>JAJLXI010000021.1:106137-256472 GCA_030571145.1 Pichia sp. yHKS168 | reverse complement strand
TACCCTTTTAACTTTTAACATCGTCGCGAATTTCTTTGTCTTGATTGTTTTCCGGGTTGCTACGATATCCGTCTTCCATCTCGGAGTTTGTTTTTTTTTAAATTATTAAGGGACAAATTATTATGACATGAGAATCTGTTGTATTGATGATAACATATATTATAGTAAAATAGCAATATGAAAAGTATTACCATCTTTTTTTTTGATTATTTTCTATTATTTATTATTTATGTATTATTTATTAGTTACACTGTCTGTATACATACAAATTACAATGTCTTCAGATATTCAGCATGTAGTTTGGCCTGTTGTTGCTGCTGTTTTACAAGCTTTTTACGTCCACTCTTGCTTACTTCCTCTCCATCAATAGTCTTTAATGGCAATCCCTCTTCATCCCATTCTTTATATAACTTCTTCATCTCTTCAGTTTTAAACATTTCTAATGGTGATAACTTACCTTTTTCCAATCTTTCTTTTTCCTTCTCAGCAGCTATTCTTGCCTGTTCAATCTTTTTTTGTTTCTTAGCTAATGTAATTGCCTCTTTCTCTCTTTGTAATTTTAATAATTCCTCTTTCTCATTATCATTTAAAAATTTAATTAATGCCCCCTTTCCATCACTTCTATCATCTAATGCAACTCCTAATTCTAATAATTCATTATCTCTTACTAAATCACATTTCTCAAGTAAAATTTTACTATCTTTACCTTCAATACTAACTTCACGAACTAAATCACGGAATTTACTTAAAATCTTAATAAATGGCATACAAACTTCTTCTTTATTAATATTTCCATTCCCATTATTTATAGATTGTCTTTCTTCTTTCCATCCTAAATTATCTTCTCTAGCTTCAAATCCAAATATTTTTAACATTTTTGTTAAATATTTAACAATTTCAACAACTAAATCAATTTTAATTTCATTATTACTTTGATTTAAATAAATATTACTTGAATTAACTAATTCCATCATATTTCTAATTGCTAATGGTGTTGCTAAATTATCACATAATGATTTATGAATATCTTCTTTACTTTTTTCAAAATTTTCAAATAATTTTTTCTCTAATTTTCCAAATTTTTTATTAATAATTTCACCATTATTTAATTTTTCTTCATTATCACGTTTTAATGCTCTAATTTTATTAAAAAATTTATCTAATGTTGATGAAACTGATTTTGTTTCATTTAATAATGATTCTTTAAAATCTAATGAATTGTTCCATTGAACTAATGCAAAACATAATCTTAATTCTCTTGATGAATATTTTTCTAATGCTTCATCAATTGTAATAAAATTTTTTAAAGATTTTGACATTTTTTGTCCTTCAATATGTAAATGTCCTGTATGTAAAAAATAATTAACCCATTGTTTACAATCAAAATGTGCTTCACTTTGAGCCATTTCATTATCATGATGTGGAAATGCTAAATCAATACCACCAGAATGAATATCCATTTTATCTCCAGCAAAATCAGATCCCATAACTGAACATTCAATATGCCAACCTGGTCTACCTTTACCCCATGGTGATTCCCAAAATGGTTCTCCTTCTTTACTTGATTTCCATAATGCAAAATCACTTGGATTAATTTTATTATCAATTGAAATTTTATTTGTTAAACTACCTTCTCCATCTTCAAGTAATTCCATATCACCTTTTGACCATGGTTGACATTTAGCATATTGATGATTTTCAGAATTATCAAATTTACTTGTATTAAAATAAACACTACCATCTGTTGTTGAATATGCATATCCTTTTTTAACAATTTCTTCAATATATGAAATAATTTCTGGAATATATTCACTAACTCTTGTAACAATTGTTGGTGGTAAAACATTCAATTTTTCCATGTCTAAATCATATTGTCTTTCCCAATATGATGAACATTTTCTAAATATTGTTGGGTCAACAACTGTTGAGCCTAATTCTTTATCAAGTAATAAAACAATAACGTCTTTAACCTGACTAATAAATTTATCAAATGAAACATTATTATGATTATTAATAACTTCTAATGCTGAATTAACTGCTTTAATATGCATTGGAAATTTAGGTTTAGTTAATCCAATTTCTGCCAAATCTAATTTAGATGACCATTCTTTAAACTCATTAATATCATTACTTTTAAATTCAGGTAAATTTTTAATAATATATTCATTTATTGATGTTTTACTTTTTTCTAATAATTCGGAATTTATTTTGCTATTTAACTTTTTAACAAATTCTTCAAATAAATATTCTTGTCTTGCCTTTAAAATAATTTTATCATCAATATCAGTAACATTTTGAATAAATGTAATATCATAATTAAAATAATCTTGCATGATTCTTCTATTAATATCAATACTAACATAATTTCTTGCATGGCCCATATGTGATGAATTATAAACGGTAGGACCACATGAATACCATTTAATCTTACCTTGTTTAATAGGTTTAAATTCAACCTTGCTATGTGTTAATGTATTAAATAATTTTAAAACTGGTACATTAGATGTATCAGTTTCTGGTTCAAACCATTTAGTAGTGGTATTACTTTGCTCACTAGACATCGAATGAAGAAATCTAATATGATTAAAACCTTGTAACTTTGAATCTAGTATTGAATTTAATCTCCAATATGTTGCTTTGATGAACATATCTCTTAGATTAATCAAATTCAATCATGAAACCAAAATAGTTTTAATTGTCAAGGCAAGTCGTCGATTGGAATCTGGAAGAAAAAAAAAACACGAAATGACACCTGTGCACAGGTGTATGGTGTATATTTAAATTGTATAGTTTACGTTACTACTATTGACTTACTTAAATTTTTTTTTTTTTACAAGGGAAATTGATCTAACAAGTCAGGTTTGATTATGGCTCAGACAGAATTTATCTTATTTTATTTTAAGAACGGAAAATATGTCCAGTATTTATAAACTCTCTATTTCTGGTATTAGGTCATTTTCTGATGAAACCCAAGAAACAATCCAATTTGGAAAACCATTGACTTTAATTGTGGGAACAAATGGATCGGGAAAGACAACTATAATTGAATGTTTAAGATATGCAACAACAAATGAATTACCTCCAAATACTAAAACTGGTGCTTCATTTATAAATGATCCCAGTTTACATAGTTCAAATGAAACGAAGGCTCAAATTAAATTGGCATTTCAAAATACTAAAAAAATTAATTTAATTTTAAGTAAAAGTCTGATGGCTTCAAAAAATCCACGTACAAAGACAATTAGTTTTAAAACTAAAGAAAATCAACTTATGGCTATACATCATGGCGAAAAGCAAACTATTAGTTCAAAAATTGCAGATATTGAAAATCTAATACCTCAACATTTAGGTGTTTCAAAGGCAATTTTAAATTATGTTATTTTTTGTCATCAAGATGAAAGTTTATGGCCAATTAGTGAGTCTGCAGTTTTGAAAAAGAAATTCGATGAAATATTTGATTCAAGCAAATTCATTAAAATTTTAGATTCAATTAAAGGGATAACTAAAGATATAAATAGTGATATTAAATTAATAAATAATAACGTTGAGCATTTAAAAAATGATAAAATCAGAGCTGTTAATAAAAGGCAATCTATTAAAGTTTTGGAAACTCAAATAAGGGATAATAAATTAATTATGGATGAGTTACAGGGTAAGATTGATGAATTGACAAAAAACTTACAAAATATTTATACATCAAATCAAGATTATGAGCGTACAATTTCAAAATTGGAATCACTACAACAGGATAAGAAAAACATGACTAAGAATATTGAAAGTATTAAATTAACAACTGAGCTTTTAAATAAACCAAAAGATCAATTATTAGATGATTTAAATAATTTTGAAAATGTTCTTGCTGAACAAATGAAAAAAGTTTCAATATTGGAAGATGAAATCAAGTTAAAATCCGAAGAATTAACTGAATCTCGTGATTCAATGAACGTAAAATTGAAAGAATTTGGATTTTTAGAAAATTCTCATAATAAAAATATTGAAAATTTAAAGAAAAAGGAGGAAATGATTTCGAAATTCAAAGAAAAATTAGATGTTTCGAACATTGAAGAATTTGATAATAAATTAAATTTAGAGTTATCTTTATTAAATGGCCGTTATTCTGCGAAAAAAGAATCATATGATAATATATTAAATGAAATTTCAAAAAACAGAGAAGATATGAAATTTTCTCATTCTAAAGAAATTCAACATTTGGAGTATATGAATAAAGATGTTAAAAGTTTAACTTCTAAAATTGCTGAACTAGAATCAAGATATGTTAGTATTACTGGAAATCAAACAAAATTAATCACTTTAAAGGAACAGTTATTGTCAAAAGAAGAAACATTAGAGAAAATAAAATCGCTTAGTGAGATTGCAAACTTAAACCAGCTTATTGATAAGGAATCAAAATCAATGAATTTATTAGAGGTTGAATTGGAAGATACACAAAATAAACTGCAAATTACAAGACTTAATAATGATATCATATCAAAAGTTCACGTTTTTGAAGACATGAATAAATCGGCAAAAAGAGAATTGAACGTTGCATTTGAAAATATTAAAAATATAATCCATGCAGATTCAAAAGATACTTTGGTTGACCAATATTTTGATGAAGTTAAAAATATTGAAAAAGTTATAAATAAATCAAGGGCCGAATTAGAAACGAAAAAATTCCGTAAATCTAAACTAAAAATCAATTATGAGAATAATCTTGCAGAAGAGCGCAGATTACGGTCTGAATTGGATGATATTAATAAAAAATATAAAGAACTCCAATTAAATTATCAATCAGTTTACGGAGATTCTCTTGATATTGAAACTTATGATTCCACTTTAAACAATGTTGAAAATGATTATAACGAAGAGTTTGCAGACTTTAAAGATATACAGTTTTTATTTGCATTTAATACAAGGGCAATCAAAAGTGCGGAGAAGAAACAGATATGTTATTTATGTCGTAGAAAATTTGATGATAATGATCCTCATCAACGTGAACAATTACCTAAATTTATAGAATTATTGCAGAATAGAAATTCTGAATTATCATCAAAGGTTGGTATGGAACAAGCTTTAAATAAAAAAGAAACTGTATTGAACAAATTAAGAGATTTTAAATCAAGTGCATTAAAATTTCTTGAATTGAAAAACAAGACTATTCCTGACTTGGTTAAAGTTATTGCTGAAGATAAAGACTTGATATCTAAATATGATGACGAGATGGAAGCAATTGAATTGGATTTAACTGAAAAAAAGACTTATTTCAATAAATTAAAAAATTTGGAACAAGATATCTCTATTTTTAAACATCAAAGTTCCACAGTTTCTGATACAAACGAACAAATCAATAGACTCAATGATAAATTATCTGATCAAGGATTATTGAATATGAGTTCTGAAGATTTAGAAAAATTGAATAAAGAAATATATACAAAGTTGAAAAATTTAAGAAGTTTGGTCGAATCTTTGAAATTAGATAGAGAGATGAAACAAAAAAGAAACAACGAATTAGAAAATGATATAAATCAGTTAAAATTATCAATTAATGAACTTGAGCTGAAATCAGTGGATAAAGTTAATATTGAAAAAGCAGTTGAAGAAGCAAGAATTCAGATTACGGATATTAATAAAAATATTGAAATTTCTAAATATAAGACAAAAGAATTTGAAGAAAAAATAACAGAGCTTGATAATGATTATCAGAGCCAATTATCCAATAAAGATAATGCTTTGAATGAAATTCAAGTTGAAATTGATGGATTTGAACAGATTAAAAGCCATTTTGCCAAAATAAATGATGAAATAAATTCTTTTGCTGAAAACGACATTGAAAATAAGTTTATGGATTGTAAAGTTAAAATTTCAAATCAACAAAAAGAAATCGAAAAATTAAATAAATCCATAAATGAAAAAAATAATGAATTAAAAAAATTAGAAGCAATAGCCTCAGATTCTTCGAATCAAGAACGTAATATTAGATCAAATCTCAACTTAATTCAATTTGTAGAGGAATTGAATAGTATTCAACAAGAAATTGATCAATTGGATACCAAACAAGCATATGCGCAACGTGATGAATATCTTTTAAAAACTTCAAAATTACAAGAAACTCAAAAAGAATATCAAAAAGAATTTGCGACAAAATTAGGGGAAACTTCACAACTAGAAAGACAAATGAAGGACATTTATTCAGAAATTGATAGAGATTATAAAGATATTGATTCTAAATATACTAAAGAGTATTCAAAGTTGCAGACCAAGCTTGCAATGGCAACAGATTTAACAACTTTGTATAAAGCTACAGATAATGGAGTAATGGAATTTCATCAAACTCAAATGTTTAAAATCAATAATATTATTGATGAATTATGGAAGAAAACTTATACTGGTAATGATGTTGAAACTATAAAAATTAAAGCTGATCCAATTGCTGCGAAAAAAACTACGACAACAACAGCAAGCAATAATAGGTCATATAATTATCGAGTTGTTATGATTAAAAATGGTACGGAATTAGATATGAGAGGTAGATGTTCTGCTGGGCAAAAGGTTTTAGCCTCAATTATTATACGTATTGCGTTAGCTGAATGTTTTTGTTTAAATTTTGGTATGATTGCATTAGATGAACCTACAACTAACTTAGACGATGAGAACGTTGAAAGTTTAGCCAAAGCATTGCATGCAATTATCCAAGAAAGATCCGCTCAACGTAATTTTCAATTAATTATAATTACACATGATGAAAAATTTTTGAGATGTATGAATGCAGTTGATTTTACCGATCATTATTATAGAGTTATGAGAAATGAGCGTCTAAATTCTACAATTAATAAAGTTAGCATTGCAACAGTCACAGAATGATGGAGATTATAAAAACATATATTTCTCGAAAACTTCTTTTTGCTAAACATTTGTTCAAAATCATATTTGCTATCTATTAATTATTAATCGAATATTGCAATATAACATAACCACTGATTTCGCATACTAATATAATAACTTGCAATATATAAAGCAAGGTTTAATTGCAATGCATACATGTATAGACAAGTATATACACAACTTATAAATCATTTTCAGATTGTGAATATTTTTTTAGTTTTGCATCACCATTTGCATTTTTCCAAAGCCATAAAGCATCAATGGCATAATTTTTAACCGATAAATTCTTTTCACTATCAGAAGAATATTTTTGTAGAAATCCAATGATTTGTAAATTTGATATAAGTTTCCAACATTCAATTTCAAATTGACCTTCAGTACCTTTATTGTTAAATTCTTGATTATCATTATTTGAATCGTCAATTTCATGAACATGATAATCCAAAGTACCTAATTTATATAAAATTCTACCCAAAGTACGACATGCAATACATACTTGACCCGGATAAGTTGATCTCAAATAATGAGCTAATTCGGGTATCGTATACCCTGGTAATTCAGGATTTTTAGCATGATTAAATAAACCTTGATTATCATTTAAATAATTACTGATATTTTCACTAGTTATTATATTACCTTTAAAATCAAACCTAACAGATTCTATTGAATCATATTGAATTTCAGATGGGATTGGGGTATCAACAGATTTCATCCATTCTAATTGTTTTGGATTTTTTGGTAAATCTGGGAAATATTTTTCATATAATTTATCATTAAATTTTGGGTCATTAATATCCAATTCTTCATAAGGTTGTGATCGTTTTGGGAAATGAATTCCTGATGAAGTTTGTGAATTTATTAAATCTTCAACCTTTGTATCATTGATTTTTATTACCTCATCAATTGAAGGTATATGGTCGTCATCAGTCATCTTTGGAGGTGGTGAAGGTGATAATTCTGTAACTTCTTTAAAATCTTCCCATTCATTATCTGAATCGACTGGAGTTTGTTGTTTCACTTTTTGCGACTGATCTAAATAAATAACTTTGGCTTCTTTGCTAAATCTTAATTTCTTACCGTCATTATTATTACTAGTAGTAGTAGTAGTAGTATTAGTATTAGTATTAGTATTGGATGAAGATGTTGGTGATGACGATAATAATATAGAAGATGACGAAACTGAATCTGATGTAGATTTAAAAGCTGATTTTAACGGTCCAGAATTTGTAGACGTTAAACTATTTGTATTAGAATAATTTGATGGTTGATCTGTATCTAAATCATGTTGACCACCAACCCAAGTACCAATTGAGCCTTCAACGGGTTGAAATAATGAATCATTCTCAAATTTTTCATTTGAAGAGGGAGGACCATATTTTCTAGAAGACCTTTTCATTAACATTTCTAATATTTTTGGATCCAAACTATCTAATAATTGTTCTTTTGCTTCTTCACGTTCTTCAATAGACATTTTAGTTAAAATTTCAATATTTTCTTGATGTATTTGCTCTGATTCTGATAAGCCACTATAATCTAATTTTTTTTCATTTTTATCTTTGAATTTTCTCAAATTTGTGTCTTTATCAACAGTGTAAAACTTTTGAGAAGATGTATTATTATTTTCTGTTTCAATAACTCCAGACATTGAAGACAGACCTTTATTTTGTAATCTTTGTCTCCATCTGCTAGGTTTTTTTGCCGTTGGTTTAGGGAAACCAGATGTTGATGAAGGCCCTGAAATGAAAGGAAAAGAAGGAGCAACCGGAGCTTCTGTATTATGTTCAACAATGTCACCCAATAAATCCATAATTATTAAAAAAAGATGGCTATTAAATTTTAATAAATTATACAGATTAATGATTTGTAATAAAGATGAAAAACATGTCCAATAATATAAAATAAAAATAAATAAAAAAATGAAAAAAGAGTGAGAATTGAGAATTGAATAATCCACTCACACTCACACTCACACTCACTCTCACACTAGTAATAGATGTTGAATAATGAATGACAGATGATGGAGGATGATTCACTCGCAGTCAATAGTCAGAGATTGGGAAATTGTAATAGATAATAAATAAATAACAGTTATATCCTTTATTTAATTTATTATTTATTCTCAAGTTTATTTCTTTATTTCTTTTTCTATAAAACAATTGAAACTATCCAAAAGGTAAAATTATTAATTTATTAATTATGTCTAGAGGTTTTTATGCAAACAACATTACTCAACTACCACCTGATCCTCTTTTCGGTCTCAAGGCAAGATATGTCAAAGACAACAGACCAAATAAAGTTGATTTAGGTATAGGTGCTTATAGAGATGATAGTGGTAAACCTTGGATTTTACCTTCCGTTAAATTAGCAGAAAATTTACTTCAAAATAGTTCCGATTATAACCATGAATATTTACCAATTGCAGGTTTACCAGAATTTACTTCAGCTGCTGCAAAAGTTATTCTTGGTGCTGATTCAAAGGCAATAAAAGAAGATAGAGTTATTTCAGTTCAAAGTTTATCAGGTACTGGTGCTTTACATGTTGCTGGTAAATTTATTAGAGATTTATATAAATCTACTGATGGTAAATCTGAAATACCATCAATTTATCTTTCTCAACCAACTTGGGCAAATCATGTTCAAATTTTTAATGTTTTGGGTTTAAAAACTGAATATTATCCATATTGGAATTCATCTAATAAATCATTAGATTTGGAAGGTTTCATTAAAACAATTGAAGAAGCACCAACAGGTTCTGTTTTCCTTTTACATGCAACTGCACATAATCCAACTGGTTTAGATCCAACACCTGAACAATGGACTAAAATTTTAAAGGCAATTTCTGATAAAAAACATTTACCATTATTTGACTCAGCATATCAAGGTTTTTCTTCTGGTTCACTTGATAAAGATGCATGGGCAGTTCGTCAAGCTGTTAATAACGATTCATATGAATTTCCAGGTATTATTATTTGTCAATCATTTGCAAAAAATGTTGGTATGTATGGTGAAAGAGTTGGCGCAGTTCATGTTATTTTACCAAAACATGATGCATCATTAAATGAAGCTGTGAAATCTCATTTAGCTAAAGTTACAAGATCTGAATTATCTAATCCACCTGCTTACGGTGCAAAAATTGTTGCAAAAATTTTAAATACTCCAGAACTTTATAAACAATGGGAACAAGATTTAATTACTATGTCTTCACGTATTTCTGCAATGAGAGAACAACTCGTATTGGAACTTGAACGCTTAGAAACTCCAGGTACATGGCGTCACATTACTGAACAACAAGGTATGTTTTCTTTTACTGGTTTATCACCTGAACAAGTTTCTAAATTAGAAACAGAACATGGTGTTTATCTTGTTGGTAGTGGTCGTGCATCAATTGCTGGTTTGAACCCAGGTAACGTTGCATATGTTGCACAAGCTATCAATAGTGTTGTAAGAGGTAACTAAGTATTTTTATACCATTATTTAAGTAAAGTAGGTATTCATTTAAATGTTTATTTAATTATTTGGTTGTTTTAAGTTTCTATTTTCTACATCCGTCGGTAATTTTTTTTTTTAGTGTTCACCCAGTGAATTTTCCCAGTAAATGTTACTGGGAAAATTAAACACTCCCCCAGTAACTCCTCAGCCGACCTATAGACCACTATCACATGCGCAGCTTCTACGTCATCATACAAATATAATATTATTTAGTATTTCTCACCACTCCCCACTATACCCACTACTTTTTTTTCTTTTCCCTCCTCTTTTCGAAGCCTCATTATTGAGCACACTTTTGCGTTTTGAACTTGATTTAATTCAACAAAATTTATATTGAACTGTTTAAATTTTATAAAGTATAATTCAATAATCAAATTAAGAATGTCTCGCAGAACAGCCAAACCAACTATGAAAGATTCTTCCTCTGTTGTTCCAGATAGTGCCGCTGTTTCAGATACAGAATGCGATATTCCAGTTAGACCTGCAGCTGTTGGAGGTCAAAAAAGAAGATCTTCTTCAATGTCTTCAATTTTTTCTCTTCATGAAGAACCATTGCCACCTCCAGATGAAACAGAAATTAGAGCTTTTACTGATGATGAAAGACATTTGTCTTTTATTAGAAATTTACATATGGCAGATTGTATTACAATGCTTAATGGATTTTCAGGATTTTATGCAATTATTTCATGTCTTAGATTTACTTTAACTGCTCAAAGTCATTATTTACAAAGGGCAATTTTTTTCACTTTCTTAGGTTTATTCTTTGATTTTTTTGATGGTAAAGTTGCTAGATTAAGAAATAAATCTTCATTAATTGGTCAAGAACTTGATTCATTAGCTGATTTAATATCTTTTGGTGTTGCACCTTCTGCAATAGCATTTTGTGCTGGTATGCAATCAACTGTTGATACGCTTAATTTAGTCTTTATGGTCCTGTGTGGTCTTGGTAGACTTGCACGTTTTAATGTTACAGTTACAAATATTCCAAAAGATCAAAGAGGTAAATCTAAATATTTTGAAGGTTTACCAATTCCAACTTCTTTATGGTTAGTTCTTTTATTATCTTATTTTATTAGTCATGATAAAATTGGTGAAAATTTACCTGGTGGTTTATTATGGGAAGGTACACCTTATGAATGGCACCCATTAGCAGGTCTTTATATTATTCAAGGTTGTTTAATGATTTCTAAGAGCATTCATGTTAACAAACCTTGAATTTAATTATGTAAATACAATTATAACTTTAAAGAATCATTTATTATATTAGCATATTTTATCGTACTAAACCAATTTTTACAGAATAAAGAATTTAATTAATTACTTTTATGAATTTGTCTGTGATTTCTTGGATATTTAATATTTAAACAAAATTCCCGTTTTTCCTGTTATCGAATAAATATTCATCCATCTATTTATACATTCCTTCCTGTACTGTAATTGAAGTACTGAACTTAAATGTTTTGTATGAAATTCAATAATAATAACAATTACCTCCATTTAGGTTGTTTTCTTTCTTGTTGTCTTAACGATTTTGAAGATAGACTATTATTAATATTATTATTTTGAAACCTTTCCAATCGTCGTATTGTACTCAATGTTTGAACTTCACTTGTATCACCCACACTACTCAATGAATCATCACTTTCATTAGCATTTTGCATTTTCATTTTTGTGGCAGATAACAAATTTAAACCAATTGGTTGTTTACTTTTTCGTTGTTGACGTTGCTTGAAAGTTGCGTTTCTACTACCAGCTCGTAAAAAGGTACGTTTACTAACTTTATCTTCAGATTGAATATTGTTATTATTATGACTAATACGACGTTCTAATGGTGAACGGGAAATTGGAGGTTTTGTAAACCTAGTAATAGTCGGTGGTGGCATGGTAGATTTTCGTCTTTCACTAGGAATATTATGTCTTGGTTTTATACTTTCACGTGTTTTCTTTGTAATTTCAACTTGAGATTTTAATTCATTTATTTGTTTCTCTAATTTCTTAATTTCTTCAACTTTATCCATTGTTTCTAAACTTATATTTTCATTTAAATTTACACACCATGCATTTTGAAATAATCCAAAAAGATAAGCACCTAATGATTCATTTAATTCAACTACATTTTCATTAACTTTTTTCAATTTATTCATTTGAATGTTTATTCCATTTAATGAATTAATGAATTTATTTGATTTTTCAGCATTAAAAAATGGCATTTTTTCAATATTACTCCCAATTGGTGGTATAATTATTTCTGGTTTGCAAACATGTCTATCAAATAATTCAACTTTCTTCTCATTATCAATTAAATCATCACTATCAAACGCGTTATTTGGATTATCATATTGACTGGGAAGTAAAACTGGCAGTGGAAGTGGTGATTTGCCTGAATATGGTGATGACAAAGGGTAAGGATTATTTTTATGTCGTCCTCTGATGGGTGTTTGTGGTGTATATGATGTATTTGTCTTGTCCATATTAATTAATTAATTCCTTAACATGCAATAACAAAAACAAAATAATTCAAATTTAAAAGTAAATAAAACAATATTGACAACACGAAATACGAAACCATGCACACTTGTTTCAAAACAAAAAAAACCAAATTTCCAAACACTTGGAAATTTTAAAATTGTAATTTCTTTAATACATATACATACCATACATAAATGTTGTTATCAACGAATTTTATTAGAAAACAAATCTACAATTATCATATGTCATACTGGTTAATACTTTCATTTATATATACAATTTATTTATAAATTATGACATATTATTTCAAAGCTTCTAAAGTATTTTCCCTCGATCTGCTAACGTTAGCAAGAGCATCAAGTTTATAAAGTTCTCTGATTTTTTCAGTAATTGGACCCATACGTCCTTTACCAATTATTAAACCATCGACTGATTTTACAGGAACCTGAGATGCAAATGTACCTGTACAAAAGGCTTCATCAGCGGAATAGACATCAGTATTTGTAAAATTTAATTCTTTAACAATCAAACCAGCATTTCTTGCAACGTCTAAAACTTTTTGTCTTGTAATACCATGCATTTGATTATCCTTTGTTGGAGCCCATAATTCACCTTTTCTAACAATGAAAAAATTAGTAGCATTACAAGTTTTAACAAAACCTTGATTATCAAGCATTAAAGCAGCATCAGCACCTGCATTCTCAGCTGATAAACTTGCCATTATATCTGTTGCTTTTGATAAATGATTCCACATTTCATCTTTAGTATCAGGATTACCTCTTCTAACCCATGATGTTATTAAACGTAAACCATCAATATAAGAATTTTCATTAACTTTTTTATATTCTGGAATAATTATAATTAAAGATTTACCAATATTAACTTTCCTTGATTGATAAGGAGTCGATTTTAAACCTCTAGTACAAATAAGTCTAATATGAACATCATTACTTTGATTCATACCTAGATTTGAATCAATTGTATCATAAATTAATTGTAATAATTCTTGCTTTGTAACACCTAAATCAATCCATAATGCATAAGCAGTTTCAAATAATCTTTCAAAATGTTCTTCAACATATTGAACATTACCATTTATAACTCTTAAACCTTCCCAAACTCCATCACCTACAAGTACAGAAGAATCAAATACTGATATTTTTGCTTCATTTCGTGGAAATAGTGTAAATTTTAATGAAACACCATCTCTAATACCGATTTTAATATCATCGTTTCTTGAATCTTCAATAAATGAATGATCGTTGTTCAAAGACATTGATTGGATAATTAACAAAAGAAAACAAGAACATAAGATTGAAATATAGTCAATTGAATCATTGATATAAAGGGGGAAAAAGTATATTTAGAAATTTGTTACTGTTTTTTTACATAATAAACTTTAAAGTGAAAAAAAAAACACAAAACACCACAGTTCGGTATCTCCGATCTATTTTTTTAGTTGCTTGCTTTGCTTGCTTTGCTTTGCTCTATACACTATAAACTATAAGGTTTCAAGTTTCAAGTTTCAAGTTCAAATCGGATAAATGTTATTTTATGCTTGAGACGCAAAAAAAGTAAAAGCAGAGTCAAAAGAAATAGATAGATTAAAAAGTAATATATAGTTGAATAGATTTAAGATATAGAAGAAAAAGATAGGGGGTCGATTACAAATTATTTTGCACCTTCACCTAGAAGATGGATTTGTCAACATTTTCTTCTTTTCTTGATATCTCCTTTTCATATAATATTAGTTATCCCCTTATCTAATGCTTCTTCAAAGGGTTAAACCACAACGAATTTTAATTTCTTTTACAAGAGCTATGTCTGACAAGGTATTTCCTGTCGTCAAGGACGAAACTGAATGGAGGGCTGTTCTTACACCAGCTCAATTTGCCGTTTTACGTGAAAAATCCACTGAACGTCCAAATACTGGTGAATATAATCATTTTGATAAATCTGGTATTTACAATTGTGCAGGATGTGGTCAACCGTTATATAAATCTACAACTAAATTTAATTCTGGTTGTGGTTGGCCTGCATTTTATGAAGGTTTACCTGGTGCAATTAAAACTGAAACTGATGCAAGCTTTGGGACTGTACGTACCGAAATTATGTGTAGTAAATGTGGTGGCCATTTAGGCCACGTTTTTAAAGGTGAAGGTTTTAAAACACCAACTGATGAAAGACATTGTGTTAATTCTATCAGTTTAAAGTTTAATGAAAAGTAATGTTTATAATGTATGTATAAAAAGTTTTTATAAACAATCACAGTTTATTAGGACTAAGAAAACAAAAAGGTAAAATGAAAAAAATGAAAAGGAAAAGGAAAAAGAAAATTGTCAGTATTTTTGTATAAATCATAAACCATGAACAAAAGAACTTTTTATGGTAATAAATGTACTTACTAATTAAAATAGTTATAGTTATGAATTTCAATTTTCCATCCATCAGGATCTGCAATTGTTGCGGTTTCATTTGATGATTTTTCAACAAATTTAACATCTTTTTCTCCTAATTTTTTGATAAAACTAGCTGAATCTTTACAAGAAATAGAAAAATGATCAAAACCAATAACTTTTTCATCTTGACCAAAAATATAATAACCTTCAAATGAATCATCATTTTCAGTACCCCAATTATGAGTTAATTCAATAATTGATTGTCTTGCTGCTTTTGAAATTGCAGTTTCTTTGCCTTCAATATAACCTTTATCGTGTTCATAACCTAAAAAATAAAGAGTAAATTCAGCAGGGGTAACTTCTAAAACTGAATATAATTTCATACCTAAAACTTCTTTATAAAACTTAAGAGATCTAATTGGATCTTTAACACGAACCATTGTATGATTCATTCTGTTTGATGACAAATCATAAATACCATCTTTTTTGTTAATTGCATTTTCAATTAATTCAATCCAATATTGATCCGGGTCAAGAACGAAAGCAATGGTTTTCATTAAACCGTCTTCAACTCTTTTCTTAAATTCAACACCTAATCCAAGTAATTTCTTTTGAGCTTCTTCAATATTGGAAACTGCAAAACATAAATGACCAAAACCTTTATATGGATCTGCATTTCCATTATAAATCTTTACATCTGATGAAACGCCAATTAATTGTCTCAATTCAACAACTCCATCTCTTTGTGCTAATGGTAAACCAGCATTAACATGACCCTCGGAATCTAATGCAATAAATGCAGATTTATATTTGTCAGTAGAAACAGATTTGATAACAGATACACCAAACGCATCGGTATACCATTTAACAGATTTATCTAAATCCGAAACGTGTAAACATGAAGTATTTGTAAGAAAGCTTGAATCGACCATGGTGATAATTGGGTTGCAATTGTAATGTAAAATCCGCAAAATATTATACAAATAAAAGCATAAAAGCATAAAAGAATCAGAAAATCAAATAAACTACTCACTCTATCATAGTATTTTACTATCATCAACTGGTATCGACTATCAACTATTAACTATTAACGGTCGTCCGCACACTAATATTGAAAAGAGTCACCAAATTTAATTCCAGCTTCTAATT
Source organism: Pichia sp. yHKS168 (assembly GCA_030571145.1). NCBI lineage: Eukaryota > Fungi > Ascomycota > Pichiomycetes > Pichiales > Pichiaceae > Pichia > Pichia sp. yHKS168. Next base: position 240,084 of record JAJLXI010000021.1, on the reverse strand, counting down.
GTTGTTTTGTTGTTGATTTATCGTATTGTTTATTATATATAAATGGGGTTATGAACCACTTAACTTACACACCCCCGATTCCAGCTACAGAAATGACAGCATTACAAAATGCAAATCAAAGACAGGCCCTAGTGAAAAAACCATCCAACTTCGAAATTTTCCAAGCTTGTGTTAACGACCTTACTGGTAAGGATAAATTGGCTAAATTAGTACAATATTTCATTCGTTTTATAACATCCATCCACAATGTGCATGGACTAGGAAATCCGAAAACTGCTAGATCTTTTAAATCCTCTTTAATATTAAATAATGATTCAGATGAAAGTCTTTCATTTAATGATAATGTCAAAACTGAAAAGATTATTAATACATCATCAATAACTTATATTTTACCATTAATATCAAGATTATTATTCAAATCTTCCAGTATATTATCTAATTTTAAATTACAAAAACTTTTATTAATTTTATTAGCCTTTATAACGAATAAATTATCTGGATTACTCAATGGTTTGAACATTTATCGTCATTTATTACGTGCAGGAACAATTCCATTCAGAGTTTGGAAGTTTTCCCATCATATTCGTCATAGTTTAAAAATTTTATTAGATAGATCTAAATTAGATGGAGCTGCAGTTAGATTAGAAAAAGTTTTACAATATTGGACAACAAAAGATATGATCTCTCAAATTGCAAATTTTTGGTATGCAATATCTGATGAAATTTTATTAATTTTTAGATTTAATATTTTAAATAATGAAGCAAAAAATGGTTCAAGATTTTCAAATGCATTATTTTTATGGGCTGAAAATAATGAATTATATGCTTGGATGGCAACAATTTTATTAGGTTTAAGTAATGATTGGAATAAATGGTTAACTCTTAAAGATAAAGAATCTAGAATTATACTTAATCAAAAGGTTAAGGCAAGGACAAAAAGAATTGTTGGTGATTTAAAAAGACAAAATCAAAATCGTATCTCATCGCCCGATATTGTTGATAATATTGAAAATACTGATTATGATGAAGATATTGAAGAATTTGATACACTATATAAAAATCAACTAGACATCATTCATAATGATATGAACACTATTTATATTAATTCAATTAGATTATCCTGCGATTTGGTTTTTGATGCTAAATATATTTTCCATTGGAATATGTATACTCCATTACATGTTTCATTAGGTTTTGCAAGTGGTTGTTTAGGTCTTGTCAATGTTTGGAGATCACAACATGATAGATTATTAAAAGAAGCTATTTTAAAAGCTGAAGCTGAAGCTGAAGGGATATAATAAGACATTGTATAATAGAAAGTAATAAATCAAATAATAAAATTTTATAAAATTAACTAATTGAATATGTACACTTTATAATTACATTAAAACACCTTTTGTTGACGGAACATCAGTATTTCCAGTTGGAGTTAAAGCATCTTTCAATGCAATTGCTAAAGCTTTGAAAGCACTTTCACTTCTATGGTGATCATTAATACCTCTAATACAATCAACGTGCATAGTAATTCTAGCAGCAGTTGCAAAACTTTCAAGAACATGACCAATCATTTCACAACTTAAATCACCAATTTTTTCTCTTTTTAAACCTAATTCAACAACTGCAAATGGTCTGTTACTTAAATCTACAACTGCACGGCTTAATGCTTCATCTAAAGGTGCATAAGCATAACCAAATCTTTTAGCACCTCTAATTGGACCATGTGATGTTAAAGCTTGATAAAAAGATTCACCTAATGCAATACCGACATCTTCAGCTGTATGATGATCATCAATATGTAAATCACCAATACATTCAACGATAAGTGACCAACCAGAATGTTTAGCTAATGCATGAAGCATATGATCTAAGAATCCAATACCTGTATGAATAGAAATGATTTGAGCTTTAGCATCTGGTGCAGGCTCATAAGTTTTCTGTAATATAGAACTTGGTACACTAATTTCACCACCTTTTAAAGAAATTGCAATTTGAATTTTAGTTTCATTTGTGATTCTCTTAATATATGCAGTATGTGCTCTAATCTGTGCTTCTGCAGAACGGTCATCTTCAAGCCTATGTTTCTTATTCGGTTGGTCCCCCATAGTATTGTGGTTTATCTACGTATAATAAAATATGAAAATGTCTTGTTCGGAACCGTGTCGTCTTTATCCAGTAGTATAATATGGCAACCCAGATCGAAACGCAAATTTTACATTTTCAACATGAAAGCTTTAGTTGAGATTTTCCTTAGTTTAATTTTCATATTATTTGATTCTTTTACGTAGTATTCTTATTAGTAATATTTATTTTTTGTCTTTTTCCTCTTGTTTTCAGCAAAGATCAGATAAGTATATAAATCCAGTCTCACCAACCATGATTAGAAACACTCTCAAACGTTCCTTTCACACTGTTTCTCGTGTTCATATTGCTAAGCCAAAGCCAGATACCGTGCCGATTGACAAAACTTCTTCCCCACAAGGTTTTATTCAAGGAGAACCAGTGAAAAACTACTATGTTGATGAAAACAATGAAATCGTCATTAAAGTACAACCACTCCATCGTGAAGGTGAATCTCTTGAAGAAATGAGAAAAAGATTGGTGTATCAAAGTAGGAAAAGAGGTATTTTGGAAACTGATTTACTTCTTTCTAGATTTGCAAAAAAATATCTAGATACTTTCGATAGAGAAATGCTTACTCAATATGATAAATTGCTTGATGAATTAGATTGGGATATCTATTATTGGGCAACTGAAAATTTTGAAATTACTCCTTTACCTGATAAATGGAAAAATTCTAAGGTTCTGGCTTTATTACAGGAAGAATCAAAGAACAAAGAAAGAGAAATTCTCAGAATGCCTGCTCTTGACAAATAAAGAATGTTTTTTTTTTGCAATTAATTAATTATTAGTTATAAATATTTTTTTTATAAATTTTATGAAGTATATCCTATATACATATATTAAAGTCAACGTTAAAGTAAAATAAAATTAAAGTAAAGTGAATTTAATTTCATTTCAGTCCATTTAGCTTAATTTTGATCCTTTAATTCGTTCAATTTATCATTGATATTGACATTTTCAGCTGCTTTTCTCATTTGTTCAAATTTCTTTTCATTTTCAGCCAACTCTTCAAATTGATCTTCTGTATCTAATAATGCTTGAATACCAATAACACCGCATTCATTAAATTGATCCAACATTTCTTCTGCCTCATCGATTGGAATAGTTGCAAAAACTTTATTGACTTCACCAAGACTACCCGTTTTAAGCGCAACTTTCATCTTTTCAGGTAGTTTATTATAAATTTCATATTCTTTTGATCCTTCATCAGGTATAGTAACAATTAATTCTGAATTTGGATCCACACTCCTTAATTGAATTTGCTCAACGAATTCATCATCATTTTGTTCCTTATTTTTATCCTCTTCATCTTGCTCTTGCTTAATAATTTTACATCTTTCCCTCACATGTTCAATCATACGAGCACATTCTTGCTCATAAGCATTTTTTCCAGGTGCATTTTCTTTTTCTAATTGGCTAAATAATTGTTTAACATAATTTAATCTGATATCCATTGGCATATGCGGATATGGAGGATTTTCAAGTAAATCTGCACAAAACTGTAATAAAATTCCTTTTGTAATTATATCAATAGCCCTTGGTTCATCATCATTCAATTGATAATCAAACGCTTTCATTAATAGAGCATCTTTTTGATGAGAACATGCAATAAATGGATGTTCTAAAATGAAAGCACCACAAGCTTTTAATGTTGCTAAATTACTAAAATCAATAGTTTCCTTTAATAATTCTAATTCGTCTAAATCTTTTATTAGTTTTGAAGGTTGCTTTTCAATTGGTTTATTAGATGGTGAATTAAGATTTTCGATTGTAGTTGTAGTGGAATTTGATGATGATGATTTCTCTGGTAATTTTTCTTGTGATTTTAAATCATCTGATTTATTCACTTTATTAATAATGGAAGTATTCCAAGCATCATGGATATCATCACTGGTAATATGAGCATGCTTTTCATTTTCAAATTCTTGAATTCTTGGATCAATTTGTTTTAATACAGTTTCAATTTTTTGTCTATGTTCAATAAGTTTTTTTTTAATGTTAAATCCATTAACATCTTCTTTTTCCTTTTTTAAATCATCTTGAATTTGAGTAAACAAATCTTCAACCATCTGATTATAAGTTGGAGCATCTTGGTTTTCTTCTAAAGTGCATTTTTCAGTTTTATCAAAATGATCTGATAAGAAAGAATTTCTTTCCATTTCGGATTTTAATTGATCATCATCTAACTCTAAAAGCATCTTATCAACTCTTTTATTCAATTGAGTGTACATTTCCTTTTGAACTTGTAAACCTTTAATTTGTTGCTCTCTTTGAATTCTCTTTTCATGAATATCTCTTTGTTTCCAACGAATAAAGGAAGACTTATCAACATTTGGATGCACTTCAACATCGGAGTCATCAGAAAGTTCTAATTTGTCCCACTTAGAATAATCAATTGCCATTATTACTGTTTATTTTGATGGTTTTTATATTAAAGAGATGAGAAATATTCAAATGTATCTCTTATCAAGCTTCTAAATGATTAATAAAGTGGCAAACGCCTTCTTGAAATACCAACTCTTTTCACATCCTAATTTTCTAATATATCGCGTTCGAAATGTGAAAGCTGAGCATTTCTTTCCTTCCTCTGTTTCTTTAATCTCTTTAGGAAAGTCTATCCACTGTCCTTCTCTACAATTTATTTTCAGTTAAATAATAGTTAGACTCTATTGAAATACACGAAAATGTCTTTAGGAACCACACCACGCATCAGATCTTCACTATCGAAACAAGCAACAGTTTCCCCAGTAGATAACGATAATACCAGCAATAATAGTGGAAATAACAATAATAATAACAATAATTCAGACATGCTTTCACCACCAAATGATATTGATGGAGGTGAAATTGAACGTACAATTTCAGCTACTTCACAAAAGGAACCAGAACGCAAACGCAAAGACAATATTAATCAGAAAATTAATGAGCTTTTAGAACTCATCCCACCATCCTTCTTTGCTGACCTGGGTGAAAAGAATACAGGAACCAAAGATGGAAAGCCCAATAAGGGTCAGATACTTAGTAAAAGTGTTGATTATATTTCGTGGTTACAAAATGAGATTGACAATCGAAACAGAAAAGAAGTAGAATTACAAATGATGATCAATCAGCATAAACAACAAAGTAATTACAACAAACATACTGTCGCAGAAGAAATGCTCGCACATATTGGCGTGGGCCCTCTTGCAGAGCAGTAGTGAAAATTTTCTTTCCTAGTTGATGTTTTTCATTCTAACTTGGTAGATTCTTACTTCCTGTTTTTACTAGTTTTTCTAAACCAATGAAGACACCTATCACCTCCCTTCCCTCTTTAGATGGCTCCCTTGTGGCATCAGGCATTTCTCGTCCTGACAAAGTCCAGATTTCAATCCAACCGTTACAAGATTTAGGTCCTATCACATCAACCTTAACTTCTAAAATTGAATTTCAAAATGGTGAATCCGTCCAATCTTACAAATGGTTAAAACTGGAAAATCCTACTTATCAAGCTTCTTCTAGTGGATTGAAGAAAAGAAAAAATTCCTTGACTTCAAAAGCTTCTAATGATAATAAAAATGATAATAATGATAAGATATCTGTTGAAACTATTGAATTTATTGATTATTTAGTAATTTTACTTTCTACAGGTGAAATACTTATTTACTCTACCTTAACTAAAGAATTTGTTAATAAGATTTCAACAGACTCTCCTTTTTCATCTATTGATGTAATTAATAAATTTGGTTATCCTAAAAAATCTTTATATAAATACGATTATGACATTATTACATTTGATTCCGAAACTTCTTCCTTGAAATTATTTTCTTCTACATCTCCCCAACTAATTGATTCAATCCAATTCAAGAATGATCCTTTAATTACATATATTTTATTTAATCCTACAATACTCAAATCTTCAGAAAATAATGAAGTACAAACTGAATTATATTTAGCTTCAAATTCTAGTTTATATTTAGTTAACAGTCATCATGACGTTATTGACACAATAGATATTTCATTACCTATGTCCTCCCCAACTAAAAATATTAATTCAATTCAAAATTCTGCGGATGCCAATAATAAATCGATTTTAAAAATTATTGAAGAAGATTCGAAACTTTATATTATTCGTTCAAATTGTTCATTCATTCAAGTAATTGATTTGAGTGTTGATAAAAAGAAAAATCGTCAACATGTGTTATTCACAACAACTAACAATATTACAGATATTTCAATTTTAAAAACAGATAACTCAAAAGTTTTATCTGCTGCCTTGATTGGTGGTGCGATTGAATTAATCAAATTAAATAGTAACGAAACTTCTTCATATGCAAGATTGGAAATCGAAGGTGGTAAAGATGTAGGTAAATTTGTTGGTTTATTCAATTCGAATGGTGTTATTAATGAAGTTTATAAAGGTATTTGGTATGATAATTTTAATGTCCAAATAACGGATTTTGAATTTGAAAATATTCTAAAACTTGAAAATAAGATTCAGATTAGTGTGACTGAGCAAATTGATAATGAAATGTTAGACTTAGTTGATGATGGTGGTGATGATGACGATATTAATAATAGTAATATTGAAGAAGATGGTGATGATTATAATAATGAAATGAACCCGATTAATGATAGTGAAATTAGTGAAAACTTTAAATGTTCTGAGCTACAGCAGCTTTCAAACTTGATAAAACCAAGACTAGAAGATGCTGCTAAAGAAAATATATTTGATGAATCATTACCTGATATACTATCCCAAAATGTTACTTTTGCTAAACAATTGATATACACACTTTCAATAGCTGAATCCAATATATTATTTGCTAAAATCTCCTATATTATTTCCCAATATTCGAATTCCGGCCAAGGTTTTACAATTAGTAATAATGTTAAAAATTGGTTAAAATGGTTGTTAATTTTACGTGGTTCGGTATTATCACAAAATGAAGAATCTGTTGAATGGTTAAAACTTTTACAATCTGAATTCACGCAAGAATCTAAAGTACTAAACAATATGATTAAATTAACTGGTAAATTAAGTTTATTGAGAGACCAGCTTACTGTGCGTAATGAAATGATGAAAAAGAATATTACTGAAGAAGAAGGTAATGATGATGATAAAAATAATAGTGACGACTATGATGAGGATGATTTACAAAATGGTAATAACGATACCACACTTGATGGTGCGAGTGTTGTACTGGATGGGGAAGGCGGTTTCGATGAAGATGATGAAGATGAAGAAGAGGATGAAGATGAAGAAGAGATTGAAGGGACAGATGAATAATCGAATAAGGGACAGTAAATAGCGAAATTGATAATAACAATAGTAACAATTGAAATAGGTGCTTGCCGCGGCAATCAGTAAATTTTCCGCGGCAAAATCATTTTTTTTCTTTTAAATCAAAAAAAAATTTTCATTTAATCCATGTTTGATTACTTTGCTGGTGATCGATATATTAAATTAATGTTGTTGTTTCTTTTCTCTATTACTTCTCTTTGGCCTTATCTTTTAATAGTTTGTGTACCTGTAATTTACATTTTTATACATCTAAAATGTCTGAAGAAAAGATCTACATTTCTTATAACTGTGTCCACAAACTCTGTCAAAAGGCAGCCAATGAAATCCTTGATACCGTTGGTAAACCAGATGTTATCGTTGCCATTGGTGGTGGTGGTTTCATTCCATCAAGAATCATCCGTACATTTTTAAGACATCAAGGAGAGAAAAATATCCCAATTCAAGCCATTGGTTTATCTTTATATGAAGATATGGGAACAGGTGAAGATTCTATTGGTAAAGAAGTTATTCGTACGCAATGGTTAGATTTTGGTGCTTTAGCCCAACATTTTGATTCATTAATTGGTAAAAATATTTTAATTGTTGATGAAGTTGATGATACTAGAACTACATTACATTATGCATTAACTGAATTATATCAAGATATCAAAACAAATGCTGAAAAATTAGGTAAAGATATGAGCGGAACGAAATTTTCAATTTTTGTAGTTAATAACAAACTTAAAGAAAAAAGAGCTGATGTTGATGAAAAATTAATGAACGGTGGTATTTACTTATCTGGTGAAGATGTTGAAGACAAATGGATTGCATATCCTTGGGAATCTGATGACATTGATACCCATACTGAATTCGCAATTAAACAAGGTAATAATTAATTAAAGAATCCTATTTATTCAAATTAAAATGAACTATTATGAATTTTTTATGATGATTGATTGATTGATTCATTCATCTTTTTCAAATTGCAAAATTTTTCTAGAAAAACAATTATCTGGTTGGGTAATAAATATACATTTGTCTATTGATCTACATATCTATCCGGTTACATCTATATCTATCTTATATAAAATTTTTAAATCACATTAATACAGAAACACTGATAAGCTAATTAGACTTGCTCTTTTCCTAGTTGATTGATCTTTTCTTGCATTTCAACCATTTGCTGAACTTGTTGCCTTAACAAATCTTTTAAATCATCCACATCTGCGTTAAGTTCGTTAACTCTTTCTTCCTTTTCTCCTAGCAAAATTAAAACACGTTCATAATTTTTATTTATTTTCAATATCTCATCTTCTTTATCTTTAACCTCAAGACGTATTTCATCCACTTTTCTATTATCATCAAGTAATCTGACAATTTCATTAGTTGCTGATTCTTTATCCTTTTCTAATGTCCAAGTTTCGTCTTTTAACGTAGCAACTTCAAGTTCTAACATTCTAACATGTGTACCTAACTTCTTGATTAATTGAATATTTAGTCCTGGACTTCCATCATTTCCTAGAATCGGTGTGGCACCTTCATTAATTGTACTTAATCTTTCATTCTCTGCACTCATCCCTAATGGAATTTCGTCGTTAAAATCTAAGAAATCTTTCTGTGACGATGTTACATTCGGAGATTCTAATGTAAGATCATATTCATTCGGTAATCCATTGATAGTGTCAGATAAATTGGATAAAGAATTATCATTATTATTATAATTATTTACATTTAAACCGAGCGCCTTACCTTCGTTACTATCAATTGAGATCATTGAACTTTGATGCCTAATAATTTTATCCTGTGGTGTCATTGGCGCCATATTATTTAATTTTTGAAATGAATATGTCGAATTGGATGATGAAACCCTCGGTGTTGTGGAAGATTCCCCTAACTGGATTGAAAAACGTTTACTATTGTTGTTGCTGTTGCCATTATAATGTGGATTTGATGCAGAACGGCCCATCGTGTAAGTAGTTGCAGATTTCAAATAATTGAGCGAAGAGGAAGACGATAAATCTTGTAAGTAAAATGTATTTTGAGATATCTGAGTAGTTGATGCAAAATCATCTTTACGCAATTTTAATTTCAACTCCAAGTTATTTTTATCTTCTTCCAGAAGTTGAACCTTTTTCTTAAAACTTTCTTTCTCATTAGAAAATTCAATTTTTAATTGCTGTAAATTATCTTCTAACATTGAGTTGGTTGAAGTTAAAGAATTATTCTTTTTCTTTAATGCTTCAATTTCTGATAATAATGAATTTCCATGTTCTTGTAATTCGGAAACAGTATTTGAATTTTGTTTTAAGTCTTTGTTTAAAATCTTTATTTTCTTAGAATAAATAACATTCATATTCTGTAATTCATCTATTTTAGTTTCAAGATCGTTTAATTTCGTTAAATATGAACTTTCAATTAATTTCCAATTTTCTTGAGCTTCCTCATATTGTAATTGTATCATTTCTGAGTTTGTACTATTATTTTCAGTAGGGATTGAACTTTCATTCTGAAATCTAAGAGTTTCAATTTTTTCTTCCAATCTTTTAAGTTCAATTGTTTTCTCCTTATTCACATTTTCTTCATTTTTCAGTTTATTTTTTAAGTCTTCAACAAGAATATGATTTTCATCTTTCAATTGATTAAAGGAGATTTCTAATTTTTCATATTTTTCTTTAATATTTTCGTATTGAATTTTTTCCTCTTCAAGTTGTTTTTGTGCAATCTCCAACTGAACATCTAATTTACTAAATTTAATTTCCTTTAATTCATCAGTCAAGCTATCGTTGGCTTTAATTAATGAATCATATTTAGATTGTAATGTTTCACGAGCCAATTTTTCTTCAACTAACACTCTTTCGTTTTGATGATTATTCTCAATTTGTTTTTCTAAACTTTCAACTTTTTTTGTTAATTCTTCGATACTCTTTTCATGATTTTCAATATCTTCTTCAAGTTCAGATTCGTGCGTCTTTAGTTTTTTAATTGTTTGATTCAATGTTAATTCTTTCTTAGATAATTTTGTGCCTTCATCTAACAATTCACGTACTTGATCCTCTTTCTCTTGTAACTTTTGCAATAAATCATCCTCTTTTGAACTATTTTTAACTAAATTAGATCTATTTTTTTTCTCTTGTAATAATTCATTTTCAAGTTTAGCAATTTTGGAATTATATGACTTTTCAACTTCTTCAACTTTGTCAGCCAAAAACTGTTTCAATTGTTCAAAAAATTGATCTCGCTGGTCATCGGCCTCCTTTGGAAAGAATTCATCAAATATTTGCAAATTATCGAAAGTCCTGGAAGACTGTAGTATTTCAGGTCTAGTTTCAACCTTTGGTGAACTTCGATTAGAACTTTTATTAGATTTTGAGTTTTCTGGATTTTTACCTTTCTTTTTTGCAGCAAGAGCAAGTCTTTCTTGTAATGTTAATTTTTTTTTAACATTCTCAGCTCCACTTTCATTTAAATCTTTTTGTTCGGTTTGTGTTTCGCTCGTCCCCTGATCTCTGGTACCATTATGTTCTTTTGTTAATTCGGATTTAGAAACATCAATATCAGTAGTACTTAAGGATTCCTTTTCATTATCAGATTCCATTTTTTATATGTCAATTAAAACTTCAACAAGCAAATGATATTCGTATTAAAACTTTGTTTTTAGATTATAGTTGTAATCTATTCAATGGTTTAAAACCGATGGAATTTTTAAATGCTGATTCAAGAAATATCATATTGGAAGTTAATTTGATTCTCACTGCATAATTCTTAAACAACAGAAAATTGAAAACTATAGTATGACGGCGCGTCCATGAATTTCATGTACCAGAAGCAGAACGGTTATCAACTTTCTATGTAAATATGCATTGATGATTTTTCAACAATTCTCTTTGTTATTGAAAACATTCTTTGTATGATAACCACATTTATATATACGGTAAAAAGCTTATTTATTTGATTCAACAATATATTTATTTTATTTTAAAAAAAATTTCCCTTTCAGTTTTAGAAGTATAAAATTCTAATGGCCAAAAATTAAAGCTTAAAAGAAAAAAATTTCAATAAATCGGTAATAAACAAAGCTTATTAAATGACTATTAACCGCAGAGATAATGAGAGCGCTGATGAAGTACTAGCTCGACTTAGCGATCTGTTAATGATGATAGCTGGTGGAAACGATGATACGGTTCAGACTCCTGATACTGCTCCTTTGAAAAACATAACTGAAAAAGGTGATCAGGCCGGAAAATTAGACGATTTCGATGATTCTTTATTAAGGGTGGATGCAAACGATGTTGTTAAGAAAATCCTGGATGATTTTTTCACAAAAGGTTACCTACTAAACTGGGATTTATTTGTGAAGCAAAGATGTAAAGAACTTATGTAGACAGAAACGATGCGTATTAATGATTATATTTCCAATCTTTCCAAATTTATTAGGAATTCTCTCGCCGATCAAGTCGTGAAAGATCTAATGGTTAAGTATTTAAATGTAGCTATCCTGAATGATTTATCCATTGCTGGCTTACAAAATAAATATGCTGAGATTGAGGTTGACGGTCAAGATGATATATTGCCGGAATATAAGGTTGAGTTGATTCGTGCCGTAGGTACTGATTTAGGTAAATGTTTTGAATTAACTTCTTTTACAAAAATTTTGGAGGCTGTCGGAGATCATAATGCATCAACGGAGTTGGTAAAACAAACTTTTGAGCATTTAAAATGTCGTCCTAATGTAATGTACGTAAATCAATTACCCTTAGCTGCGAAATTGTTCATTCTTAAATATGTACCAATTGTGAATAGGGAAATTGAATTGAACGGTAATGCAGCTAAACTACTTGAGCTAACAAATGGCGAAGCCCTATTTGAGGGAGATGAATCAACCTTCATCAAATCTTGGGATTTTATCCTCAACACTTATTTCAAATATTTGAATATATGGAAAGAAAATAAGAAAAGAGTTAACGATTCAGCATTTTCTGGTCTTATTTGGGGACATCACATTGGCGAAAGTTTATCTTCTGATATTTGTATTAAATTTCTCCCATTCTGAAAGAGCAAGTTAATAAAAGTATCGCCACTTCATCGGGATTTGATATCCTCTCATTTAGCAAGTTCTGGGAAGATTGCAAGTTGGAAAATGGATTACTACTTAGTAAAGAAAACAAGGTTCAATCGCCAACATTTCTAGAATTAATGGCAAATGTGACAGATAAAAATAATAAAAGAAAATTTACTAACGATCATTTCAATTCGGGGAGTAATAAGAAACAAATATAAAAAAGTAAAAAGACTACTAAAGAAGATTGCATCTCTGAGCTCTTTGTTATTACTACTCAATGCCATCTGATATTAGTTTATAAAATTGGTAAGGTCTCCTGTATTGGTTTGGTGGTCATTCCACTTTATTGTAAAAGCAAAAGATTCGACTTAAAGTTTTTCTACGGAATCAAAGCTAAATATGCCAATTTTGCAAAGATCCGTAGTTTAACTAATCAGTATACACCTGGTAGAAAGACTTTATAGAATTTATAATAAATATATTCATTTCACTTATGATTTTGTGCAATATTAAAATTTTAATGTATAAGGCTAACAACGGAAAGAAGCATTGTCCATCTACGAATTAATGTACCGTTACAAGAGCGTTTCATTAATCATTTTTAGTCGTGCTGGTTCTTGAGTCTTTTCCAAATGATAAATGTATTTTACATAATAACAATGTTCTGACTTTCATGATTATAGCAAAATAAATAAATGGTGTTTGCACAGGGCAAAGGTTTATTATTTCTTAATAAAAAGCATTTACCATGTATTTCTTTTGGCTTCACCAGACCGCATCATTTATTGTTTCTACAATGTCTCCTATGACTCAATTCAAAATTAATGTTATTACAATTTTTTTTAAGGAAAAGCACAAACAAGGGATGGAACAAATAATGGCATTATTTGGTGATATATGATAGAGAAATTTTTATTATTAAATTGAAAAGCAAATTATAAGAACTTATAATGGTTAATACCCTTTTTTGTAAAGTACCAAAAATCATAAATCAGCGAGAATTAGCCAATTAAGAACGTTTTTGAAGCCAACGCACTCGGAACAAGAAAATTCTATATCCTTCATTTTCGAATAGAGACATGAATTATCTTGATTGTTTCCGTTATTAGTCATTTCTGTAACGGAAGTACCGAATACTAGTTGTCATCAGCTTTCTCTAATGAAGCTTGAGATTGTGTGGATGTGCCGCTATAGACAAGTGTAATGTATTAATTCTGACTTGAACAGTATGATAAGCGTTTAATTTAATGCATAGTTACTAGAAAAATTTACAGGATGAATGAAAATACTCCAGAAGATGCTTTGCAACATCAACTATGTGTATCCAACATGATCGTTGAAATATACTCTTTAATATATTGTTAGTTCTTGCAGGGAGTTGTTGGCATACGTTCCCTAGAATGTTTCTATGATAATTATAACTCTTATAATGCTAGAACTACATGCAGTGCAAGATCTATAACACAGACTAAGTGTGATATCCTGTTATTTACTTATTCAATTAATGGATAATTGTTACCACTCAAATTGTTATTATTATGTAATAGACATTAGTTAATTATACAGAGTTAAGTTTTAAATAGAGTTATTAATTTATTCCTCGGGTGGAATTCCCAAAACTGTTAAGTATGGAAAAGCTAAATATTTTTGTAACTAAAGCGGGTCAATGGTCTAGTGGTATGATTCTCGCTTTGGGTGCGAGAGGCCCTGGGTTCAATTCCCAGTTGACCCCAACTTTATTTTTTTCCTTTTGTTAAATGGTTTTTGTTATTAGTTAATAAATTAACCATATACCAACCAACGGCAACTTTACATGTTTTTATTAGTATTTATAGAGATTTCAGATTAAATAGCGTAAACAGAAACTTTACCAACATTAATTGATGATTCTTTAAATTTAAAAAGTAAAAAGGAATTAATAACATAAATTACTACAGTAAATAAATAATCTTATTATTTTTCCTTTCTCGATGCATTGATATTCTTAGCATCTAATTCAGCCAACATTTGACCAGCATTAATCAATTGAATAACGTTACAAACTTGTTTAAAAAACCAAACAGGTGTTGCAACTACCGTAATCCAATATGCTATATTTATGTCAGAATTTGGCAAATAAAATATATCAAAGTATTGCAAGTAAAGTGTAATATAAAAAATTTCATTGAATGCACAAACTAAGAATAAGAAAGTACGATTCTCATAATAAAGTTTCAATAGCCAATTTGCACCTTCTCTCATTTTTTTATGACTTGTTGAACCACTAACAATTTGCGCATACATATGAACATAGTGAGATGCAAGATCTAAAGAAATTAATGCTTGCCATGCAATAAAATAATCTGGGTATAAAACTGCCAAGAAGACAATTAATGAACATGTTGAACATCTATCTGTAACCATATCTAAAACAGCACCAAATTGAGTTGATTGTGAGAATTTTCTTGCATAGTAACCATCAAATGCATCAAGTAAACACGAAGCACTGTATAAACAACCCATTGTAATTATTGGATGGTTTTTCATTGTAAAAAATGACAATATCAAGGTTACCACTCTACCAAACCCAATGAGATTTGGGACGAAGTAAAAGATGTCATTGGCTTTCACTGGATTTGGGATTTCTGTAAATGAGGCCATATTTATCTATAAAATTTCCCACAATAACAGCCCTTGCAGAAGTTCTGGCGTATGTGAAGCAATCAAGATGTTGGTGTTGATGTAATGAACAATAATTAATAAGGACAACATCAGAAAATCTATCTCGCCTCTGAATTTTGATGATGATTTGCAGAATCTTAATTATTTTTTAATTTTCATGACGACTTTTTCTTTATTATTATCATCTCTTAATTTTTAACACCATTAAATTTGGAATATTAACATCTTGTTCTAAAATACACATCTAATAGAAAATCTATAGTACATAAGTCTATTTATATTTATATTTATATATGCCGACATGTTAAATATAATTCATGCATTAACGGCACCAGTAGTATTGGTAGGGAGGGTACTAATCGTACTTCTGCCAGATCTTTGTGACCTGTGAGGAAGAGTATATTTCATGAAACTTCTTTGTAATTGTCTTCTGATACTGACCTTCTGAGCTCCAATGAAACTATCTACAACAACTTTAATAGCACGATCTAAATCACTACTTGAAACGTATGGGCTCAATCTCATCTTTGCAAATGCCTCAGCAATTCTAAGAATACTTTCTAAATGTCTAACGGTAATAGGGAAAGAACCAGTAGTGTTTGATTCTTTTCTAAGATCTGAATATACACGAGAGACTTTATCCATATCCATTTGGTTTAATTTTGGTTGAATACGAGTTCTAGCATAGTATATGTACTTTGTCAAAATATTTTGAGGAATTGGCGAAATTTCACTTTCTTTATCTCTTCTCAATTTTTCTAATCTTTTTCTTCTTCGTGATCTAATAATCTCTTCATTTAATTCATCATCTGACATATCGTCATCTTTATTTTCAAGGTCATCATTATTATTATTATCAATATTATTGTCATCAATGTTACTAGTATCATCATCAGGATATGATCTCATATGAGAATCAACAACGAAAGTAGCCAATCTTTCGTCATTTTCAGGATTACATAAATCTCTAACAACACATATAACATCAAATCTTGATAAAATTGGTTCTGTTAAATTAACATTTCTTTGTAAATCAACTGTACTATTGTATCTACCACCAATTGGATTAGCAGCTGCAATAACTGAACATCTTGCTTGTAATGTCGTTACAATACCGGCTTTAGAAATTGAAATACTTTGTTGTTCCATCGCTTCATGAATGGATGTACGATCTTGATCATTCATTTTATCAAATTCATCAATCATACAAACACCTTTATCAGCTAAAACCAATGCACCACCTTCCAATGTCCATTCTTTTGTAACTGGATCTTTTCTAACAGAAGCTGTTAAACCAACAGCTGAAGCTCCTTGACCAGTAGAAAAAACTGCACGATAAGCAGTTTTTTCAACATATTTTAAAATTTGTGATTTTGCAGTACCTGGATCACCTAATAAAAGTACATTAATATCGCCTCTAATTGAATGCTTACCATTAACATCTTTTGGTACTCCGCCAAATAATGCACATGCAATTGCAGTTTTAATATATTTATGACCATAAATTGATGGTGCCATTGAAGATATAATTTTATCAATGATATCTGGTTGATTAGACATACTTCTAAAAGTTTTCTCTTCTTCTAAAGAAATTTGGTATGGTGAAGAAGAATCATCATTTTCATTATTACTACTACCACCTTCACGACGTTTAACATTATTTGCTTCAATAACAGTTGCAAAAACAGGAAAACCATTTTTTGCATTTAAAACACCATCATAAGAATTTTTATAAATACCAATTAATTCAATTTCTTCACCAGGTTTAGCAATATCAACTAAATCCCATAATAAAATAGCTTCTTTATGACGTGGTAAACGACCTGCAGGCATTGAACCAGGAGATTCTTGAACAGTTATTCTTTGATAATTTCTATAAACTGTTTGTTCTGAATTAATTGTCATTTTACCTCTATACTCACAATTTGAACAAAATCTAATTCTAATTTCTTGATTTGAATCTTGGAAGAAAGGACCTAAAACAGTTTTACATTGAGGACAATCAAATTTAATATATTTTAATTGTGGGAATATACCTGTTCTTCTTGTTACAACACCTCTAATCTTTATTAAATTATTCAAATGATCTTGTCTTAAATCTCTTAAATTTAATAAATCATAATAATCTGTAATTCTAACATGAATTTCTGAATGAATTTGTGTATAATCTGCATAATGAATTTCAGTTGCTTCCATTGCAACAACATCAAAAATTTTTAACATTTCTTCAGGACATTGTCTTAAAAAATCAGCTAAAATTGCCTTTGAAGTTAATAAATGATGAAATGAAACTTCTAAAGATTCACTATTTGCTTCACCCATTTCTCTAATTCTAGGACCATAAACAGATCTACCATTTTCATCAACAAATTCTAAAAGAAAAGATTTAAATTCTCTTGCAATTGTTCTTGTAACTTGAGGTTGACAAATCCATTCAAGTACAGAAGGTGCTTTAACATCAATTAATTGTGCATAAGTAATTTCATTTGAACCTAAATCTTCATTATTTAAATCTTCTTCAAATCTTCTTCTAGTTCTTTGAGTTGGTAAACCAAATTCATCTTCTGAATAATCATTATCTTTATTATTATTATTATCATTATCATCTAAATCTAAATGTTGAGATCTTGAATAATCATCTCTTAAATTTAAAAGTTGATCAACTTGTCTTCTTTGACCTAAATCCATTTCATCAATAATATTATCATCAATATCTAAATCTTCATAATTATCTTCTTCAGGACGTTCTCTATAATCATCTATCATATCATCACCAATAAGATCTCTACCAGTTGCTTCTTCCATTTCATCATCTAAATCACGTAAATCATCTTGAATTTCATCTTGAATAGATTCATTATCACTTTCTGAATCTTCTGCAAATGGTTCAGCATTTGGTGATGATGCTAAATCTGGTAAATTTGTAGGTGGAGGAGAAGAATCTAAAGGATTTTGACGACTTGTTGTAGTGATTCTTGAATTATTGTTATCATTTAATGAAGATACTTCAACTTCTTCATCGGAACTGCTTTCTACATCAGTGTGACGATGTAATCTTTTTCTAGGACTTCTATCCGACATTGTTTGTAAATATTAGAGTAGTTATAATTGCTAATAATTAAGGATATATGAAAACGAATAAAATGCTCATCATCATTAGTGTATATCTATCTATATCTGTAACGTCTATGTAACTTGAAAAAGGAGGAAGAATAAAACGCGAAAAAGAAAAAAAAAAAAGGAAAAAAAAGAAAAAAAAAGAATTTACTCAAAAGGGAAACTGTCCTGTTTAGGAAATAATAGTGTTGCCTGTTGTGTTGTTGTGTGTTGTGTTGTTGTGGTTGTACAATAATACTAACAGTAATATAGCCAGATATTGGATCAATTGAATTTTTTTATTTTTTTTTTGTTTTTTTCATTTGACCTGGATTTACATTATTTATATTATTATTATTATTATTTCAACATTGTTATTAATGATTTTATGTTTATTTTTTGATTCTTTTTAACATCAATTTTCACATATCCTATAAAAAGTAAGCATTTATTTCTTTTTAAAATCAATGGACAGAGAATTTCTTTATTTTTTTTTTTTTTTTTGTTGTTGTTCTTAATTATAGCTACATGTTGATTAATTTTCAATAACAAATATACTAACAAGTTTTCATTTTTCATTTTTCATTTCTTTAATAAAGTGTCTCATTCATACAAAGACTTTCTGGATTCAAATAATCCCAGTGAAGGGCAAGGACAGAGATTGGATATGGGATCGGGTTCAGCTTATGGTTCATTTGATCCTGAAGCAGGCGCTTTTAGGCGTAAACGTTCTTTAGTTAGAAGGGATAGAGCAAGACCAACATCATTTCAAGCTTCTTTAAGTAGAAATGGCTCTAAATATAAAAAAAATACTTCATCAAATACAAATTCTGCTAGATTATCATATTATGATAATAATAATAATAATGATAATGATCTTTATAATTATAAAGATGAATATGATATAGGAGATGGTATTCAATTACAAAATTTATCCTCAAATAATGATAATAATAATAATAATCAAAGAAATTCAACATTCAATCATAGCAGTTCTTATAATGATCAGTTTTCAATTGTTTCTGAAACCAGAGAAATAAATCCTTTTGGACAAGAAAATCAAAATAATGAAACTTTTATAAATAATCATTCACAACCAAGGGAAATTAATCATTTAAATGATGAAAATTTTGAAAATTTTGATGAAAATAATAATAATATTAATTTAAAAAATAATTTTAATGAAAATTCAGCTTTGGTTGATAATGAATTTTATACTGCAATTCCACCTAAAAGAATGGATTTAGAAGAGGATAAAAATGGTTTCCCATATTGGAAGCTTTATTGTTATATAATTACATTTTGGGCTCCAGGTCCTATTTTAAAATTATTTGGTTTAAAAACAAGGGATAGACAATATGCTTGGAGAGAAAAAATTGGTTTAATAAGTATAATTTTAGTTATCGGTACAATTATTGGATTTTTAACCTTTGGTTTTACTAGAGCTGCATGCACTAATTTAACAGTTAAATTAAAACCTGAAGATTTATTATCTTCTTATTTAGTTGTAAATGGTAGAGCATATGATTTAAGTACTTCACTTCATCCAGCTGCTCCAGGTATTGAAGCTAATACAAATATTTTATATCCTCCAATTAATGCTGGTGGTAAAGATGCAAGTTTATTATTTCAAAATGTTAATGGAAATTGTAAAGGTTTAATTAAACCCAGAGAAAATAGTTCAATTCCATTTAGTAATGATGAAATGGCTTGGTATATGCCTTGTAAAATTATTGAATTAGATGGTTCAACAAATCCTAATTTTACTTTTGAATATTATAATGGTTATGCATGTCATACTTCAAAGGATGCTAGAACACAATTTTATAGTTTAAAAGTTCAAGGTGATTTATATTATTCATGGGAAAATATTACTGATAGTACAAGAAATTTAATTGTTTATAATGGTCAAGTTATTGATATGGGGTTTTTAGATTGGTTAAGTATTGATGACTTGACATATCCAACATTATTTGATGAAATAAAAAATGATAAAACAATGAGAGGTTATGATATTTCATTATTATTAACTGAACCTCATGAAAGACAAATTGCAAATTGTTTAGTTGAAATTGCAAAAGTTGGTGTAGTTGATTCTTCAACTATTGGTTGTATTGCATCAAAAATTGTTTTATATGTTTCATTAGTTTTTGTTTTATCTATTGTTATTATTCAATTTTTAATAGCTTGTTATTTTAAATGGTTTATTGCACCTTATCAAGGTATTTCTTATTCTTCTATTAAAGAAATGAATGATAGAAATAATCAAATTGAAAATTGGGTTGATGATCCTTATAATTCGGCTCCAATTTCTGATGTTCCAATAAAAAGAAGAGCTAATTATCATTCAAAAAAAGCAAAAAAAAGTTTACGTTTATCATGGGGAGGCGATATTGATGATTTTATAAATGATGAAAATATAAATGATAATAATTCAAGTAATTATAAACCTAAATATATTACTATGACCACAGAAGCATATATGATGGCAAATGAAAATAAAAGAAAATCTAGAAGTATGTCAAGATCTTCAATGTTTAGTACAGATAATTTGACTTTAAATCCTTTTAAAACAAATACTGATCCATTTCAAGATGAAACTCTTGAAACTCTAGACACCTCTTTAATATGTTCTGATGTTATTCCTCAACCACCAGTTAATTGGGAACCTTTTGGTTATCCTTTAATTCATACAATGTGTTTAGTTACTTGTTATTCTGAAGATGAAGATGGTATTAGAACTACAATTGATTCTATTGCAACTACAGATTATCCAAATTCTCATAAATTAATTGTTATCATATGTGATGGTTTGATTACTGGTGCAGGTAATGATAGATCAACTCCTGATATTTGTTTAGATATGATGACTGATTTAGTTGTTCCAAAAGAAGAAGTTCAACCATATTCATATGTTTCTGTTGCAGAAGGTTCTAAAAGACATAATATGGCAAAAGTTTATTCAGGTTTTTATAAATATAATGATATGACTGTTCCACCAGAGAAACAACAAAAGACTCCAGTTTTATTAATCGTTAAATGTGGTACAACTGAAGAATTAACATCAGCAAAACCAGGTAATAGAGGAAAACGTGATTCTCAAATTATTTTAATGTCTTTCCTTCAAGCTGTTACGTTCAATGAAAGAATGACACCATTACAATATGAAATGATGAAATCAATTTGGCAAGTTACAGGTTTAATGTCAACAATGTATGAATCAATTTTAATGGTTGATGCTGATACATTAATTTATCCTGATTCTTTAACTCATATGGTCGCAGAACTTGTTAAAGATCCTGAAATTATGGGATTATGTGGTGAAACTAAAATTTCAAATAAAGCTCAATCTTGGGTTACAGCAATTCAAGTTTTTGAATATTATATTTCACATCATCAATCAAAAGCATTTGAATCCGTATTTGGAAGTGTTACATGTTTACCAGGTTGCTTCTGTATGTATCGTATCAAATCACCTAAAAGTACCAATGTTTGGGTTCCAATTTTAGCAAATTCTGATATTGTTGAAAAATATTCAGATAATGTTTTAAACAGTTTACATAAGAAAAATTTATTACTTTTAGGTGAAGACAGATATTTAACATCATTAATGCTAAGAGCATTTCCAAGAAGAAAACAAGTATTTGTTCCAAAAGCTGCATGTAAAACAGTTGTTCCTGATACTTTTAAAGTTTTATTATCACAACGTCGTCGTTGGATTAATTCAACTGTACATAATTTAATGGAATTAGCATTAGTTAAAGATTTATGTGGAGCATTCTGTTTATCAATGCAATTTATTATTATTGTTCAATTAATCGGTACTCTTGTTTTACCAGCATCTATTACATTCACTCTTTACATTATCTTTATTGCAATTTTTTCTACACCAACTCCAACACTTTCTTTAATTCTTATGGGTATTATTTTTGGTTTACCAGCAGTTTTAATTATTGTTACT
Source organism: Pichia sp. yHKS168 (assembly GCA_030571145.1). Classification (NCBI taxonomy): domain Eukaryota; kingdom Fungi; phylum Ascomycota; class Pichiomycetes; order Pichiales; family Pichiaceae; genus Pichia; species Pichia sp. yHKS168. The sequence goes on along the minus strand of JAJLXI010000021.1, from coordinate 217,926 downwards.
GTTTCTAATTTAACTTATATTATTTGGATGTTTATTTATATTTTTTCCTTACCTATTTGGAATTTTGTGCTACCAACATATGCATACTGGAAATTTGATGATTTTAGTTGGGGTGATACCAGAAAAACTGCTGGAGGAGATAAAGGTTCTCATGCTGATGGTGATGGTGAATTTGATGGCTCACAAATTAAACAAAGAACATGGCGTGAATTCGAACTTCAAAGAAAAGAAGACAATATCTATCAAAGATCTGACTCTAATAATATTGACAACGATCAAATACTTTCACACTCCAATATCGCATCAGTCTATAATCCAGGTAATCATGATTATGATAATGATGAACCAGAATATGTTGATATGTCACACAATTATAACTTAAACTTTTGATATATGTGTCTTGTCTTCTACAAAAAAAAAAAAAAATCTTTACTATTTAAATTTTAAAATTTAGCATTGTGTGTAAACATTTTTTATACATCTTATATATATTATCTAAATTATTCATGCATTCTTACAAGTGCTTAACCGTACAATTTAAGACAAACATCTGACATTTTATTTTCAAGTTCCCTATTATTGATTTTAGGTAATAATTGAATCATCAAAGAACGGACTTTTTGAAACATATAGAAAACTGATTCTGTGGTAACATCAGAATTAGCAACAACCTTTTCTAAACCTGTCAATATTGCTTGTAATTCAATCAGTTGAATCCTTAAAACTGGCCTAGTACCTAATAATTTTACATCCATGCTTAACTTTCGTAATCCATACGTACATCTTGCCATGAAAAATGGTAAGCAAATCTTAGAAATATGATTAAAATTATTTGAATCACATAATGAAACGAGATCAACAAAACATTCTTGACAATGCTTTAAATTCCGTAAAACCGGTATATTTTCAGTTGTTCCATAAACATCCCAACATTCTTCATCCGTTAATATTTCTATTAATTCCTTTATAGTTGAGTCATTTATTTGATTTTTAGGCAACACTGATTGCATTATTGAATCATGTTCATAAAAATATGAAAATGACCAAATCGATGAAATAAATTCTTCAATTATTCTCGTTTCTATTTGGAATGTTTTTTTAGTTAAATAAAATGTTTTAAAAAATTCAAGTAAGGAGTTTTTCAAAATTTGATATTGTTTAAAAACGAAGTCTTTTTCTTGTGTTGTTTCAAGTGAATCAAAACAAGTACTGAATGCCTGTATATAAAATGGAATCAATTTTTTCAAAGAATCAGCATCCACAATACTTAAAAATTGAGAATCGGAAAGCTGTAAAATAAAACCTAAAATTTTAACAATGTTGTCAACTAACATTTGAAAACTTACCATCCAAAGATAAACATTATTTTCATTCCCATTTTCATCGAGTGAAATCACAGAAATACCATTCTTGGCTTTGGAAGCTTCCAACAAAGACTTTGTTACATCAAGAATAGAGCAGTCATTTAAACATGTTAAATCTTCAATATTATTAAGACGTTGAGCCAAAAGTTTCATACCATAATGACTTGCAGAAATGAAAGTAGGAATTTTTACGCCTTTATCTCCCAATTTTTTAATAATCAAATCTCTAGTTTGGAAAGGGAGTACAATAATCATGTTCAACTGCTTTATTAATAATGATTCATATGATGCAAATAATTCTTCATCTCTATCAAAATTTAAACCTGCCAAATTATCTAAAACAGCTTTTTGCAAAGGAGTACATTTTAAATTATCATTTCTTGTGTCCGCCAAAATTGGGTATCTTATGCAAGAATTAAGTATCATTAACATTCTTTCAAATTTAAAAGTTGTCATAATTGGTTTGAAAAGCTTCACTGAAACCAAAAAGCAATCGACAAAAGAACATAATGACGTTTGATATAGCGATGCATTATTAAAATTATAATTAATTTTGATTGCATTCCACGGCTCAAATAAAGATTCTAACAAATCCCTGTTTAAAATTTGATCATATGATGAAAATGCGTCTAGAATCTCATGATAATTTTTAAATAGTTGTGTATTTAATTCAAGCCAACTATGATCTAAATTCACCAATTGCACAAAAAATCTCATAATACCATTCCATAGCTTTTTAACATTCGATGTATTTGGATCATTTACAACGTCTATTTGGCCAAGCAATATCTTTGTCACACCGTTCGAGATATTCATGAAACTTTCCATCCAGTCCTTCAAATCATTTGGTTTTATTGCTCTCAACGATTCATCTGAACTTAACTGTAACAAAACTGGTTCCAAAACGATATCATATAAGAGATTGAGCAGTGGTTCGTCCAAAGAAAAGGAAGCAATTACATTGAAGGTAGTAATTATTGAACCATTACGTACCTGTGCTCTATTGTCAGGGACTGTTTTGGCAAGTTTTAAGACTAAATAAATCCAAAGGTACTGAAAATACAAATAATCATTCTCTGAACCTTCGCTGACTGTTTTAACTAATTCATTGAAAGATGTCACGTTAATTCGGAAATTTTCTTTTTTTATTATTGATTCCGTCTTTTCTTTAATATAATCACTAATTAACCAAAAATAGCTAACGGAATTGAAAGAAATGTTAATATCAAAAGTTTGCTCAACGAAATGATATAAACTATCAATTATTACCTGAAATTGATTATTTGGAATACATTGCAACAATTCGTCCAATATAACTTTCAATGTTTCGAAGGAAGATTTCAAAAGAGAGACAATGATTTCATGGATACTTTTTTCTTGAATAATAGTCGAATCGCAATTTTTGATAATCAAAAACGGAAAGTTTATCATTTGCGTAACAACGTTCCATGACTGTTGAATTAAACTGCCATATCTATCAATAATATTCTTCAAAGTTTCTAAAGTTTGCAAATAAATTTCTGCTTCACAGTTTGCAACCAAAAGTTCATTGGACATAGGAAGTTCCGATAATTTACTCATAAAGTCACATAAATTAATCAATACTCTTTTTTCAGTTAATAAATGAACTGCTTTATCTGTAGTATCAAAGCCTGCTTCTGCAGCGCATTTAAAAATCTGGTTAAAGCTTCTGCTACCAAGTAATCTGATCTCATCTGTATTCGACCTATCATTTACAATTTTACTGTAATAATTTTTCAAGGTGTCCATGTTATGATCTGGGACAACCAAGAATTTTTCAGGATTAATTATCGAAAGATCAGTAACTTTGTTGACATAAAATAATTTATTAAATATACATGGCTGTATTTCATCGTTATTGTCAATTGGTGAATGTCCAACTATTGTTTTCGATTGTAAATTCATTACTTGATCAGAAAGATTAATAGCCATTTGAAGCAAAATCGTAAAGGTTTTTTCATCTTGATTAAAAATACTTTTTTTCAATTCACTTAACGAATGCTCAATAATTTGAAGATCACGATTACTCAAGAATTTGGAAATAGGTGGGACGTCTTTTTTACTATAATTGGTAGGTCCATCGATATAATAACTAATCCATTGCAGGACTAATAAAATAATTTTCCAATCATCAAATAAATGGGCACCCAATGATACAGCAAGCCTAGATAAAGTATGAAAACATAAAGTTTGTCTAGTATTAATTGTACGTGGATAAAACTTCACAACATTTGTATTTTCATTCTCTAATGCATTTGTGCTAGAAATATTAGAAACTGCATGACCCAAAGTTGAACTGATGGTGCCAACAATAGTTTCACTAATGGACATGACTTTGCTCTTATAACCATAGGTACCATCCAATTTTAAGGTACAAACACCAATATATTTTAAAAGCGAATGCCTTACTGTATCAATTGATAAAATACCTGAACAGTAGCATAAGTTTTCAAGCAGCTTCAAACAATTTGAAAATAATTCATTGTCTAATGTAGAGTGTATAAATATGTCAGTAATTGTTAATTGGAGATGCCAAGTGGCTCCAATCAAATCAAATATTTCTTCGTATTTGTATCTTAATGTGGAATTTTCAACTTTATCAAAAAATGCATGATTTATACACGTCTCTGGATCGGTTAATTTAATTAACTCCAGTGTTGTTAATTGTATACAATCCGATAGTGCTACCAATATTTGCAAAATCAAATACAAGCTGTAAGATTCAGGAACTGGAGGAGCATCTTGTTTATCTATAGAATCAATATATCTAACTACCTTAGAAAAATTATTAATTTTTAGACCAATTGGTTGGTTCAGTTTCTTTTGCTGTTGCTGTTTAGATGCACTAGACTCCTGATTTGTTGGATCATTTTGCACGGACGGTGGTTGAATTAAATCACCGGTATTTAAGATATGCTTTTGTGCTGTAACAATGGTAATACAAACATTAAAAAAGTCATGTATAATATTTTTTCTTTCTTCCTTTGGATTATTATCATATTCTCTAAATAATTTCTTTAACAACCCTGAATTTTTGAAAATTGCTACAAAAACTTCCAAAGCCATAATCTTTTTCCAGTAAGGTGCACCTGATTCTTTTGAAATAATATGAATTAATAGAGTTAAAGTAACTTCCGATTCAACTTTCAAAACATCAAATTCATTATTCAATAAAAGAAATATCAATCTTGATACTTTTACCATTAATGTAAAATCTTTACATGAAGATAAAAACCTTAAAAGTATTGGGGCCACCCTTGTTCTTAATAAAAATGCAAGTTCAATATGAGTCAAAAATCTTTCCGAATTGTTTTTAATTAAACTTTCTAAAACTTCAAACCCATAGTCCTCACTAATATAGTTTGTTTTCAAAAACAAGGGTTTATGGTGCTCTATCAATGTGCACAAATCACTGACCAAACGTTGTGCATCATATGAATATTGATCTACGTTAACACTTTTCTCATCATCTATTGGAACTTGATATAATTTTTCAAGGTTTTCATTTTCTGTGGATGTAGAATCTATCTTATCAAAAGCAATGTCAAGTAATTGTGAAAAAGTTGCTTGTGCAGTATTAACAATAAGAGGAGGTTTATTAGCACCCTGCAAACTTGAACAAATAAAAAGTAGGTTACTTAGTGTTTCATCATGTATTCTAAATGCATACAATTGGAAAAACGAAGGTAATAACTGTAGAAGTTTTACCTGTATATCTGCACCAGCATTTGCTGCCTCACTCAATGCATCAACTACATTATCCACTGGATCTATCGAGCCTGTAGGCATTGATTCCTTTTCAGGTAACAATTGAAATTGTATTATTTTGCTCAAGATCTTCAAGGCATCTCCTATTAGTTTTGGATTTTTTGACTGACAAGCCATTAATACTGGTACAATAAATTCGGGATGATTCCTGATTGTAATTTCGAAGCTGTCCTTCTTTGTATCAGTGTTCTTTGCAGCGGAGGAGGAAAAGGGCTTTGTTAATTCAATTGAATGATCACATGCATGTCTAATCTCTGGATTCTTACGTTTTGCATCAACACCTAAATTGATCAAATCCGATAGTATTTGATCGGCAATTCCAGTACTGTGATGTTTCTGAGACATTTAAAAGAATAAAATTGACACAGAAATTTTTTGATTTTGTAAATTGAATAATAAATTCTATAAATTGCTTGCTAATTACTACTGTAATCCCAGAAAGAAACGAAGAAGCAAATAAACAAAGCTTAACAGAATAATAAACTTTAAACACTTGTCAAAGATCAAGACTAATGCGCACACTGACTGGTCAACATGAATAAATATTTTTTTTTTCAGTAATCTTCTACTTAACTTAAATTTTCACTTTCCAAAAGTGTTTTTCATTTCATATTATAACTGAAAAGCTTTTATATGCTAGCTGGAGCTATTATGGATGGTGTTTTTGCTATTAATAAAAAGCCAGGAGCTACTTCCAGGGCAGTTTTAGATCAAGTCAATCGTATACTGTCCTCTTCATCAATTTCTCAAGCATCTTTAAAACAGTTACAAGATGTCAGAATCAAAACTATGGGTAAACAAAGAATTAAGAAATGGAAAACAAAAAAGTTGAAAATGGGTCATGGTGGTACTCTTGACCCATTAGCATCGGGTGTTTTGGTCATTGGCGTTGGATCAGGTACCAAAAAATTAGGTGATTATACTAACGGTTCAGTTAAGAAATATGAATGTGTTGGTTTATTAGGTGGATCCACAACGACTGGTGACAGTGAAGGTGAATTGTTACTGAAAACCGAGATTAATCACGTTACAAGGGAACTTCTTGATAAGGCTAGAGCAAGAATGATTGGTAAATTAGACCAGACCCCACCAATTTTTAGTGCTTTAAAAATGGACGGTAAAAGGTTATATGAATATGCAAGAGAAGGTTTAGCATTACCACGTCAAATTAAAAGCAGAGAAGTTGAAATTTTTGATTTGGATATTAAAGATGATACTCTTTCAAACAAACATGATTATGTATTTCTTAAAAGTGAAGTTGATGAAAGTGGGAAATCCCTTGCTGATCAGTTAGCTAATAATCCAACTTTAAATGACCATACTGTTCCATTTTCTAAATCGTGGTTAGCAAAAAATAAAAATGATAAAGAATTACCTTTGCCTATGCGTATAATTAAAGATTCAGATGTTTATGAAAACGATGAATATAGAGCTCCTTTATTGCATTTTGATGCCACCGTCTCATCCGGTACTTATATTAGGTCTTTGTTAAGTGATATCGGACGGTCTGTTGGGTCAAGTTCTTATATGGTAAAACTTGTTAGATGGAAACAAGCCGAATGGGATTTGAAAAAAAACGTTTTTGAGTTAGAAGATTTTACCAAATATGGTGAAGAAATCTGGGCACCAGTCTTACAGAAAGTTTTAGAAAAAGGTAAAGATGTTAATGTAAGAGAAGAAATGGAAAAGGCCATTAAGGCACACCCTGAGGCAATTTTAAAGACTGAACCAGAAGTTGAACCAGAATTAGAAGAAGCAATTGAAGAGCCAAAGGCTAAAAGACAAAAACAATAGATGATGTTATTACTTTATTCTATATAAACATTATATACTTTTAGATTTAATGAGTTCAGAAGAATCGATGTAAGATGCAATATTTTTAAGCTTATGACGTGGTTGGAAGGTTTGATCGTCCTAAATAGTTGCAGATTCTATAAGTTTGAATATCACCATCAATACCAATAGTTGTAGAGATGCCAACAGGGGTTGGTTTATCATCGTCTGGATGCTCTTTTTCTATCATAATATTGGTATCATTTTTGGTGTCAGCCTCCATTAAATAAGGATCTCCATAACTTAGTGCAACTAATTCTGCTGTTTCCGGACATCCAAAGCTAAAAATTGCTGGACAATCTCGTACTATAGCTTGACAGACATTCAAACAGGGTAAAACTTCAGCATATGGTAAGGGTGGGTTAATTTCGTGAGCAATAAAATCATTTCTGCCATCTCCAGCATCATATATTTTATTATAAGGACCTGAATCTAATGATGAAACACATCTAGGTATAGTAACTGCGCATAACCACTGTTTGTAAGAATATTTACAGTCATCACACGTACGAATCGGAGAATAACGTGCATCCAATTCAGTATCACAGTCAATTTGCTGCATGGCATAATTAAAAGGTTGATATAAACTTTCAGTATAATTGTCATAAGCAGAAATGAAAGCCTCCCACGATTCTTTACCATATAATAAATTTGAAGATATTGGAACTGCGTATGCAACTTCATCACAGAAATCAAGACCATATGCCAATTTACATGACTTTGTTTTGGACATTGTAAACGAAAAAGGTTCAAATACACCCCCACCATACGGCAAATTTGAATATGTGATAACCAAAACACCTGCATATTGTTTACCGACGTTCAAACCTGAAATTATGAATGAATTTTGGTTAGCTTCTGTTATGGTTTCGTTAATTGCAATTTTTTTGGAATAATTAGCAACTTCACTAATTGCACACCATGATTGATTTAAAGCTATGGGTATGGGGTATTCATCTTCAAACAAATACATACCATATGATCTATTATGCCCAAATATAATTTCTTGAGCTTGAAATATGGCAGTATCATAATCAACATCAACAACTGATATCCTGGGTTCTGTATCATATAAAAACAAAATATTTTTTTGCGATGTTGCAAATTCAAAAACCCAAGTTGATTGTTCATTACATGTTGAACAATAATCTGGAACAATTGAAATATACAACGAATAATCAGTCACGTCGGGTGTTACTCGTATTTCGGCTAAACCACTTGCAAATCCGTTAGTAAATTCTACCAAATTCATTAATTGGATATCTTGTTGTTGAGCTATAGTCTCATTAAATGTATAGTAAATCGTGAGCCCATTCGTTGAAGTATTTGTGTCCCAATTTTCAGGTAACTGGCACAGTGAACCAGATAAGTATACGACAATTTGATATGAGTGGGTCCATTCATTTCCTAAGTTAGGTACAAATTTATAATTTAACGTATTTCCATAAGTCAATGAATCTTTAACAGGGATAGCTTCCTGTAAGACATTCAGGCTATTCAAATCAACTGAAGCTGATATTTTTTTAGCATTAAAGTTTGCCAACCCTGAATCAAGAATTGAATAGATACTATCATTAGTGATGTCATACAGTTCAAGTGCTTTAATTTGAGTTATATGTATTAGAAAAAATGAAATCAATATAATATATTGGCTTAAAACTTTTTTATTTGAAAAAAGCAAAAGCATTATCGTAGTTGTATTATGTTTAAAAGATGATTTCAGTAAAATATATAAGCATAATAATGTGATACATTTTTTTAAATTAACAGGAAAGAAATAAAAAATAAACATGTTCCGAAATTTTCAGATAAAGCTTAGAGAGCCGTGAGCCGTGAGCCGTGAGCCATGAGAAAAGAAAAAAAAATGAAAAAAAAAAATAAATTTGATAAATTGTAAGACTATAAAAATTTCCAACATGAAACTAAAAATTGATTACTTATATGATAATATGATACATTTTAAATACACGATTAAATTTATAAACTAAGTGAAAAGCTTATTTCTATATAAAAAAGATGAATAAAGTAAAATCTATTTTAATTAGGAGAAATGCATAAGACATGAACCAACAAAGACACATTTAAAGAGTTAAGTTTTCTAACAGGTTCTTGACTTGCTCAACTGCAACAGTTGCACTTTCTGCTTTGTCACCCATACCTTGACAAGTGTTACCTTTACCACCTGCTCTACCACCAATAAATTCAGCACCCTTTGTTGCAACATCAACAGCAGCAATTTTTTCTTGGAAAGCAGGACTTAAATAAACACCTTGTGCAACTTTACCTTGACCTTCACCAAGAACAAGGTATAAACAACTGTCTTTTTGTTCTTTCTTCATGTAATTAATTGCTTCAGAAACAATCTTAGCATTAGCTGATGCAACTATGTTTAATGCACAAATTGGTTTATGATCAGGTTCAGTAAAGAAACTTTTAACTGCATCCATAACTTTATTAGTATCTTGTTTAACACGAAGTTTAGTTTCATCTTTAACACTCTTATCAATTTTATTAAATTTGGTTTTCAATTGAGCTTTTTCAACAACAGAAACTGATAATTTACCTAATTCAGTACCTAAATCTTTAACTTTACGTTCTTTAAGTTCACTATAAGGTAATGCATCAACTTCATCTAAAATTTTATTAAATTCATTAGCTTTTCTTTGAACTTCCTTTGCTTCAGTACCAGAAACTGCCACAATACGACGAATACCCTTTGCGATACCTGATTCTTCAATAATAACAAATTCCTTAATATCATCAGTTTTTGCAACATGAGTACCACCACAAAATTCAATTGAATAATTAGTCCATTTATCACTAGTTGGATCAGCTAAAAGATCATCAACTGGAATACCAACGGAAACAACTCTAACTGGATCAGGATAAGTTTCACCAAAAACAGCACGTAAACCATTGATACCTTTAGCGATTTCCAGACCGACAGGTTTTGAATAAACTTTTAAATTATCTTTAATGATTTTATTAACAATATTTTCAACTTCTTCTAATTCATTTAATTCAACTGCTTTTTTATAAGAGAAATCAAATCTTAATTTTTCAGGTGCAACTAATGAACCTTTTTGATCAACACTTTCACCAATAACTTTTCTTAAAGCAAAATTTAAAATATGAGTACCTGTATGATTATTACGTAATGGCCATCTTCTTAATTCATCATAACCAGCAATAATTATATCATCAACTTTTAATTCACCTTCGTCAATAAAACCAGTATGTAAAACATAACCTGCATAAACTTGAACATTTTCAACATGAAATTCAGATTTACCATCGATAACAATTTTACCAGTATCAAATTCTTGACCACCTTGTTCTGCATAAAATGGAGTTTTATCTAATAAGATACCAATTTGTTTATCCTTTGAAGAAATTGAATCAATAGAATTAACAAATTCACCATCAACATAAATTGATAAAATTTTAGCATTTATATCTTTTGTATCATATTTTGCGGAATCATCAGTTGTTGGAATATTTTTTTCATTTAAATGAGCTAATGCATGAACATCTAATTTTAATAATGTTTTACCAGTTTTATTATTATTACCTTTTGAAGCTTCCTTTGAAGCTAATTTTGCCTTTTCAAATCCTTCTTCATCAATTTTTAAATCTGCTTCTTCTGCCATTAATCTTGTTAAATCAACAGGAAATCCATAAGTATCATATAATCTCCAAACATCGTTACCTGATAAAGTTTGTTCAGGAGTTTTTGAAGCAATTAAAGCATATTGTTCAAATAATTTTTCACCTCTATCTAAAGTACGAGAAAATGATGCTTCTTCTTCATCTAAAATTTCAAAAATTGATGATGGATCTTTTGCTAATTCTGGGAAAATATGTTTAACTTGTTCAATTAAAGTTGGAGATAATTGAGAAAAGAAATTACCAATTGGATAATTCATATATTTTCTAACATATCTTGCACCTCTTCTTAAAATTCTTCTTAAAACATAACCTCTACCTTCATTATTTGGTACACCACCATCAGCTAATGCAAAAGTTAAAGTACGAACATGATCAGCTAAAACTCTATAAGCAGTATCAATACCATCAGTATCATCTTTACCAAATTTACCTGTATAAGGTCTAACACCTGTAATTTCTTGAATTTTAATAAATAAAGGTTGAAAAACATCAGTATCATAATTTGATCTAACATCTTGTAACAGTGAAACTAATCTTTCAAAACCTAAACCTGTATCAATATGTTTTGCAGGTAAAGGTTTTAAAGATCCATCAGGTTCTCTATTAAATTGCATGAAAACATTATTCCAAATTTCCAAAACATCAGGATCATCTTGATTAACTAAATTTGAGGCATTTCTGCCACCAATTCTATCATAATGAATTTCAGAACAAGGACCACAAGGACCTTGATCACCCATTTCCCAAAAATTATCTTTAACATTACCAGGTAAAATATGATCATCAGGGACACCAACTTTTGACCATAAATTTTTTGCTTCTAAATCAGGTTCTAAACCAGTTTTTTCATCACCACCAAAATAAGTAACATATAATCTATCTTCTGGTATACCATAAATTTTAGTTAATAATTCCCAAGAATATTCAATTGCTTCTTTTTTAAAATAATCACCGAATGACCAATTACCTAACATTTCAAAAAATGTATGATGATAAGAATCTCTACCAACATCTTCTAAATCATTATGTTTACCACCAGCTCTAATACATTTTTGAGAATTAACAGCTCTTTTTAAATTTGCAAATGAAGATAATGGATCAACAGTACCTAAAAAGATTGGTTTATATTGATTCATACCAGCATTTGCAAATAATAAAGTTGGATCATCATGAGGTATAACAGAAGAAGATGGTACAAAAGTATGATTTTTTTCTTTAAAATAATTAAGGAATGTATCACGAACTTTTGAAGCTGGCCATTCTTGAACTTTTGGATTTGTTGCAGGATTAGTATAAATGGACATTGTATGAGAGAATGAACGTTTAAAAATAGAATGAACAAATGAGTTCAAAATAGGCATATAACACCAGATTTACTCTGCTATTGAAAATAAAGATATAAAAAGGAATAAAAAAGTAATCAATACTGGAATTAACTTTAATATAAAATTAAACAGTAAGAAAGATGTGTTTTTTCAAGAACCCGAGAAGCTTTGCGTTGAATCAAAAAAAAATAAAAAAAAATAAAAAAAAATAAAAAGAAAAGAAATAAAATTAGACAATTAAATATTGCGTCGATCGACCGATATTCAGATTGATATATTTATAGACTTGAATCGTTGCAGATAGCCATAGGCTGTAGGAAATATTTGTTACTTCTTACAAGTTACCAGTTACGGAGTTAACGATTGATTCTTTATGTTCTGATTTAAAAGATACAACTAACCTGTAAAATATTGCTTTGATATAAACCCATCAAAATTATTATAAATTGTTGTAGTTTTTTTATAGGTAATAGTAACAGCGGCTTTCAACATGTTTATTAATTGACATTTATGATGAAGTTTTTTAATCGAAAGTTTAATATAAATAATATCCGCAAAGAAAATTAAATATTTGAGATTCATGTCCTGAAACCTGTACTTTTAAATGATTTACTAATTTATTTCGGATATCAATAAAATCTTTAAAGGGACAACTTTCAACTTTCCTTTTTTTTTGAATGAGATTTCCCGACTTATACGTCGTTTAATTATAAAACATTCAAAATCATCATCATAGTCAAATGATCATGAATTCTATTAATTATATCTTAGTTTTCATCTTGTTATTGTTCTGTGGATCAACAATAAATGCCGTTGAAATTATCAACGATGATGGATATTATCAAGCTAGTGATGATATTGAAGTATATAAAATAATTGATGACAATTTCTTTGATGTAAACACACAAGAGTTCCATAATGACGCTTTATCAGGTGATATGGTTTTAGCATACACTAATAAAACAATTATAACGAGCCTTACTTTAACTGATTACAATAACTCAGATGATTGTGTAAGGGAATTACTTAGAATTGAGTCTACAAATAATGAAAGAAACTTGATAACACATATGACAATAAGAGAATACATTGAGTTGATTTCATCAAGAAATACAACAATTCAGACAGAGTTGGATATCAATGTTAAATCATCTATATGGTCAACTTCTGCCCCAACTTCAACTCCACCAACAAACGAATTAATAATTCATTTACAAGATTATAAGCTTAAATAAACTGAATGACTTTTTCTTATAGAGTAGATTTATTATAAATCGATGATTATGTAGAATATTCGAAATACAGTATTTGAAGTTAAATGATTCAAATATAAACGTAATATAGGACTTCAATTAAGATATCTTCGGGGTAGGTAAAATGTTTTGAGCCCAGCAAAAATTATTTCTTAGCCCAGCAAAAACCGAATCAATTTTGTGAATAAATCAATGCGCTGGGAGTAAACCGTTCAGAAGTACATGGGCATCGATTATCTTCCCAGTGAATTTACGCCGCCCTTAACATGATTAACTAAGAGGGATGCGCCTGAAAAAATTTACAGACAGAAAAGAGACTCAAATATGTAGATTTAGATACCAAACTGTTTAAAATATCATACTTATTTATTAATTTCTGTCTATGTTTTGAAATAATAAAAATGGTTAGATTAAAAACAAGGTATATATTATTTCAATTAAGATATCCAGAACAAGGAAATATTGTTGAAACTGGATTAGCTAATGAAATACCCAGTGAATCATCAAACACATTAACAAATAAAATTTTAGCATCTACATTACGATTGTCAATGAGCAAAAATTTTGGAGATCGTGCTTTATCAGATACATTAACATCATTTGTTATAAAATATTTTTCTAATAAAACATCTACTGGAATATTAAGAGTTCATTATGATGCAGTTGAAACTATACTTGCAGCAATGTTTTTTGTTCAAACATTAGAAGGACGAAATGTTATTTGGGAGAGTGTTGGAATTAGTGGTAGTATAAGTAAATGTGAAAGACGAGCTATTTTAAGAAATAAAAGGATGATACGTAAATTGAAGAATGAAGGTAAAATAAAAGATGAAAACATAGAATCATTAATTGAAAATTTTACTGAAAATGACATAATTGAAGAAAGTTTATAATTTAAATATAATATTTAAGTAAATATATTTATCTTAATAATAATAAACAAATATATAGATATCAATTAATTAATTTATTGTCTTGATTTAATAATATCAACGAATTCTGGCTTTAAAGAAGCACCACCAACTAAGAAACCATCAACATCAGGTTTATCTTTAAATTCTGGTGCGTTTTTACCATTTGCACTACCACCATATAAAATTCTAACATTATCAGCAATTTCACCAATTTCAGATTTTAAATAAGTTCTAATATCAAAATGAATATCTTGAGCATCTTGAGAAGTTGCAGCTAAACCAGTACCAATTGCCCAAATTGGTTCATAAGCAATAACAATTTTTGACCAATCATTTGGATTAACAGCTTTAATAACAGCAGCTAATTCTCTTTTACAAATATCTAAAGTTTTACCAGCCTTTTTTTCATCAATTGATTCACCAATACAAAGTATAACATTTAAATTATTTTTAATTGCAAAAGAAGTTTTTTCAGCAACTAATTCATCAGATTCATTAAAAATTGTTCTACGTTCAGAATGACCAAGTATAACCCATTGAGCGCCACAATCTTTAATTGCTAATGGAGATATTTCACCTGTATAAGCACCTGATTCTTTAATATAACAATTTTGAGCACCAACAGAAACAGTTGATTGTTTATTTTGATCAACAGTCCAAGATAAATAAGGAGCTGGAGGACAAAGGACAACTTCAACATTTGAAGGAAGTTCATTTTGATTTAAATTTTCAACAATTGTTTGAATGGAAGCCTTTGAGCCATTCATTTTGAAATTACCACCAACGAAAAAAGTTCTAGCCATTGTGTTTATTTTTTTGATTTATAGATTTATATAATTCTTGATTACGAATCTGATGTATGAAAAAGAGTGAAAAAAAAAGAACAAAATAAAAAGAGACAATAAGAAGAAAGGGGATAGATAAAAAGAGGAAGATAGATGTATTACATAAATATAAATAATAGAAATGAACATATATATATATAATTAATATATGGATATTTAACTAAATAACTAAATAATACGATTCAGTCAGTTAAATGGAAAACAGAAAAGAGACCCGGAGAGACTATTTCCGGGGAATTGAGAAAAACATACTTTTTTTTTTACAATGTAAATAATTAAATACTATATGCATGTATGAATGAATGTATGAATGTATGTACGAATGTATGCACGTATGTATAAACATTAATTATATGGATATATGAGTGTATCACGGGAATTATTTTTGTTATAAGTAGTACTAGTACCATCATCATTACTGCTATCATCCCAATGTTTTAATACAGTTTTCAGGTGATATCGAGTTTCATGTTCATCATGATGATCAAGATTATTAGTATTAGTATTAGTATTAGTATCTTCATGAGTTTCAGTAAGTTCCAGTATAATCCATTCACAGTGTGGAATATTTGTAAGATCTTCAAAATATTCAACTGACCATCTAAACCATCGCTGAAGAAATACTCTTGCCCAAATACCATGAGTAACTAATACCAGTACTTGTGGAAAATTTGATCTACTAAATTGTCGAAATAAAGTTTCATTAAATGATGAACAACGATCATAAACGTCAGCTGCACTTTCTCCATGAGGAATTCTATAAAAGAAATGTCCATATTTAGCTCTTTCTAACCAAATTGCTTTCATTTCTTGTGCTGTACCTTGAAAATTACCAAAATCTTGCTCTCTCATACGAGGTTCTTCATATACTACATAATTTTTATTATTAGTACTTGAATCTTTTTTAATAATGTTTTGTACATCTTCATCCTCGTCTTCATCTTTATTTTCATTTTCATTTTCTGATGTAAATCCATTAATTATTCCTTGAAGTGTCTGTCTAGTTCGCAGATATGGTGAAGTATAAAAACATACTTTTTCATTATCTTGAACTAAATCTTTTAGTTTAAGACCAGCTTCAAATGCTTGTTGATGACCTCTCTCTGTAAGTGGAACTTTGTGATTTGGTGTATGGCAATTAACACTTTTATCACAATTACTTTCTGATTCTCCATGTCTTATAAGTAATATTAGCTATGATATTGAAAAAAAAAATTAAATTAATCTTTGTTAGTATAATGTATTTAATGTCATATTTTTAATAATAATAATATAAAAAAATTTTATACATACTCTTGGTTTAGGCATATTGAATGTTGTTAAATATTAATAATTGAAGTTCAAAGAAAAAAAGTTGGATTAGTCTATTATTAATATGATTAGATATATTAATTATTAAGTAAAACAATAGAGTTATATAATTAGTTATAGGTTATATATATTATATGAGATATGAGATATGAGACATGAGATATGAGAGAACAAATAAATAACTTCTGTACACCAGTATAATTATTTCAGAATTTTTCGGTTTTCCATTTTCCTCTATTTCAACATTTCGTTTTCAATATCAACTACTAGACTGTCTAACAATCTTATTAAATCTATAGTTTTTCATTTATCTATTTTTTGAATTTCTGTATAACTATTATAAACATATTATACTTTATTTACTCATAATCAGATTATAATGTCAATATCTACATCAGCTGCTGCACGTCTTGCCAAGGTTCTTCCTTCTCTTGATTCAATCTCAATTTCTCAACTTACTACAAAACCACAACTCAAATCTTACTTCGTACCACGTACCTCTCAAGGAAATCTACCTGTTTATAAAACTTATCGTTCTCAAGCTGTTTACACTGATATTAAACGTATACAAGGTAATGTTGTACAATTTAGAAATGATCTTCAAGAATTACTCCCTCAGATTAAAAAGGAAAATTTTAATTGTCATGTTATTAATGGAAGTTTAAGAATTAAAGGTGATCATTCTCAAATTATTAAAGAAATTTTAGATAAAAAATTTTAAATCAATATATTTATATATACAAAATATATACAAAAATATATACATTTATTTCTGTAAATAATACTTTAACCTTCTTTATAAATTTATAACTGTATAATAATAAATTATTAATTTTCACCTAATATTATATATTATATTATCAAAACAAAACCCCATAATTCGCTATAGTATTGAGAAAAATATCGTTTTATGTATTTTCTATTATTATTATTGTTATACTGTATTATTATCATTACAATCATAATTATTGTTTTGTTATTTGCAATTCAATTATTTAATTGGAATTTATATATCTGTTTTTGAAGAACAGGAATCAGGATTTCCTTTTTTTTAAAAAAAAAGGCTTGACGGATATATAATTAATCATGTCATCACAGTCAAAAAATGTCCCTAATTCAGGGACGAATAAAACATTATCCCCATTAACAAATAATATCCTCATTGAAAATAAAGAAAAAAGAGATGTTATAATGGCTAAAAGAATTAAAGATTCTGAAATTATTGGTAATAAACCAAATTTAAATCCATTACAAGCTCCATTTGCTTATATTGATGGTTCAATTTCTTTAGATGATGAAGTTCAAGTAATTATAAATAATTTAAGAAATTTATTAAATTCAAAAAATAAATTAATTGATGATTCAGGTATTGAAGAATCAACAATTGATAAGAAAAGAATGAAAAATATTGAAAAGAAAATTAATAAATTAAAAATTTTAGAAAATGAAAGGAAGACTTCAATTGAAAATGAATTAAATAATATTTTTAGTTTAAGTTCAAGATCTAATTCTAATGCTATTGTTGCTTCTGAAAATAAAGAAAATAAATTGATTCAAGCTTTAAATTATGAATCTGAACCTGTTTCTTTACCAAATAGAAATTCAACTTGGAAACATTCAAATAAAGAATATTATTTAGAAAATTATTTATTAAGGAAAAATAATTTATTTAATTTAAATATTAGTAATAATGATGTTAATAATAATAATAATAATAATAATAATAATTTAGATAAGATCAACTATCAAAAAAATATTCAAAATTTGAAAGATTCAATTAAATTAGACCTAAATGATCCTCAATCAATTCTTGATATAAAAAATGATGAAAAAACTTGTTATATAATTGATTCTTTTCTGTTAGGTTATGCTGATATGTTGTTTTTAACATCTTCATACTTTAAGGATGAGAATGGTAATAAAAGAGGTTCATTAATGGTTCCTTTATTAAGTTTATGTTTAACTGATATAACATATGATGTTTTTTTATCTCGTCATAAATCAAAACAGATTAATGATATTAATAATAATAATAATGATGATGATAATAATAATAATAATAATAATAATAATAATAATAATAATAATCATAATCATAATCATAATCATAATCATAATCATAATCATAATCATAATCATAATAATAATAATAATCATCATAATCATAATCATTATAATCATAATCATAATAACTATATTAATTCATTAAATTCAAATGTGGTTTTAAACAATGAAGAAAAAATGAAAATGGCAATTTTTGCTAAAAATAGGATATTTAGAATTCATCTTGAATATGGAATTGGTACTCATGTTTTACGTTGGGATTTAGAGAAAGATACAAGATCTTTATTAGACTTACATAAAAAATTGCAAAAAAGAAATACAAAGGAGAGAATTGATATAACTAAAAAAAAAGATATTGAATTACCAAGATTTCCTGTTTTGCCTAATCGAAATACAAAATTTAAAGGTTTATTTAAAGGTGATCGTGAAATATTTTATTCTAATGATGATAGTATTGAATCTTCAAAACACACTAAAGATCATATCCCAAATAATGAAAATCTTATAGATAATCCAAAACATAATTCGATCCAAAAGACTAATAATAATAATACCAATAATGATATAACTAGTAATATAGTTCAGAATTTAAACAATGATAATGATAATAATAATAATAATAATAATAATAATAATAATAATAATAATCCTAACAACAATTTAAGTTCAACATCTCTTGAACCTTATATCACTAACAATAGTACAATTTCAACACCTTCTGTAACGCATACTTTGACAAGATTTTCAACAGCAATTTTTAATAATTTTTTATCTAATAAAGATAAATCAGTTGAAAAACGTAAAGAAAAGGAAAGGGATAGACCTAAGAATAAAGATCGAATTAAATCAGAAAAGTTAAAATTAGTCGAAAGAGAAAGGGAAAGATTTTTAATGGCAATTAGAGAAAGATCAAAATTAAATCAATCATACAAAGATGAAATGGAAAAATATTTTGATTCATTAATTGAAATTGTTTCATTTAAAGAACAATCATCTAAACTTCTGCAATTTTTTGAATTATCTCCTTTTAGTCTTTTATTATCAAATGAAATTTATAAAAAAAGAAAAGAAGGTTATTTATTTATTGTTTCATCAGCTAAAACTCAAGGTTGGAGAGTTAGTCATTTTAGATTTCATGATTTAAGTGAAATGATTAAACGTCATACAAGTAAATGGTGTATTATTGGTGATTCTTTTTTAATGTATACTTCTGATATTTCATCAACAACACCAGAAGAAATTTTCTTAATCGATTCACAAACAACTTTAAAGATTAAAGGTTTTGATAAATCAAATAGAAAATATGGTAATATTAATAATATATCAAATGAAGATGCTAATCAAGAATATTTTCAATTTCCTTTAGATGTTGATGAAGAAAATATTGATTATGATCATGAAGATAATGATTATTTTGAAACATCAAATTCTGTTTTAAAAAATGCAAAATCTTATCCAACGATTAAATTAATAAATAATGAAAGATCAATTAAGTTAGTTGCTAAAAATCCAAAAATTACAATGCATTGGGCACTTGCTTTAAAAAATATTATTAATGAAACAGAATGGGCAAAGTCTCATAGATTTAATTCATTTGCACCAGTTAGAAAAAATTGTTTTGCTCAATGGTTTGTCGATGCAAGAGATTATTGGTATGCCGCATCATGTGCAATTGAAATGGCAAAGGATGTTATATATATTCATGATTGGTGGTTATCACCTGAACTTTATTTAAGGAGACCTGCTAATGGTAATCAAAATTGGAGAATTGATAGGTTATTAGAAAAAAAAGCTAGAGAAGGAATTAAAATTTTTGTAATCATATATAGAAATGTTGGTAATACAGTTGTGACTGATTCAATGTATACCAAACATTCATTATTAGATTTACATGAAAATATTTATGTTTTAAGATCACCAAATCAAATTATGCAAAATGTTTTCTTTTGGGCTCATCATGAAAAATTATTAATAATTGATAATG
This sequence comes from Pichia sp. yHKS168, assembly GCA_030571145.1. Lineage (NCBI taxonomy): Eukaryota > Fungi > Ascomycota > Pichiomycetes > Pichiales > Pichiaceae > Pichia > Pichia sp. yHKS168. The sequence continues at coordinate 197,575 of JAJLXI010000021.1, read as the reverse complement.
CAATTGCATTTCTTGGTGGTATCGATTTATGCTTTGGTAGATATGATACACCAGATCATGTTTTGGTTGATGATAATAAACATGCATTTGAATCTTTTAAATCAAAAGATACTACTACTATCGAGGAAAAAAATGAAAAATCAACTTTTTCATCACCATCATCAAATGATAATTGTAATTCAAATACTAATTCAAATATTGATTCACATAAATCACCAACTTCTAATAATTTGAATGATGATTTTACTAATATTGATTCAAGTTTTCAAGAACAATTTCAAGTTTTTCCTGGTAAAGATTATTCAAATCCACGTAAAAAAGATTTTTTTGAATTAACATTACCACATAATGATATGTATGATAGAGAATATGTTCCAAGAATGCCATGGCATGATGTTCATATGGTTACGGCTGGTGAAGTTGCAAGAGATTTATCACGTCATTTTATTCAAAGATGGAATTATTTATTGCGTCAAAAACGTCCATCACGTCCAACTCCTTTACTTGTTCCACCTAGACCTTTTACTGAAGAAGAATTAAATAATTTGAAATTAAAAGGTACCTGTGAAGTCCAACTATTAAGGTCAAGTTGTGAATGGTCATTAGGTTTGACTGAACATGAGCAAAGTATTCAAAATGCTTATATTAAATGTATTGAACAAAGTGAACACTTTATTTATATTGAAAATCAATTTTTTATTACAAGTTGTACAATTGATAATTGTATTATTAAGAATCAAATTGGAGATGCGCTTGTTGATAGAATCATTACTGCTCATAAAAATGGTGAAGTTTGGAAAGCAGTTATTATTATACCTTTAATGCCAGGATTTGAAGCTGATGTTGATACCAAAGAAGGTGGTTCAGTTCGTTTAATTATGCAATGTCAATATATGTCAATTTCTATGGGAGAAACTTCAATTTTTGCAAGATTACGTCGAATTGGTATTAGACCTGAAGAATATATACATTTTTACTCATTAAGAAAATGGGGTTTAATAGGTGAAAAAAAATTATTAACAACAGAACAATTATATATTCATGCCAAAACCATGATTGTTGATGATAGAATTGCAATTATTGGTTCTGCTAATATTAATGAAAGATCTATGCGTGGTACAAGAGATTCTGAAATCTGTGCTATTGTTAGGGATCAAGATATGATTGAGTCTAAAATGGATGGCAAAACTTACCATGTTGGTAAATTTGCTCATAGTTTAAGAGTAAGATTGATGCGTGAACATATGGGTGTTGACGTTGATTTACTTGATTTAGTTGAAAGAAGATTTCATGAAATTGAAACATTTTGTAAAACAGAAAAAGGTATAAAAGCTTCTGTATTGAAACATGGTGAGGGTAAACAATATTTAAGTTCTATGGTTGAAATGGGGACTAGATATTTATTGGGAATTGATGATGGTACTCCTGGTTTTAACAAGCGTTTGCTTATGAATGATATCAAAGATAAAGATGAAGAAATTCATGCTTATAAGAGTCAATTAACACATGAAATGATTTCAACATTTAAAAACATTAGAAATGAAATGGATGAATCCGATGCTTTGGACGATATTGAATTTTCATATTCATTTAATCATAGAGCTGGGGGTGAAAACGTTGGCATTAGGAGTGCAAAGAATTTATCATCAGATACTAGAGTTACTAATGATAATCATAGAAACGAAGTAAAGGGAGATTTTGATGGTTTTAATTCGAAAGATTTTTCTAAAGCCAAGTTTGAAATCAATCGATTCTTAATTTCCAAAGTTAATAAATTTAATTGCGAAAATAACGTTGATCCTTCTGCCGAATTACCCGATTTTGAAGATATTGTTGATGTTTTAGCTCAAGATATTATTGAAAATGCAAGTGCCCAAGATCAAGATACAATTAACATTGATAGATGGACAATAATCAAAAGGTTATTTTATATGAGGAAATTATATTTTAAGATGGCATCAAATAAAGAATCAATTTCTACAAGTCCAAAAAATGTTGATATTTTGACATCTGGTGTCGGGTTAAATTCTGCTTTTAGTAATACCGATAAATCGTACATTACTAAGCATAATTCAAATACAACCTCCGAAAATGATTCTGTGCCATCTGAGGGATTACTAAATAGTGCTGATGATAAAAATACAACATTACCCGATATTCCACTTATAAAGCTAACAAATGATGATTTTAATGATATTGATAAGAATTTACTACCATCAATTGAATGTGATTTTATAGATCCATATGGATTTGAAGATCCGTTAGATATTAAATTTTATGAAGGTACATGGATGACACAGGCTATTAGAAATACATTATTGTTTCAAATGGTTTTCCATGTTCAACCAGATGATATTGTTCAAACATGGAGAGATTATAAAGATTTTGAAGAAATGAAGAGCGCCTTTACAACTTATCAAAATATTTATAGAGGTAATCTAAATTCAGTTGAAAATATACTTTTAAAAAGTAGAAGCAATGAAACAATTGATACCAATGATAATAATTTTACAGATGAGGATTACGATACAAGTATTGGTGATGTTGAGGAACATCGTCGTCGTTTACAAAGAAGTGCAAAATTAACGGAACTTGAAAGATACATCCGAATTGGTGGTCAAACATCTGTTAATGTCGCTGGTGCTAATGGTTATAGTAGAGGGGCTGTATATGATTATGCAAGCAGTTTACGTTTAATGCATATGGTTCGTGGACATCTTGTGATGTTCCCAACGAGATGGCTAAAGAAAGAAGTCGAAGGTTCTAATTGGTTTTATAAAGCTGATAAAATTCCACCAATTCAAATATATAATTAATTCCAATAATATTGCATATATTTATATACTGTTTTTTAGATTAGCTTTTTAAGGATAAGCATGTCAAGCATGTCAAGCATGCCTCAAACAAATAATAAACTGGCGCAAATGCATTAAATTTTTGTAAGAATTATGTTACATGTAATATTAATAAAGATTTTGTCAGTTTCGTCCATCATGGGTTCGAACAAAACGAGAAGAACTTTGTTTTAATTTATTGATTCTTCAAAAAGAAGGCACAACGTAAACTCGAAGTTGATAAAATTGGTGCTGAGCTGAGTGCTGAGTGCTGAGGCCTTAGCTTCCAGCTTTGTACGATAAGAGAGGCCGCGGCATATCGTCCAATCAACGCATCAGATCTGCCAAATAGTTAAAATACTGATAACGAAAACTTCGTCAATATGATATATTTTGGATGAAGTTAGGAAAATTTTTTTTTTTTTGTAAAAGTACTACGATTCGTTTTGTTATGTTGCTATTTGCAGTTGAAAAAAATTACAATATACTACAGACGATAAATTGAATAGCGTTTTAAAAAAACACGAAACATTCTATCAACAAATGAATGGTATCAACCATGATAAGACTATCCAATACACGAACCAACAGACGTTGGAACGTGAACGTGGTCGAGGTAGACAAGCACAAATTCCTAAACGATATGAATTTCAAAAAAATATTCCAAGACAGACATCATCTCAACATCAAAATGTTTTCATGAATAGAATTAATAGTGAAGATAATAATAAAATTTCGTTTAATGGATCAATAGCTGGAATGGACGGGTATAATGGATCACCACCATTGATGAGAAATAATTTTCAAGAAAGATCAAAAAATGTACATATGATCTCAATGACAAATCTTGCTCAATTTAAAAGGCACAGTATTGCTAGTCTAAGCAGTTATAAACGTGTTAATAGTTCAAATCATATAATCAATGCATATAATGATACAACTGTTTTTGAAACTACAGCACCCGGAACTAAAAATTATGCATTTGAACAATTCCAAAAACAACAGAAACAACAAATAATACAACATCATCAATATCAGAGACATCAAAGTGTAAATGGATATTTAAATAAACGACGAGACGAAACATTTGATAAGGAAGTTTTTCACACAGAAAATAAGATTAATCAAGATTACATATACAATTCTAATGAGCCAGATTCTGCAATAAAATTATTTAAACCTGTATATTTTCAAGATGAAACAAATAATAACGAAGTAAGAGAAAGTCTTTTCAGTCGAGTTTCAAACAAAAATGAAAACTCCGAAAAATTGGGAAATTTAAAAATTGGTTATATGGTCAATACTTATTCTGATGATGATGAAACTGTAAAAATGAATTACAGTTCCAGTGACTCAGACAACGATGACCAAAATAATTATGATGACACTTATGAAAATAGTCCATATTTTAATCCAATTGAAGATAATATTAATAAGAAAATTGATCATGCTAGTAATGAAATTAATGATTACAGTTTTGAAGAAGAAAGTTCAGAACAAATGATGAGAATCCAATGGAAAAAAATTATAATGAAAAATGAAATTTATAATAACAATTTTAATATTCAAGATTCTATCCGAAATGGGAATAATGATGAAATTATTGGAAGTGCTTGGCTCAACCAATTAAATTACACTAATGACTACAAGGTAGAGCCTTCGGCAGATGGAAATAATAGAATAAAAAATCAAAACCTAAACCTAAACCTAAACCTAAACCTAAATCAGAAAGAACATTCCAAGCCAGGTGTTTGGACACAGATCAGTCTTGAACATAGAAACATGCATGAAAAAATGACCAACAATCTACGTAATCTGGCTCTTTTCAGCCACAATCCTATGGCCAGCAGCTTTGAAAGAACTAAAACTAGAAAACAACACAAAATTAATCAACAACCGAAACAAAAGCAGGATCATTATCATGCCTCCTTACAGCCGCAGTATTCTTCAGCCGTCGGTGCACGGGTGAACAATCTTTGGAAATCAGCCTGTATGGAGCACTCCCTGTAATCTATTAAGCTTTTCAAGTCAATCATGTAATAAATATCTCTCATACATATATATATATATATATCTAATTTTATAGAACAATTTATATAAGAACAAACATAGAAGTTAAATACTAAAAGTAATTAATGCAGAACTTAGATAACCAACAATCACAGCAAATTGCCAGTGATGCAAATAAATTTTTTAATGAAACCAATAACATGGGACAAGAATACACAAATCCCGGACATTCATCTCCAAGCCCACAAATTCCAGATTATCCAACAGAAAAAACATTCAAATATGCAAATGATTGCTCTATAAGTGTTGGATGTACCCCTTCTGGGTTTTCAACTATTATTGTTTATATTAAAGACAGTCCATTTTTTGGAATGGGGACGTTATTTAGTTTATCTGCCTTAGAGATTAAAAACGCAGAGATTTATTACAATTCTAAAAAAGATTTTCTTTTTGATGAAGATATTAATCCAAACAGTAATTCTCCATTAGATTTAGATAAAGATAGAAGAATGCATAAAGTCAGTATTTACAAGGTTCCACAAACTAATGAATATCGTATGGATTTAGTCAAACTAGCAAAGACTGGTATACCTGAAATAGATGCACAAGATCCTTGGAAAGATTTTAGTGATATAGGTGATCATGGTCCTGGTAATAAACAAATTGAATTAGTTAAGAAATTTGTTGATGTACTCCGTGTAAGTCGAAATGAACCAGATATGATCATCACTGGTAAAATCACTGAAGAATATCCTGAACTCCAACCTTGTGTTGGTATCATTGTTTTCAAAAAAATCCAATAAAGGTGTAAATTTTAAATATATATATATAGATAGATGTTTTATTGATAGAAGTATTTGTGTAATTACTCACAAATAATCTGGTTCTTTGTTTTATAAACATATTAAAGCTTTTCAATTATATACATCACAGATACACATATCTTGCAAATTGAATTAAACTTTATAAACTTTTTTTTCCCCATTTGGAAAATCGAGAAATTTTATTGAATAAAAAATTTTTCATTTTCTTAATTTTTTTTTTCATTTCATGATCTTTACAACTGAATTTCAATTTATCATTCCTTTTAAGTTATCAAAGGAAATAATCCAAAGACTGTTACCAATGACCTCTTTAGCAGAACAGTTGGCAGGAATTGCGCAACGTAGCAAAGCTGTTGCGTTAGATAGAAAGAGAAGGACAAAAATCCATGCTGTTTCCTTTCTTCACGATCCAACATTAGCAGCAACTCAAGATTATGAAACTATTTATTATGATGCAGTTGAAGCTTTAGAACGTTTAGAAACTTTAGATCGTCGTTTCGGTAAATTCAAAAATTCTATTTTTAGTGTTACTTCAATTCAAATTGATAGACAAGTTCAAAGTCAAGAAGAAAATATAAATTTAAATAAAACTATTGATGCATTCCTTTCATTGCTTGCACCTTATTGGCATTTAGCTATCTCTATTAGAGCAGCTGAATGGCCTCTAAGAAGATTTCAAATGAATATTTATAATGCTGAACATTTATTATTATCTACTCTTGCATATTATGATCAGCCAATATTTCCACGTATTCTTTATGTTGTTACTGAATTACCAAAATTATTTTCATGGGCTATTAATTTTAAAAAATCAAACACTAATCCATCAAAAAATTCAATTGTTAAAGTCTTTACTGATGTTGAGTTTTTTAACTTATATTCTAAATTTTTCCAAGAAGAATTGAAACACAAAAACCAATTTAGAAAGTTACTAGTTTTCTATGTTTCAATCTCTATCTCGACAATTGCAGCACTATCGTCAACAGCATCAGATAAATTAAAATTATTGATACCATTTGCTTTGGAAACTGTTAGTACTTTATTATCTGCTTCTGATAATGAATCAAAAGTTTCTGCCTACACTATTTTAATTGTTATCGCAGCAGCTGTCCCATTGACAAGGGAAATTGTTTTAGCATCTATTGAAACAGTTTTAGTTTCAAGTTCAGAAGAAACAAAATTAAATTCGTTTATTTGTTCAATTAAACTATTACAGTCAATTCAAGAACATGGTTTAGAACCATTACCAAAGAAAATTATTGACTTGTTACCTTCTGATATTTTCGCAAATACTTCAATTTCATATTTAGATATATTAAGCTCTACAAAAAATAATGGTAAATTTACTTGTGTCTATTTAAGATCATTGATTATTAACCAGCTTGATATCACACATTCTATGTTACAAAATATCAAATCTGCAAATATTGAGTTTACAAGTCATCAATTTACTTTAATTACAGCTGAAGCTTTAAAATCAATTATGAACAATTCTACTGGTTCTGCCAATTATTATCTTGATTTAGTGAAATTTCTTGTTAAAGAGAACCAAGAATTGTTTTTACAAACTTTAGAAAATTTGAATATTAAATTATCTGATTTGGAAATGATGGTCCAATTTACTTTAGTTGATCCAATACACCTTGCAAATAGCGAACCTGAAATAATAGCACCTGAGGAAAAAACTGAATTGATTGGCAATGAAAATGCAAAGTTATTAGAAAGTTATAAAAATAATAAAGCTTCGGTTGCTTCCTTTTTAGGTGATGATAAAGTTACAAATGATGCATACTTATTATTTTATGATTTATTCTTAAAAGGCATGTTAAATAGTTCAACAGATCAGTTACTTCAAATTTCTTTAAAGACGCCTCCAATTATTATCTCATTTTTATTGAGATTAGCAACGGCAAATTGTCCAGTTAAAGCAAGAATTCATGCAATTATCAAAATTACTGAAAATATCCAAAATTTAAATTCATCTGTTTTTGTTGGTTCAATTGTTCCAATTGTTATTACCCTTTTAATAGATCCATCACCCCATATTAGGAGAAAGACAATTGACTTAATCAAAGTTTTAAATGAAAAATCATCTAATGATTCACCAGAATCTATTTTATTAAACGATGTTTTATATGGTGAAAATTCCTCAGATGTTGCAGTGATTTCACCAAAAGATACCAAACTTTTATTGGATGCATTAACTGAAAATTCACCAAACTTTTTAATTGATGATTCTGCTTTGTATCACTGTTTAGAATCATTATTAAGAAACAAAAAATTGGGCAAAGTTTATCTTGCATTTTTTACAACACATGCTTTATCAGTTGGTATCCCAATAATTAAAATCAATTTGATTAAAATTTCAATAAAGAGTGCTGCTGACGTTAAAGGTGCTGCCACTCCATCATCGTTATTTGAAGACTTACTAGTCTCATATATTAAACAAAGAGATGAATGGAATAGTAAATGCTTATTAACCAACTGTAATATTGAAACCTTTGAATCTACAATTGTTTCATTAGTTTCAACAAAGGAAAAAAATGAATTCGCAATTTTGTTTTTAGAATCTGCATTAGCATCTCCATTTGAACAATTATCTTCTCTTGCAAAGGATCGTATTATAGAAATTTTACCAACTTTGAAATTTGAATATCAAAATAAGATTGTTAATTATATTTTAGAAGAATATTTATTAGATAATATGGTAAATTATGATCCTGTAGAAGTTTTAGAATCTATAAAAATGACTAATGAGATTTTCATTGAATTATTAAAGAATTGTTCATTAAATACAAATACACATCAGCCTCAAGCAAATCCACCAAAGAGAAGAAGAAGATCATCACAATCAACTAGACAGGCAATGAAGGATGATGAAGTGTCAAATATGGCCACTTCACATCTAAAAAAAGTTACCATGTTACTTGAAGTTTTGGATTATTTCGCTAAAAGACCTGATTTTGAACCATCATTTGAACTTTTAAAATTGATTTTTGTTATCCTGGATGATTTAGAAACATTAGGTAAGGATGGTAAGTTGCCAATTTTGTACGCACAAGAAACTATTGCATCATGTTTGAAGAATATTATTGAAAAATTGAAGGAATTAAATCTTCCAATTAAAGATGCTTCATTAATCCGTGCTGATGTTATTGTTTCTGCAATTAGAGCTTCGGATTCTCCACAAGTTCAAAATAAATTGTTATTAGTTATTGCTGCTCTAGCTTCCTTATCCCCAGAACTTGTTTTACATTCAGTTATGCCAATTTTCACTTTTATGGGCGCACATACCATACGTCAAGATGATGAATTTTCAGGTCATGTTGTCGAACAAACTATCATTTGTGTTGTTCCAGCTCTTGCAAACGCAGCTCAATATGGTAAAATTGACGAAATCGAGTTTTTACTTGCTTCATTTGTTAGTGCTTTCTTACATGTTCCAAGACATAGACGTGTTCGTCTATTTACAACGCTAGCACGTACTTTAGGTGGTGAATTATCAATCCATTTGATTTTATTTTTATGCGGTCAACAATATGTTAATGCTTATATGAAACACAGAATGGGTGACTGTTCTGCTTTAGTTGATTTTGCAACTGTCTTCCTCCAAGTATTTTCAGCAAAGGAAGAATTAAATGCAACTAGCAAATTTTTAGATTTATGGAAATGCATACCTGAAAAGCCAGTTGAAAAAGATTCTGCAGAATTTAAAGAACTATCTTCAAAAGTTATTTTTGGTCCTTCAATAGTCTCAATGTCAAAAAGTGAGTTATATAATTGGAGAAAGGGTCTACTTTCATTTATCAGACATGCTCTTGTTGATTCTAAAAGTACAAATGGTATTCCAAAATTAAGACTAAAAATTGCATCCCAAATTTTGGAGGATAGAAATACAGAAGAATTATTGTCCAGCTTTTCTGATACTATTAAATATTTAATGGAAATAATTGATTTCTCAACAAAAAGTCATGAAGATGCCGAAATTATTAATAAATTGCATAAGTTGTTAGGTGACGTTTTAAGTTTATTGCCAATTCAATACTATTCTAAATCAGTCAATGATATCTTGAAATCTTCCGATTCTTCCTTACAAACGATGAAGAGTTTAATTACAGTAACCTCAATTAAATTTACTTTAGAGCATACAGAAAATCCATATGCACATGAAGGTATTGTATTATTATTACCAACATTATTAGAAAAGGTTTTTTCGAAAATTGATGTGGAATTATCTCAAGCATGTCTTGATACTATGGCTAATTTATTCCATAGGTTCGGTACTCATATTGAATCTTCTAAATTAATGAAATTTTTAGGTGTTATCGTTGGCGATTGCGGTTTAGTTAACAAAGAATCTCCAGAGCTTACTATTTCTTCGATCAATTGTATTACAAGTATTATCGTTATTGTGGGTGTTAAAATGATTGGACTGTTTCCAAAAATTGTTCCACAAATATTTGAAATTTTTGACCATTGTGTTGATAATAATCAAGAATCATCAAGATTAATTCAAATTTCAATTATTGTTTTCTTTTCAACTTTAATTAAAAAAATTCCAAACTTTTTAACGCCAAATATTGCCGATATTTTGAAAACATTATTTAGAGCAAATTCAGTTTCTGATTCAATTAGATCAAATGTTTTAGATGTTGTTGTTGAATATATTGATTCAAAAATTGTTATTTCCTCATTGTGTTCTCTTTGGACTTTTGTTTCAACGTTAAATGCTACTTCATTAGGTTTATTCATTGGTACTATGGTGAATACTGTTGAACAAATGAATAAAGCTACTGCAATTTCTGAATCTAGTTTGTTTTTCAGATTTTTAACCAATGCCTTAGAGTATCGTGCAATATCCAAATTTGATAAAAATACTGTTGGTAGAATTGAATCAATGATTCATAATTGTGGTATTGTTTACGTAATGAAATTGAATGATAAACACTTCAGACCACTACTTGCAATGATTGTTAGATGGGCATTTGATGGTGAAGGTGTCGTCACTGAAATAACAGAAATTGAAAGGCTAGAATCATTTTACAAGTTTTTCAATAATTTACAAGAAAATCTAAGAGCAATTATTACTACATACTACAGTTACATTTTTGATTCGACCGTTTCATTATTGGACAAATTTGCCAAGGGAGAATTGGTTAGTATTTCACTTCGTAGATTAATCATCATTTCACTCACTTCATCATTCAAATATGATCAGACAGAATATTGGCAAGTTAATGCTAGGTTTGATTTAATTGCAGAAGCTTTAACCAACCAACTTTCAAATATTGAAGAACCGATTGGTAAGCATTTAGTTAAAGTGTTATGTTCTTTAGCTCAAGATACATCATCTTCTGATGATCATAATAAACATTTGAATGAATTAATTATTTCCCACATTCGTGTTATTGGTGATAAAGAGCCAACATCAAGAGAAAAGTATTGGTCAATTAAAGCACTCACAACTATTTACAAGCGTGTTGGTGAAGCTTGGTTGAGTTTATTACCTCAGCTTGTCCCAATTATTGCTGAATTATTGGAAGATGATGATGAAGATATTCAAACTGAAGTTCGTGAAGGTTTGGCTAAGATTATGGAAGAATTAATGGGTGAGTCTTTAGATCATTTATTAGCTTAGGAGTTTATAGATAGTCCATATAGTTTATTTTAGTATTTTAGTTAAAAAAAAGTTTTAATATTATTTTGAAGGAAATTATAATATCATAAGATCTTCTAAGTTCCATTTCAAATTTTCTATAAACTATTTCTTCTATATTTTAGAAGATATATAATCTTTTAATTAAGGTGGTAAAATTTTGAAATAATTTTAATAATAGTAAACTAAAATATCAATTAAAATATAAACGGTATAAAGATAATATTTTCATAATGTGAGAAAAAACTAATTTGATAATGAAAGGAAAAAATAACTAATTTAACATTAGTAAATAGGTTGGTTTCTGTACCAGACGTGCCATCTCCAAGCATCAGCATCGGCGTCCGCAGAGGCTTCTCTCTTGTAAATTGCTTGGTTTCTAGACCATTCGTGCCATCTCCAAGCATCTGCATCGGCATCAGCTTCTCTCTTTTCAACTGCAGTATCAGTAACAGTGGAGTTGGTTAATTCATTTAATTGACCTTCAATATCAGAAGCAAAGATTGGGTAGAAAGCAACAGGTTCGGACTCTGGATCTTCGGTTTCAAAAGCGTAAGCAAAACCAATTGGTTCTTCTCCGTTGTAGTTATCATAAGCAACATCAGTAGAATTAGTAGCATCTTCTCTCTTGTAAATACCTTGATTTCTAAACCATGCATGCCATCTCCAAGCTTCTGCATCTGCTTCCGCATTTGCTTCTGCTTCTGCTTCTCTCTTATAAATAGCTTGATTTCTAAACCATTCATGCATTCTCCAAGCGTCCGCATTAGCGTTTGCATCTGCATTCGCATCTGCTTCCCTTTTGTAAATTGCTTGGTTTCTAGACCATTCGTGCCATCTCCAGGCATCTGCATTTGCATTTGCAACAGCATTAGCATTAGCATCAGCTTGAGCAATTGGAGCGGCAACAGCAGCTGTTGCCATAAAAATTGATAATAAACCAGTAGAAGTGAATCTCATTATGAATAAAAGAGTGTTTTTTGGTTGGTTATTTTGTTTGTTGTCTAATTAATTAAGTAATAATAAGGTCCTATTGTAATTATTTTTATAAGAACATTAAAGTGGATATACATCTTTAAATATTGAAATTTTCGTATTTAAAATAGTCCTGCAAATCAAAGATATTTTTTGTTTCAAAATCATGAAACAAAAATTGAAATAATTGGAGTTGAAACAAAAATTAAAATAATTGAAATCTTTCCCAAGTCAAATAAATAGGGATTTGAAATGGAAAAAAGAAATAAAACATTAAATAATATCAATTACATTTCCAAATGTAGAAATTCAACAGTTTTGGATGTTGCCTTTGGATGCCTAATCTGGTAATTCTAGTCTGATAAATTTTTTTTCTTCATAACTTATTCGGAGCTTGAAAATAATTAAATTTTGTTCTGAGAATCCAAGTACATTGTAATGCTGTAGTGAAATTAGCCTTTGCCATCTCAAACAGGAAATATGTGACAAGAACTGCTTAACAGAAGATTAACCTCATGCATGCACGAGTAGGCACATGCTGCGAACTTTGTCCGTAAAACAGCTAGATAGCATTGCAGTAATTGTTGTAACTAAAAGAAACCAATTATAAAATAATCAAAGGCTTCATGAACTATCCGGATTAGTACCGAACCGTATTTTAAATTATAATTTATGAAGCTTGGAAAAAGGTTTAATTTCACTCATTGTTCTTGAAACATATCTAGCAAAATAATTCAAAATCTTATTTGCAATGAATTTCTTTCATTTATCCTGTAACCTCTACTTACTGTAAATTGAATTTCTTTCTTTTGTTTTACGATTACGGTATTTGGAACTTTAGCAGACTTATTTAGCTTGCGAAACTACGACAAGATCGGATCAGAATTTAAAAACATGTCGCTATTTTCAAACAAGGCTCATCTCTCCTATTGAATAGCAAATATTGAACAGTAGTTTGTTTTAGGCGAATTTGACAAAGTGCATAGTAAAATACAATGAAAGTGATTTCAGTTCCAGAAACAAAATTTTCACAAGCATATCCAAGGCTTGACCTTTTTTATGTGCTTCCAAATTTACTTGTGGGCTCATACCCTTTAAATTGGAAATCTTTTTTTTCTGGTAAAACCAGTTTAGATTTGATTGTCGAAATACTCACTAAAAATTTTGATAAAGCTCTTATAATTAACTTAGCAACTGAGAGGCCTTTATATTCAGTTAAAAATCATAAAATTCAATATCAACTTATTGACTGGGTTGACTATCATGCATTTCCAATATTTAATTTCATTAATTTGGTTCATTCTATAATAAATTATTTACATCATAAAAAAAGGGCAGTATTCATACATTGTAAACATGGAAAAGGTAGAACAGGAACATTAATTTGCGGAATACTTATCCTATTATTTAATCTGACTCCAAATGAAGCATATAATGTGTTCATGAATAGAAGAAAACTTTTTGATACTAATATTTACATCAAATCACAGAATCTCATGTTAGATTCTTTTACTCTTTTGTTTCACAGAAATATAAAAACCTATATAAATATCCGTGATTCAACAAAAACTTGGATCATTACAGACTTGTTTATATCAGCCAGCAACTCAAACAAACAAAGAAAACTTGGAGTTTCAATTGGAAATTTGAATAACTTAACTAAAAATAAAAAGAATATAAAGTTTGATTTAAAATTTAATATAATAACCAACCAAAGCATGGTTATTTCACATAACGTCAATGAAGATGTTTGTTTTGAATTCGAATGCTTTTCAGGTATTAAAAAGCTTTTTGCCACCTACACTTTTAACTGTGTGGTTGAATACCTTATAAAAGTTGCCTGGAATAAAGATATTAATAAAAGCAAAGAACAAACACACAATCGGGAAAAAATTGTAAAAAGCAAGGATACGGTTGAAATGAATATTACAGTCCCTTTTGAAAAAATGGATGGTATTAAAGGAACTTCGTTCAAAGGAACAAAGTATTTTGAAAGTGTTAACATTACACTGGTGAGGATTTCAAACTAAATATATACAATTATTTATGTGGAAGTCATTTTGTCTATCAAATATATAAAAAATGTTTAATATTTTAAGCAAAGTAAAAATAATAATAATAATATATTTTTCTGATACGATGTGATTATTTTTCATTTGAAACGCTTTAATATTCCAAAATGATACCGATTTCTAAATAGTGGCTAAAAACTGTTGCAAAATAGACAATCTTGAATTAACAACTGTTAAAGCTTACAACTATTCTTTGAACAGTTAGACTTTTTCAAATTTAAAAACAGTAAGACTTTATGGTTTTAATATCACTATTGGGGGTGGTTTTTTATTGATCGAGTTGTTAAGACGCAGTCTTAGAAGATGCGTAAGTATAAAACCTATGGAACCATATGTGTAGAGATTGCAAACTCTATAAATGAGACAACATTCACCCACTTGTTGTATACTTATTTAAATAGTATTTATATAATTCCCTTTATTACCGGTTTTTATCTTCCTAAGCTATCTAGTCGAGGCCAGTTAATGCAACAGCAAGAATTTTTTTAAACTTTTGTTTCGATTGGCTGAGATTGACACGTAATCCAAAGAAAGCAAACCGATAGTTAAAACAACTATGTAAATACTAATTAACTCAGTAAATAACAGGAGAGGGAATGCAAACTTTAAGAGACATTTCTAGAACGCTTTTAATCGTATTACTTATTATTAAACCACCCAACGAATTTGAGAGCTATAAAATGGATCATGTTAAACTTTTTTCGTGCTGTTGAGATACATTCCTAGAATGAGTGTAATAATAACACTTATGGAACTATGTAGGAGGAGAGGCGAAGTCTATAAATAGGAAGACGTTCGCCCCCATGTTGTATATATATTTTTATAGTATTTTATATAGTTCGTTTAATGATCGGTTGTCATCTTAGTAAACTACCTGGTCAACGCCAGTACATTTAACACGTACAATTATTTAATTAATATTTACAATTTACCATCTTTTTATAACCGCTACCCGAGATTAATTGATTATAGCAGATTGCTACTTTTAGCAATTAATTAGTTAGTGAGTTAGTGTCAATAAAATCCATTTTAGTGCTAAGAAAACAACAATAATTAGTACTTTGTCCTCTAAAATTTGAGGAAACATTCTCAAATTTTAAGTTTAAATAATAGCGCATATATTTTAATTTCAATTAGTCAGTTTGTCCGAGTGGTTAAGGAGAAAGACTTGAAATCTTTTGGGCTCTGCCCGCACAGGTTCGAATCCTGTAGCTGACGTTTTCTTTTTACACTAGCTTTTCTAATTTTGTTTACTGAACGCTCTTAACAAATGATGATTATAATCTCCTTGTTAACTTTTTTCGATGTGGATTTCCTTTATATTCCGTCGTTCAAAATTACTGGATTTCCTCCACCTTTTTACATTATTAGATTTATAATAAAGATTTTTTTGCTTATGAAAATATAAACTTATTATTAAAAATGAAAGGAAAAATTGATTTACAAAAAAATGGTATTATATTAAGTGGCCAACCATTATTATTATCAACACCAATTTCATCAAGTACACCAACAAATCCACTGGCATGTTGTGTGCCAATATCTACATCAACATCAATCTTTACTAATTCAATTCATAATACTAATTTTTTACCATTTATGAATATATTATGGGTAGAGGAAACAAGTTCTAGTAAACCGAATGAAATCGAGGTAACATATGTTTATCCAATTAATCATTCAATAACAAATAGTAAAAAAAATGGAGAATTTGAATTACCATATGAAGATGCAAAGAAAAAATTATATCCTACTACTCAAATATTAACAATTGAATCAACAAATTTAAATCCTCTAGTTGATAATTATAATGGTAAATTATCTGATTATATAATGAGACTTTCATATCCATTTTATAATTATTCTAAATCATTGAGTTTTAAACCACGATCAATTTTTGTTTTAATTAATCCACATAGTGGTAAAGGAAATGCAATTGAAATTTTTAATAAACACGTCAAACCGATTTTAACATCTGCACATTGTAAATTAACAATTCAACATACTGAATATAAAGGACATGGTACTGAATTATCCAAATCTTTAAATATTGATGATTATGATACAATTTTATGTGCATCTGGTGATGGTATTCCATATGAAGTCATAAATGGATTTTATCAACGTGAAGATAGATCAAGAGCATTTTCGAAAATTAATATTGTTCAAACTCCGGGCGGTTCAGGAAATGCAATGTCATTATCATGCCTTGGTGCAACTTCTGCATCACTGGCAGCAGTTAGAATTTTAAAAGGTAAAGAATCACAATGTGATCTTATGGCAATTAGTAAAGAATCATCAAATGAAGTTATTTTATCATTTTTATCACAAACCTATGGTGCAATTGCACAAGCTGATATTGGAACTGAATGGATGAGATCAATAGGTGATATTAGATTTGATATAGGTGTTGCATATGAAGTTTTTTCAGGTCATAAATATCCATGTGATATTGCAGTTAAATGGAAATGTAAAGATAATGATGAGATTCATAAACATTATAAAAACGAAAAGCATAATAAAAATCAAAATTCAAACAATTTTATTAAAGATCAAACATTTGTTCATATGAATAAATTATCAAACACATCAGAAGAAACTACTGATAATTCAATAATAATAAGAAATGATAATAATAATAATAATAATGATAATTTTGAGTTAAAAGAATTAAAAGATGAAGATTTTGAACTTAAATATCATGATAATTTTAAAAATTCAACAAGTTATTTTGATTCATTACCTGAAGGTTGGTCAATTTATGATAAAAATATTACAAATAATAGTAGGATTTTTTATGCAGGTAAAATGCCATATATTGCATCAACGACCAATTTTTTTCCAGCTGCATTACCAACAGATGGAACAATTGATGTGGTTGTTTTTGATTCAAGATCTAATTTTATTAGTACAGCAAATGCATTATTATCATTAGATAAAGGTACACATGTTTGGGAAGAATGTGTTGAACATAGTAAAGTTGAAGCATTTAGATTAATTCCTAAAGCAAAAGATGAATGTTTCATTAGTGTAGATGGTGAATGGTTTCCGTATGAACCTTTTCAAGTTGAAGTTTTAAATAAAATAATGCGAACAATTCTTTGGAGTGATTGTTCATTTACTGAATCTGGATATTTAGCAAATGCTATTTAAATTTTTATAGATAATTTAATAATGATTAATAGTTAGAAAACTAGGGTTAAAGAAAGTAACACAAATAAAAATTAGTTAAATATCTCTATATATATGTATGTAATATAAATATGAAAATTATTTTTTTTATTTATTATCATTATCATCATCTTCACTATCTTCAACTAAAAAAGCGTCATTTGAAGGTTCAGGTTCAGCTTCTTTTAATGGTGACCATTTTTTATCAGATTTTGAATTTGAATCTTTTAATTGTTCGTTTGATTTTTCATTTTCAGTATTTAAATTGCTTTTTTTATTTGAAGGTTTTTGGATTGAATTTGAAATATATGAATCATCCTTTTCTACAGGATTTGGAGGAGATTCATTTGAACTATCTGATAATTTTATTTGAGTTTGAAGATTAACTGAAGTATCTGAATGATTTACTGCTGGATATAAAGTATTAGCACTTCTACGTGGAGGTAGCTTTGGAACATCATCATTATCATTATTATTATTTTCATTAAGTCCATAACCTTTCTGTATTGATTGTTGTTGTTGTTGTTTTTGATAAGGATTTTGATTTCCTATTGGTTTCTGAGATGAATAATTTGAATATTCAGAAAATTGTTGTTGTTGAGGTTGATCAATTGAACCTTGAATTTTTTTTGAAATATTATCAAACCAACCACCAACAATTTGTTTAGCTTCAGTAACATTTTTTGTAAAAGAATCATAAATATCATCTTCATCATCAAAATCTTTATCATCTAAATTATTATTAAAACTATGATGTTTTTTCATACTTGGAGAAATATGTTTATGATTATAATAAGATTTTGAATTATTACCCTTTTCATAAGATTTTGCTAAACTTCTAGCTAATGCTTCATCTGATTCTAATTGATTTATTGGATCAATAATATTATTATTTAAATTAGGATTTGGAATTTCTATACCAGAATTTGGATCAGATAAAAATAATAAAGCATTTGAAGCTGGTTCTAAACGACCTTCAGAAGCTATTAAAGCCATTTTAATAAATTTTAAATCAGTTTCAGGGAACATTTCAATCAATTGATTAATTGTTAAATCAATTTGAGATAAAAATTTCGAATTCGATGGTCTAGCAGGCATTGGAGGTGGAGTTTCATTATCTTTTGGCGGTAATTCTGGAGGAGTTAATTTATCATCTAATTTATTTGTATTATTATTAACATCGTTTAACTCCGATGTAGTAGGTGTTTCTAAATCTAATGGGATTTCTTCATTATTTTGTTTAGAAGGTGGTTCTAAAGAAACATCAGCTAGTTCTGAATTGGACATAATTAATTAACACGATTATTGGAATGATTTGGTAGATTTAATAGACCACAATTGATAAATTAACGACTGTATGTTACATGTATGGTGGCGCAAAGTGTGTACTGTATTATTTATCATGTTGAGTTTTCTATAAATTTAATTGATCATATATAAGAAAAGTAAAAAAGGTAAAAAAAAAAAAAAAGTCGCTCAATTCAATTTATTTGTTAGTGGGCTCAGAACAAAAAGTGAGAATTTTTTAATGTGTGATTGTGTGAGGGCTCAGGCATCAGGTTATTAAATTTGAATTATTAATAAGATTAAATTAGTAGATACATTGAATTAATAAAAATAATTAATACCGATAGAAATTATAGAATTTAAAGAAAAACAGTGAAAAATCAAATAAAAAGAACGAAGAACTGAAATAAGAGAGAATATATTGTAAATTGAGGACAATTGTATGCTCAGATCAGGGTATAAATAATTTAATTTAAGTAAGTAAAAGTAAAAAAATTATACTTTCTTTTTAGCAAGAGAAACCGGTTCCTTGGCAGCAAAAATAGCAGCAGCAAATATTAAAATATGTTCATATGACAAACGTCCCATATAAACCAGGATATCAAGTAGAATCAGTGAAATATATGGAACAAAAAGAATCATGGCCAAAGTGAAATTGATATAAATAAAGGCTTGTTTAGCACCATGGAGTACCCATAAAATGAACTCCCAACTAAGCCCTGTGTCTAAGAAAATACTAGTATTATGCATTTAGTGATGGTGATAATAGTTGTATAATTGTATAAATAAATAAATAACAAACAA
Organism: Pichia sp. yHKS168; assembly: GCA_030571145.1. NCBI lineage: Eukaryota > Fungi > Ascomycota > Pichiomycetes > Pichiales > Pichiaceae > Pichia > Pichia sp. yHKS168. Next base: position 177,942 of record JAJLXI010000021.1, on the reverse strand, counting down.
ACGAACAAAATAAAAGAGAGTAAGTAAGAAGAACAAAAGATGTTTGTTTAACAATAGAAAAAAATAATAAACCATTAAAAATTAAAGATTGGGATATTTTGATATTTTGATATTTCACATGTATTTTTTCTGTTCGTTGTTTTCTATAGTGTTCGCTGCTCCGATCCGCTGTTCGCTGATAAGTAATAAGTAATAGGGAATAAGCATATTGATTGATTGTTAATGATGTTGTCTTTATAATGATATTAGTAACAAGATAACACATTCATTTATCTATTTAAACCCTATAATTATGAATTGTATTTTGTGTAGTTTTTCAACTATTATTGTTTTTAAGCTTCAACAGATTAGTAAACCTTTATAGTGGGTCTATATATAGAATACTAGTTTTATTTTAAATCACAATTAAAAAGTTCAAAAGCTCTTCAACTTTTTAAATAGATCTTGGTTAATTGGAATATAAAATTAATTAAGATAATATTATTATATTACATTAACTAATTCCACAAATTTCATTCTGCAATATATGTAAACAAATTCTATTATCTGTTATTAATTACAACTAACTAACAATAACTGAACCCGTTTTTTTTTTTTCAATTTTTTCAACTGCATCATTAATTTATGTTTAATATGAATCGTTCGTATTATCCCTCTACCATTACTTTACAACAATGAAAAATAAATCGTGTCTTCTTTATGGAAAATTCTCTAATTCTAATTCCCTAGTCAGAGATGCTCTCTCCAACGAACGTTCTTTCCTGGCATATTTGAGAACATCATTAACATTACTTGTTTCTGCATTCTCAATAACTCAAATTATTATTCAATTAATAATACAACTTGGAATTGTCACTCTTATAGAAAATAACCCCAATAAATTTAATGAATTTACATTGGCATTTAATACCTACAAAAATTTCATACGACCTGTATGTCTTCTGTTTTGTTCGTTGAGTGCTTTTACATTATGTATAGGTTTTAAACGATTTATTATCAACTTTTATGAGTTAGCCCTTTTTTGTAAATTCAAACCAGGATACATTGGCATGATTTTAATATTCACTATTGTTTTCATAGCAAACGTGATAATTCTCAAAATATGTATAACTATGGGAATAGATCAAGTGGGATTTACATACTGATAAATATTTTCATATCAATTGTTTAAATATTTAATATATGTAGGGTAGGGTAGGTACAAAAAAATTTTTTTTTTCCTCACAGCATGATTTTTGAATTTCTTAATAAAAAAAAAACATAACTTTATACTTTATATAACTTAATTTGATATTTCTTGAAAGAGATCATTTATTTATTATCTTGAATAAGTCTTTCATTTGGAATTTACCATCGTCTTTGTATTATCATTTTCACTGAGTATATACAACTATATATAATTGTTAAAATATTATATTATTATGTCACGTTTAGAACTTTTTTCACCTGAAGGAATTAGAGTCGATGGTCGTAGGTTTAACGAGCTGCGTTCATTTGATTGTTCAATTAACACACATCCACATGCTGCAGATGGTTCAGCTTATATATCTCAAGGTAATACTAAAGTACTTTGTTTAGTACGTGGCCCTTCGGATAATTTACCAGCAAATTCAAATGCTTCATTATCAGCAAATGAACCAATTATTTCAGTATCAATTATTCAACCACCTTATGCAAAAATGGAAAGAAAATCAATATCTAAAAATGATCGTAGATTAATGGAATTATCAATTATAATTAAAAGAGCTTTACAACAATCAATTGTTAAAAAAAATTATTCAAGAACTTTTATAGAAATTTCAATTACTTTACTTCAATTAGATGGTGGTTTATTACCTGCTTGTATTAATGCTTCAACTTTAGCTTTAATTGATGCTGGTATTGCAATGTATGATTATATAACTGCAATTAATATAGCTTTATATGATAATTATCCACTTTTAGATACAAATGTTTTAGAAGAAAATGATTTAAGCTTTTTAACAATTGGTATAGTTGGTAATTCAAATAAAATAAATTTATTATTAATGGAAGATAAAATACCTTTAGATAAATTACAAAAATTAATTGATTTAGGTATTATTGGTTGTCATAATTTACGTCAATTAATGGATCAGTCAGTTAGAGAAATAGGTGCTGATTTAATATCTAAGAAGCAATAATTGATTAATCATAAAAAAAATTTATAAAATTAAAAATTTAAAATATAAATATTTTTTATAAAGAAAAGGAAAGGAAATAATACCAATTTTAATAATTTATTTATTTATAATAATTTAATAGTTCGTAATCTGAAGATAATCTAGTTTCAAAAGATAAATAAAGTTCAAAATTTATAATCTGAACATTGTTTCACACCCTAGTAGTATACTTTTAAAGCATGTTGTTTCACTGTTCGTACAATATAATTCACAGTACTATATATCCATTTTCCATTACCGACAAGTAAGTCAGACTATTCATAAACTTTAGCAGCACGGTAACACACTATTATCGCTGGAAAAGATCTCACCATCACGTATTGATCTATTCAATAATGCTAAATAATATAATGATTGTTCTATTTCTAAATTGATTATTATTGAAACGGCTATTGATTAATGTATCTTGATTTAAGATGGAAACTTTGTAGCTGCTTGATCCTTCATGGTCTTTAAAAACAAACTCATGGAACTTTTTTCAATTTACGTAACAAAGTTTTTCCTCTTTGACCAATTTTTTTCACCTTGACATCTTTAACTGCATCTTTCAACTTTGACACATTTAATCCATGTGCAACTGTTTCCATTGTATCACTAATACTAAAAGTATTTCGTATATTAATACTTGAAATCTCACCTTCATCTAATAACCTAAATGCTTCACGTACATGAATACCTAATTTATCATCGTCCATATTTATCTTCATACTATCACCCATATTATAAGAAATCCATTCAGTGATACCAGTATCAACATTATTAAGTTCATTTCGAATGTCTTTCAAAGTTTCAATATTTTGTTCTGGTTTTGGATTATTAATAAATAACTGAAGTAAATCAACATCTGGTATTTGCTCAAATTTTTCAATAATTTTTAAATCTTTTTGTATATTATTAACATTATTAATATTACCATTATTGTTTAATTGATCACTACTCGTTGTTGTAATCGTAGAGTCTGTACTTTGTGATAAACATGATGACCTATCAATTGTAGATGAGGTACTTTTACCATTAATCTTTTTGGTTGATCCAGTTGAATTAATATCACTTAAATCGGTATCTGAATGATTAACTATATTGGCATTTTTATCATTTTTGATGTTTTCTTGTGATGTATCAAAATCAGTAATGGCAGTAGATTTACTTAAAACCGACGGATGCATATCACTTCTAACAAAAACATTTCTCATCGCATCAACTTCATTCTCCAATTCATGTGCATTAAACATCGAATCTCTATTTTTTGCAAATGACGAATTTGGTGAACTTATTCCTTCATTGACTGGTATAGGTGGTAATTGATCAGATAAGCTTTTTTCAGCAAATATTTCAACATTGGGTGTCCCTATTGATTCAGTATCAGTTAAATTTGTATCAGTTAGATTATCATCATCACTGTTATCGTTATTATTATCATGACTAGTTGGTACATAACCAATTTCATATTCTTTATCATCATTAACTTGAAATGAAAATGCATCATCATTATCATTGTCAGTATCATAAGACATTATACTTTCTGAATATCTTGCATTTGAAACAAATTGACTATGATTATTTATAATTTTAGAAGTGGTCATTGTTAAAGTCCTAGTTGAATTATTAGTTGAATTACCAAACATAGTTGAATTTATGAAATCACTATCAGATTCAACAGTTCCTTTCATTTCTTCACTTAATGTTTGTAAAGTAGGAGGTTGGAATGCAATTGATGGTTGACGTGGATTTGAAAAAATCCCACTTTCATTGGTTATCCTTGATGCCATACTTGGCTCTCTAGTAATGCCTACATCAGGAACAACTAAATTTTCGTCATCATAAGCTTCACTTTCATCATCATATTCATCATATTCATCATCTTCTACCTCATCATCGTCATCAACAACATCTTCGCAAACTTCTTCATCAACATTTTCTGTATCTGAGTGATCTACATATTCGTTGAAATCTATTCCATAATCATCATTTAATTCTTTTGGCGTAGTATTTATAGTTTCACAATTTTCTGTGTGTTCTACGTGATCACCGTTAACATCAACAGTAAACACCGTTTCGGTGTTTTTTCCATCGTCATCAGTATCAGTATCAGTATCATCATCATTATCACCGCCGTTATGATTATTATCATCATCTTCTTCATCATGCTTATTTTTATTTAATATCGTTTCTGTATTTTCTTCATCTGGAACATGAACATCACCAATTTCTGGCGTATTGCTTACGTTGCAATCTTTATATTCCTCCACCTCTGTCTCTATATTATCAACGACTGGCATCTCAATCTATCAATTGTGTAAAAAGATCAAAAGGAAAAATTTTCAAGCTATTCACAAACTTCTGGAAAAGAAACTTCTTTAACTGCAACAAACAAACCCTCTTTCTCTCTAGCATCTACTGCTCGTTTACCGCTTACTTTACTTTACTTTACTTTGCTTTATCGCTCTTCTTTTTCTTAAAATTTATAAATTTTTTTTCATTTTGATACTTTTTTTTTTAGTTCTTTCTTCCTGTTGATCCCGTATAAAGAGTCTTTGGACAGACCATAAACATAGTCGACAGTGGTCGACATACAACAGTAATATTGATATCAATTCAGCTGTGTGAACGGATTATACTGTGATGATTTAATTCTTTATCCTTATCTACATTACCTGACAGCCAATTTAATTGGTTAAGAAAGAGAAAAAGAATTGCAACTGATTGTATAACATTAATTTACACATGATTAACTTCAGAAATTTTACTTATTTATGTATTTTGTTTTGTTTTGTTTTGTTTTGTTTTGTTTTGTTTTGTTTTGTTTTGTTTTGTTTTGTTTTGTTTTGTTTTGTTTTGTTTTGTTTTGTTTATTTATTATTCATTTTCTTACTTACTAGATTATTCATCACCATCAGGGATTTCATCCTTGAGAACCTGTACAAGTTTAACCCTTATATCTGTAGTTGCGTCACCACGTAATATATCACTAATAAACCAGACTTGACAGTCTAATTGAACCATTTCTAAAGCACCTTTTAAAACACCACATAAAATATTACTATACCATAAATCTTTCCTTGCATTTCCTTTACGATTTTTATTATTATTTGAATCTTCATTTCCATTTCCATTTCCATTTCCTGATATTGATAAATCTTCCAGTCCATTAGTAATTCTATTTTCATTATCATTATTATTCTCATTATCATAATCATATTCAACATCATCAATATCATCAGGTAATTCAACAAAATCTGATAATGGATTTTCAATTAATGTTATTTGAAATGTCCTTCCATCAGGACTCCAATATGAAATATTTGGTACAATATTTAAAAACATTTTAAATCCAATCTTTGTAATAATTTCACTAGTTTCCTTTAAACTTGTACATCTTTCAAGATTTGATTTACTTAAAAATTCTTCAATTAATCTAACTCCAATATTTCTGCCCATATTAAATAATATATCATTTACTTTTTGATAATCATAAAATTCTTCACGACATATTTGTGCAACTATAGATCCATATGTCAATGTAAATAATTCACTATTTATCTTAACTGTTTGATTTTTCCAAATATCTTCACCAATTTGTTTAGCTTGTTTACTTTGTTTGCTGCTTTGTTTGTTACTTTGTTTGCTGCTCATCTTATAAATAACAATAATAATAACAATGACTAGCTCTGCTAAATTTCTGTATTTAATACAATTATATATATAAATGATTATACAATACCAATTAGAAAGAAAATATAAACCTTTTACTAACAATCATTTGATCAACCTAATTCCGTATTAGATTCACATTAACTCGATTTTCTCAACCCGCCCGCATTTATTTATTTTTTTAGTTACCAAAGCAATTCTTCCTCATAATAATCCACATTGCATCCATTTTCTAAACATTTAACTACAGACAATCGAATGTCAACATTTAGATTTGTAGGTCCACATGAAATAACTGAAATGTGCCTATCCACTTTGGTCTCATTTCTTTTACAAATAAAATAACTTAATTCTTCCTGTAAAAAGGGCTTATCATCAAAGTTTATGCTAATCTGTTCGGCATTTTCTTTAATTAACCACTTTAAAAATTCAACTTCCCCTGTTCTTTGCTCATTTATAACATTATCATTACTACAATTTCCCTCTAAATCAAATAGTTCCATTTTTGAATTGATTAGCTCTAATTTTTGATTATTTTCTGTCTCTTCTTTATTTTTAGTAACAGTTTCCCTTTTTATTTCATTATTTAAACTTGAATCGGTAAAATTTCCTAATGATATCCCTATTTCATCTATTATTTCATCTTCATTTTTAAGTTGAATTGCACTATTGGTACTATCACATGTTAGATTATTTTGATTTATTCTTTTAAAATTTTCAAGTAATGCGGTTTTAAATCCTTCAAATCCTCCGTTCTGATATGATCTATTCAAACTACTAAAAGGATTAACTAAATTTGTTTCGTTAATTAATGTTTGTAATAATTTATCCTTTAATCTACTAGTAATAAATATTTGAACTTCAAAAACATTTTTAAAATTTATCAAACTTTCAATTTCATTTTTAAATGTCATTAAACTTTCAAAATTTGGTACAACCCAAACTAATGAAATATTTTTATCCTTATAAAAAATTCCATTATTTTTTTTACCACGTAGTTTTTGTGCTGTATAAATCTGTGCCAAATCCATTGCAATAGAATAAATAACAGAAAATCCAACACCACCAGCTACAAAAATTGTTTGATTATATTGCTTAAATGGTAAATTATTTCCATAAGGTCCTTCAACAAATAAATTTAACGTACATTCTCCATTAGGTTGCTTGGAAATACATTCTGCTAATCTTTTAGTTAAACCTTCTTTAACTCTAATAATAAAAACTAATTGATTATAATTTTTTGCATTAATAGCTGAAACAACAGTGAATGGATGTGATTCTAAAAACATATTTAATTTCAAAAATTTAATCCAACAATAACATCCTGGATATGATTTCCACCAACCTGAATGATTAATAACAATTCTAATTGATTCTGGTTTATTAGTTTCTTTATTATAAATTATTTTACATTGACCTTTTAATATACCACCTGATAATATAATCTTACTAAATCTAAATAAATATTCAAATCCCCAAATTAAATATGCAATTCCAAGATATTCAATCCATCCAAGTGTTAAACAATGATACCATGTGCCAATTGAAAATATAATTAATAAAATTCTATGTGAATATTTAAAAAATTCATAAACAAATTTTTTAAAAAACGAAATTATAATTGTTATTGTTAAGACTAAAAAAGCTGTATTTGCACATCTCCATTTTAATAATCCCCATCTCTCAATATAATCGCCTTTGACATTAACAAACATTAAATAAAATATACAATGAATAATTAATAAAACAAATACTACTCTTGAAGTCCATTTGTGAAACAGTTGAAAAGTTCTATATGAAATACCAGTTATATTTGAAAAAATATTATTTCTAGTTGCAAAAAGATAAACAATTGGTAATTGAATTGTACCAATGATACCAGTCCTATCAGCAATTGAAACAAATTTTTGACCTTTATTGCAAGTGAAAACAGTATTTGGGTGAACAATTTCATAATTTATGCAACATAATATAATCGTTAAAATTAAGTAACCAATAAGAACTATAGCATGAATTCTAACTGGAGCAGTGTATAGTGAATTTAAGATATTGTTTTTACAGTTTCTCTTGAATTTGGAACTTCGATAATTTTTATCAGTTTTTAGTTTATGTTTTTTCAATCCATTATTCAATCCAGATTGATGATCTTCATTTAACAACTTTTCACTTAATAGTTGAATTTGCTTATGTTGAGCTTTAATCCTACCTTTACTATTAAATAATCCCATTGGACTATCCATTATTTCTTTCACTTCCTTATTCACAATTGAATTAGATCTTAAATTGGATAAAATCTGATCTGGTTTGAAAATTTGTGGACAAATGATTTTATATTTAAACCAAATCCCAAGCTTAGTTTGACCTAATTTATTGTTCCAATAAGGCGATGACCATTGAGAAATATTAACAATTATCGCAACCAAAATAACAAAACCCCAGTAAATATAAATATAATAACCATAGTCAGTTGCTAAATTCCTCTGATCCATTAGTTTCGAAATGCTATTATAGGAAATATCATATAAATTATCAGGAATAATAACTGGATTATATAACAAAACTCTGGAAGCTTCTAAAATATTATCAACCCCAATTCTCTCAATTTCCTTTAAATTATCAAACTTTGGTAATTTTTTAGTGTTTATTTTGCTGAACTTCTTAAAATTATTTTTAGTAGAATCTTGATAATAGTTGACATTAGCCAAATGTTTTTGGTCATGATTATTATTATTATTAGACATAGCATCTTTAAAACTAGAAAAATTTTCAATCTCAAAATCATGTATTTTTTGAGCTTTCCATACTAAACTTGCCCTAAAAATGGGAATGGGTAAATTATATAATCGATTAAAAAATTGGTTGCATTTTCATTTAATTTTACTAAATCAATCAAGCTCCAAATTTTACCACCTTGAGCTTTACAAGTGTCAACCAATTGCTCATAAGCTTTTAATAATTCGGCTGGATCTTTTGAGTGTCTTTCAATACAATTAGTAATTGTACCTAAAAATGCTTCATTTTCACATCTACATTTAAATGCTAAATCTGGCATCATACAATCATAAGGAAATGATGTAAAATTAGCAGCAATATAAATACATGATGCCCCAACTTTGGAATTGATCCCTCTCGCATAAATACATGACCACCAAAAGTTAAGAAATAGGAGCACAATTAAACAAGCCTTCATCCGATGAAAAGTATCAACTAAAATTGATTAATTGCTTGATGGATCCAACGATGAAATAATTTATACGGACCTGTTATCTAGAAGCTTAAGACAAAATCATCCTAAAATAAATAACAAGACATGAACTTTAAAAGAAAGAAAATATGATTTCAGTACATCATGATGTCCCCGTTTTGTTTAACTTATTTCCCTTTTTGGAATGTTCAATTTTTAATATGTTCTTATTTTCATGTTAAAAAAATATTGTTTAAAAACACATAAATTAGTTGCCGATAATAAGGTTACCTACAACAAATATAATAACAGCAGGTGGTACAATGTATATCCAATATTGTTCAATAAAGGTTTTGTTTTTGGAATATAATCCTCTAGGTTTAACGATTTCTTGAAATTCTTTCATTTTATCATTGTAATCATCAATTTCAACTTGATTTTTCATTAATTTTTTCTCTTCTTCTTTCTTATCCTTATCTTCAGTAACAAAGTCAATTAATTGAGAATCTATCTGAATGTCAGCCATCTCATTAACGTGACTCGGCTTTAAAGTCAAACGTACTTGTGGATCTATTAATTTAAAATTTTTTTGTAAAGTAATACTAAATTCTTTACGTCCAATAGGATAATAGGATACACCATTAATAGTCAATCCTTCAGAATTTAAATTGATTGCAAGTTCACCAAATAATTGATTATTTTTATTGGAACTAAATGATTTAAAATAATTAAAGCATGTGAATACAGGAATATTGCTATAAGTATCAATTAAAGATAAACACCAACCGTTATTGCCATCATCTTTAAATGTAGTATATTCATACAACTGATATTCGCTTGATATTTTATTTGAGTTGTTGGTATCTGTATTAAAATTTATATCTGCTAATGTATATCCATGTGTTGCTGAATCTTTTGGTTTATGTATATTTAAAAAGTATTTTCCTAATTCGGCATGACAAATATGTAAAAAGAGCAAAAACTGAATAAGTAGCATAATTTTTAAATCAAATCAAATTTATCAAACAATTCTGAAAAACTGCTTTTATTAAGTCCATTCAATTCAGAATTATTCAAAAGTGTTTCATCATTAGAAAATGTTCGATGGAGTATGAAATTAAAACTTCACTCATTTTACATTTTACAGAGTCGCGATTCAAATTTTGAGATTTCCAAATTAATATGGGAAATCAGAGTTCCTAGATAATTGTAGAAGATGTTGGATTTATAGCTAAACAATTGATATGAAAGTTAAGGAATATATATATATATATAAAGAACATTCTAAGTTAAATTAAAAGCAACGGAAATAAAAGGAAAATAAGCAAAAAGTGAAAAAAGCAAGCAGAAAGTTAAAAAAAATTATAAAATAGATGATCAAATATTTCATGAATTCACATCTATATTTAAATAACTTTAATAATAATTTTTTTATCATTTAAGAGTAAAGCCTTTTGTAGGCCAGTATCGTTCCTTAACAATATTAAAATACCTTGATTATTTCTATAAGCTAAAGTGAATGTAGATAAACCATCCAATTTTTCTGATATTGCATTATGTAAAGATTTAAATGATAATTTAGACTTTGAAATTTTGATCAAACTACAGTCATCCTTGTAAAAAATTTTAACCTTTACATCAGTTGAACGTTTATCAGAAATAGATCTTATTGTAGAATTAGAAGAAGTTTTAGAATCAAATGATAACATACTAATTGATTTATGTAGTTTTGGAGCAGATAATGAATAATAATCATTTGAATCAATAATTGAAAGTTCTTTATTTAAACCAATATCTAATTCAACATCATCAATTAAATTTGAACTATTTATACAAGGTTTTAATATTTTTAATATTTGATCATCATCTAATTTAACATAATGTTGGAAATCATTATTTTCTGTCTTGCAAAATTTTAAGAAAATTACATAAATTAAAGAATCTGGAGATTGAGTATTTATTATATTGAAAACATTTTGTAAATATTGATTGATATCTGAAAGATGCATTAAAAAAGTATCAACAAACTTATCATTTGAATAAATGCCATTAAAATAAGAAGGTAATTTTGGAAGTTTTAAATGTATATTTTTTGATTGATTTATAGCAGAATTCAAAGAATTTTGTAATTGTAATATATCTTTATAATATCTAGCTATATGTATTTTTTCAGTGTTTGATTCTAAATCAATTCTATACCAAAAAGTTGTTTGAGAATTTTCTAACGAATGCATCGAATGGACAAATATTGAAAAAAATGGTAAAGAATTAGATATTAATGATTTATTTGATAAAGTTGTAGTCATAGAAGAAGAATAAAAATCAAGTAAAGAATCAGTAGAATCTAATGAATTTGAAGAATTTAAAGTTGGTGAGTTAACATTAGTAGAATGAATTGATGATTTAGTGGTTGAAATTGGTGTTACAGAACGAGAAGGAATGAAAGACTCAACGATAGAATTAGATTTTTCGTTTTTAAGATCTAAAATCTTAACATTATCCTTAGGAACCCAACCTTTTAATCCTGAAGACAACGAATGAACCAAAATCCAACCATTTATAACTTTTGAATCAACTAGTTTAAATACTTCACCTGAAGAACAAGATAACTCGTTTTTATATTCAGCTGTAAAGGGATAAGTACAAACAACCAATGAATTAACTGGAAAATTATTGGTATTATTAAACTCTCCTGAAGAAGTCGAAGAATTTTTTTTTATATTGTTAACATCATTGTTTTCATAGTTCAGGTCACCATTCTTATCTTTTGAAAGTGGAAACGGAGTCGCTGGAGATATGTCTCTAACTTTAGGAATGTGTTGGATATTGAAAGGTCCTGATATTGTAAAGGGTTGTGTCATTTGTTATCTGTACTTGCTAGAGACAAAGGGAAAAAAATTAAAAGCAGAAGAGATACGAGAAAAACCATATATATAATTTATGGAATGAAATACGATATAATAAGTCTATACTATATTAGTATAATAAAAACAACAATTTAAAAATTTGCATGAAAAAAAACAACAACAATAAACAAATGAATAAAAAACGGTGACCCATAAATAATTATTCCTCGATTAGTACAGGAAAAAACCCAAAACAGTAAACGTAATATATATATAGTTTTGAAAAATATTGTAATAGTACTATTACCCTAGTAACTACACAATTACACACGTTCAAATGCAAATGCTAAATAAAACGAACATGCTTCCCTTTCCTCACCGGAAACACCATAAGATCCATCCTCTTGTCTCAAGGATTGAATTAATGGACCGGGCAATTGGTGGAAATACTGGGACATCTCTTTATTAAACATATCAAAAAAATTCTTTTTGTATCGAAGTTCCAATCCATGATCTTCACACATACTACGGAATTTCTCAAAAGGGACAACATATTCAGGAACATCTTCAACAGCATCTTTTAAAAAATAATTGTAAACATTTCCAAAAGGATGAATAAATGTATTATTTTCCTTATTATAACAAGTTAAATCAGGAAATGTAACTGAATAAAGTGAATTACCCCATTTTGTTTCACCTTCTTTTAATTTCTTCAATTTCCATTTAATAAAATCGCTACTAGGAATTGTACCAATAAACATACCTCCAACTTTTAAACTTTTACTAACATTAGTTAACATACTTTCAACACTTTCTTCACTACTAAATGCATAATGCATACAAAATTGCATACTAACATTATCAAATTGTAGATATGAAACTTGTTCATGCTTAAAATCTTTTAAAATTGTTGGAATTTCATTCTTATATGCATCTCCAGTTGCAAAAACTGCTTCAAATTTATATCTTCCATTACGATATCTTTTAATTGCTTCACGTATACTCTCATCACTTAAATCAATTCCTACATATTGTCTTGTATCAATCATACCCCATTTAGCTAAATCTCCACCTTTACCACATCCTAAATCTAATATACTTCCATTTGGTTTACCATATTTATTAACCAAAATGTATTTAATACAATTATTAAAAGATCTTAATCTATAAATTGGTGATTCTGTACGTTTATTTTGCCTTGAATTAAAAGTTTGTGTATTATAAAAATCACGAACAATTTCATCTTTACCTTCTGCTTTTAAATTTTTCAGATATTTGATCTTAACATTAATATCTTCACTGGCCATCGGCTCATTAACAATATTAACAATATTGTTAATATTATTATTAAAATCTTGTATTTTCTTTTCAGTTACAGGTTTTTCAACTGCACGTTGAATAGATTGTTGTTGTTTCTCATACTCTGCATCACTCATCCAAACAGGTTTTTGTTTTAATACACCAATTTCTTTTATATTTTTAGTGTTTTGTACACCTCCTTCTATTGGACTGTCTCTGTCTCTACGCCTAGTCCCTCCTTTGTGGCTCACAACTCTTCTTTTCTTAAACCGTGTGCCGTCGTCGTAGAAGCTCATGTTTTTCTGAAATAATTGGAATAATTAGAACAATCTTATACTAGATTATATCAAGAATTATACACAAATTCAATCATATAAATTATAAAGTGAATTTTTTTGTCCACCAGGTGTATACTGTGTACTGTGTACTAAGTGTTACTACTACTCACTACTCACTACTCACTACTCAGTCACTATTCACTATTAACTAAGTAATACGCTTTATTTTCGCTTCGTCCTTTATTTTGCTAATCTACTTGTCTTTCTTTGTCTTGTTTCTTTTCCGAGCTGATAATTTCCTCTTGGTTTCTTCTTATTCCTTATTTGTTGTCATTATTTCCAACTTACATCCCATATACATAAAAAAATAGAAATAGAAAATAAAACAAAATAAAACAAAATATGTCATCGAGGCGATTTAGAAGAACTCAGTTTTCTCAACCCAAATATGCCACTGATTATGATGATCTTGATGCAGATTTAGACTCTTATAATTCAACAACATCTTCTAAACGTTCAACAAGATCTAGAAATGAAAATTCCAAACAAGATGATATAGATGCAGATGTAGATAATAATGCTGTTGTCGGAGATACCAATGCACAAGAGGAAATTGATGAAGTTGAAGAAGTTACAAGGTGTATTTGTGGTAATGATGATTTATATATCCCCAAAAATAATCATGGTGATTTCGATAATGTAGATCCCGGTTTTTTCATTCAATGTGAAACTTGTTCTGTTTGGCAACATGGTTATTGTGTGAGTATTAAAGATGAAGAAAATTCTCCTGAAAAATATTGGTGTGAACAATGTAAGCCTCAAAATCATACATTATTTATTGATAAATATGGTATTCGAAGAAGTAAATATCATCCATCAAATCCTCATATAAATAATAATAATTCTCAAAAAAGGAATGGAAAGAGAAAGAACGGTCGTTTTTCAGCTGCTAATGCTGTAAGTAATAAAACTGATGATGATGATTTGGATGAAGAATCCTTAATTGATAAAAAACAAAAATTATCAACATTATCAACAGGGGCAAATACAGACTCCAATAATAATAACAATGATGACGATGATGAAAATATTGAATATGATGGTGATGACGATAATCACAAGAGAAAAAATAGAAAAAGATCTTCTTATTACAATTATGAAGAAATGCTTAAAAAAGCATTAGAAGAAAGTGCTAAGGAAAGTGGTGTTGTACCTGAAGAAATTAATATAAGTTCCAATGAAGGACACGATAGACGAGAATTGCGCCATCAAGCAATAAGGAAGACAAGAACAAGGACAAATAATGATAATTCTCAAACTGATAGTTTGAATAATAATAATAATAATAATAATAATAATAATAATAATAATAATAATAATAACGAAAATAATAATAATGTTGACTTAATTATAGATAATTCTAGCAATATACAAGACGATCAGACTACTAAGATTAAAATTGAAAAGCCAAATGAGAAGCGCAAGATTAGGGATTCTAAAAGGAACAAGTCAAAAAGAAACAACTCAGGGACAAGTATTTCAAATGATGAACATGAAGAAGATAATGAAGATAAAATTGATGTTTTTAAAACTGCAAAGTCTTCCAACTCTTCAGCATATAATTCTACTATGAACCCTTCAAATTCTTCAAATACTACATCTGCTACATATCCTTCATCTAAACGAACTCCTAAAAGGGAGAAAAAAGAACCAAAAGCAACTGGGGTCGTCGAAGATAAACCTTTTAGAGCAAATATTCCTAGTGCAAGGATCAGTATGAACGAAATGACTCGTAGGATATTTTCAATCAACGATTTTGTTTCAAATATTCAAATTAATCTGACTAATGAAGAAGAATTTAAAAATAATCTAATGGATGATTCAGAATTGACCTCAGAGGTTATTGACTTAAAAAGCAAACTTTTAGGTTGTTATAATCAATCTGTTCAAAGTTTAGATGAATTAACTTCCTTATTAAACACGTGGCAAGATGAATATCCTTAAACATTTAGGCAGTATTATTGATTTTGTAACTTTTCATTCCTAGTATCTTTTGATTAATCTTATATTTCTATTGTAAATTATCTTTTTTGTTTAAACAAGAAATTGCTTTTGAATATGTTTCTATAAAATATTATAATTAATTAATTAACCTAAATTTACCAACCATCTCCTACATCTAAAAGATTATTTATAAAACCCTTATTATTCAATGTTTGAGTACCACCAAGAACAATTTTCACACCATCTGTAGTTTTATTTAATTCATTAATAAATCTAGCTTCCTCATAACAAACCCCACCAATAATGAAAATTATAATTTCCCTTGGTGGGACTCTGTTTTCATTACTTTTTGTTCCAACAGTTCCAAAATTACTATTATTTATACCCAATTTACCCTTCATGATCTTATCAAGAATATTAACAATACGTGGTTGATGTTGCATGAAAGCATTGTCTGAAACATTATGATGACCAGATATATTATTAAACAATGCAGCAACATGACTTGCGGCTCCTGATAAAGCTCCAACTTTATTGAAAACATTTCCATCTTCACCTAGCATTCTACTTTTTTGACCTGCATATTTTAATATAATCGAAATAAATTTATTAAATTTTGGTTTGTTAAGTTTGTTCAGTAAAACATTAATTTGGTTATTTGTGAATGCCTCATATTTAAGTGCATATAATGCCAATAATTTTAGTTTAATCAATTCATCTAAGGGTTTCACATTGGAACCATCTTCATTTGGTTTATCAAAGAGAAATATTTCTAATTCTTTCAAATCTTCATCATGATGCGAAGTTTCTGAATTAGAACACATATTTTGTTCAAATTCACTTGTTTCCCAAATTCTTTGAGAATTGATTTGTTTGTCAATTTCAGATGTTAATAACATATGCTTAGATAAATTTAATGACATTTTCTTATATTCTGGATAATTTTCAAGGAAAAATTTCATATCTTTTATGGATGAAATATTGGAATTAGTCTTTGTTTTTATTTTATAATCATCTACATATTCTTTTAATAAAGTCGACAAATCACCGAAATTCATAAACATTGATTTTTTATAAAATGGATCTTGATTTTCATTCATTATAACGGTCCGAAGTTCTTCTCCAACATTACTTAAATGTGATAAATCAACTGTATTATTGGTATTATTAATTTCTAGTAATTCATTAATCATTGATTGGTATGTCCATGGAAATAATAATGGAGTAATTGGATCGTTTTTCCTGTCTAAAATAAGTAATAATGGCGTAATATCTTTTTCTGGTTCTAATTGATCATACAATTGGTTATTTGATGTTATCTCATAATTAAATGCCGTTGCTAATTTGAAAGCCATTTTAGAATTAGTCTCATATTCAATCGTAGGCTTCATATTTAGAGATAATGTCAAGGACTTTAGGCAATCCAAGGAAGATTCCATTGAAGGCTGATCCCATGTTTGAATTTTATTAATTGAAAATGGATTTAATATATTAGTTGCCGTATATAATGATTTATTAATGACATAATAATCTTGAAATACTTCGAAAACCTTAGTAATAATTTCCAAATCATCAGACTCAGCCAATCTTTCTAATCTTGACTTTGTAATAATATTATTAAAGTATATTTCATAACTTGCATATCTTGGATTTTCAATCTCTTGAGATAATTTGGTAATTGTTGAATCATCTGGCTTCAAAAAGCAAATACATTTTAAATTTCTGAGCTTATCTCTATTTTCATTCTCTAATCTATCAACCAAATAGACTTCTTTCTTCAAAAGATCACTTTGTGTCGAAACTAAAGAAATAATAGGTGCTGTATTGTGATCAAGAATTAATACTCTAATTGCTTTATCTTCCTCATTGTTAGAAGAAAGTATTCTATCAATGTAATTCTTTGCAACTTTGTACAAATCCATGTGTTCTGCTGTTGTCATAATATCAATTGCACTTTTTATTGTAATTTAATCACGTAAACAAATCAAACTGAATCCAAGTATAAAAGAAATAAGATAGGAAAACCAGCAATAGTGCCATCCATCCAATCAATGTTCGCTGGTTATTAGCATTAAACTCAAATATGTCACCTTTATTTTCAAGGAATTGCCTTCATTGTGTTCTTTTGATTCTGAAACTAACTATATTTAAAGTATAATGCCATTGTCTGGGAGAGAAAGTTCTTTAGGGAATACAGGAAATACACTTACTAAACGCAAACACGCAAAACAGTTCACAGTTAATGGACTCAAAAAAACTGCTAGAATTTCATCTTACAGCAATTTGAAAAATACAGCTAAATTAACTAGAATTTCATCAGTAGAT
Organism: Pichia sp. yHKS168; assembly: GCA_030571145.1. Classification (NCBI taxonomy): domain Eukaryota; kingdom Fungi; phylum Ascomycota; class Pichiomycetes; order Pichiales; family Pichiaceae; genus Pichia; species Pichia sp. yHKS168. Next base: position 160,154 of record JAJLXI010000021.1, on the reverse strand, counting down.
TCAATTGTGAATTCTGCTAATAGTGATTCAGAGTGTCCAAACTTTCAACGTACTAGATCTAACATTGAAAATTTGAAATCCACATCTAATAGCAATAGTAATAATTCAATAAATCAATCTGAAAATATACTCAGGTCTAGTAGCATGACAAATTTGAAAACGAAGAGGTTGGAGATGTCAGCTCTTGGGGCAAATGAGTCCAAAGAAAAAATTGTTCCTAAATTAGTAGTTGAGATTGATTCAAATAATGAAATCTTAGCTCTAAAAAATAATCCAGCTACAAATGTTGATACAAATATTCATGAAGTTGAGTCTTTAGAAAAAGATAAAAAGGAAAATGAAAAAGATGATGCAAAAGATGATGCAAAAGATGATGCAAAAGATGATGCAAAAGATGATGAGAAAGACGAAATATTGACTGACAAAATACGAAATAGCTTAAGTGAGTTGACTGTAAATGGTAAGATAAATGAAACTGCCGTATTGCCAAGAAACGATCAAACGATTGGAGTGGATGCTCAACAACTGTTTGCTGCAAAAGAAAACCATAATGTCACATTTGATGTACCTGATAATTCATTGAAGATGTATAAAATGCAAAGTGTATTATCCGAGTCAACTGGCCAAGAACGCCGATTATCAGATTTAACATCTTCTAAGCATTTATCACAGCGCAATAATATATTGATGGAAAACCAAGATCCTCTTTTGCCAAAAACCAATTCTAATAATCAGCTGAAAGGTAGTCAAAATGATTCGAAAGATCATAGCACTGATGAAGAAATATCATCAAGTTCCCCCAGTTCAGAATTATCCTCACAAACAAATCATGACTCTCTAATCTTTCAACAATCAGGACTCACATTGTACAACATGACTGCACAACCTTCAGCAAAGAGCCTTGCAATGACAAATAATAGTAAATTACAAATGAATAGAACTGTTTCTCAACAATCCTTGCAACGTCAGGAATCATATTTATCTTTCAAAGCTTCTGAGAATTTCAAAAACCAGACCCAACTATCGGCTTTAAATTCTAATAGTAATCATATCTCTTCAAGTAACAATAATGCTGAATATAAGAAAACAATCAATCATTTTAATAATAATATAAATCAATCTCAAAGTAGCAGCAACCAATTATTCAATAAATTAGAGAAGCCGACTATGAAAAATAAAATTCAGCAAAAGCAATCTCCATCGGTACCACAAACTTCTTTACTTTCACAGCAAGCAAAATCACAAGAATCAAACGCTAAAGATGCTACACAATCAGAAATATTAAATATTGATTTATCGTCATATTTATCGACCCAGGAGCCTGACATTGAAACACGTACTCAACAAAAACTCTGGCTTCAAAGGGAAAATGTTGCAACTTTGAATGACTTTGAAGAAGGACTGGCTCAGACACCTTCTCTTATCATCAATCAAACAAGTCGTTTTAGATATGAACAGTTATCCAGAGAGTTTTTACATATTAGACGTTACTTAAATCCAGTACGAGAATCCCTCCAAAGAGTCCAACTGACAAGTGAGAGAAAGAAGAGACTTAGTATTGATGCAAGAAATAACGAACTGATAAATGCAACAGCTGCAAAATCAACAGTGCCTGCATCTTTAAAAACTAACTTTCCAATTTCTAGTTCAATATCTAAAAGCTTAGGTTTATCTCTTAAAGATTCAAAAATTCCGGATGAACAGTTCAGTGTTGATATTGAAAGCTATAATGAAATAATATCATCAATGTGGAAACAAAGTTGTTTTGAATTTACTGAACAAAAACCAACAACCAAATCTCAATCTTCAAGTTTATCATCTGCAAATATACAAAAAGATCCAACATTATCAGCAAGATATGGCTATCAGCCAACCACCAATGGCAACATCGTTAAACAATACACCAGAGGAAATCATACCATGTTTGGTCAAAATACTAATAAACCAAATAATGGTCCTCTTCATGGTGGCACCAGCCATTTTACAAACGTGAATGGAATCTCTTCACAACATCAACCTACTACTCGTGCCCAGCAACAACAAGAACAACAGAGACAAAAAATTAGACAATATCAGTATCAACAACAACAACAACAACAACAGCAACAACAACAGCAACAACAACAACAACAGCAGCAGCAGCAGCAGCAGCAGCAGCAACAGCAACAACTTCAGCAATACAATCAGTACAACGCATGAAATTCTTTCTTATTCATGATTTTTTTCTGTTACCATGAGATTTTTTGTTTAATTTAATTACGTGTATAAGTTCTTTATTATTCTACAGTGTACAAACCATTAATTTTAGTATACAGATATACTTTCAAGTATCAACTTCTTCATTATTCACCTTTTTTAAGGTTACCTCAGTTGGTACTTTAAATCCATTGATTTGGCCTTCCAAATAAAGTTTAAATAAAACGCTCTCTAATCTTCCAGACTTCTTTAACTCCAAATATTCTTTGTATAATAATAATGCATTTACTGCATCTTCAATTGAATCATGATTTCCTTTTTGAACTTCTTTATCCAAAACATAATGTGCCAAAAATTTTAAACCTAATTTACGTTTTTCTTTCTTTAAATAGAAACATAAACCAGTATCACGAACTTGTGATGGCGGAACATAAATGTTAATCATTCTAAAATCTCCAGCTAACCAATGTCCAACAAAAATACAACCCAAATTTAATAAAAGCCAAATTCTTCTATATGCGGTTTGTAAATTCACTAAACTCTTATCAGAAATACCAGGCATCAAATCACCATGCACAATACCAGAAAATGCAGTTTTATAATCGTGAATTGTTTCTGAAGTAGCAATATAATCATCAATAAAACACTCACCCTCTTTTGATCCTTCACCTCTGACCACAGATATTCTTGCCAATAAGAGTTTAGGTGGCCTAACTAAAGTTTTAGAACCATCACCACCAAATTCATACTCAGCCGGCGATAATTCTATGAATTCAGCATCTAATGCAACCAAAGTCCCTGGCTTAATAACTTCATCTTTTTCAAAAAGTTTATAATCAATTGTTTTGTTTTCTCTAGTACCTTCAATAAATTGATCTCGATATAAAAGAGATGTGTTCAAATTATTCATATAAATTTTAGGTTTAAATTCGTTACCAATACCCACTTCTTTATAAATAATAACAACCGGTTTTTTCCACCATGGAGATACATCAAATACATCTTGTTCTGAAACTTCTCTAACCATAAAATCATTGAATAAATACCATTTTCCAGGTTCATTTATATCAGTTCTGATTTTGGAATAGGTAATCAAATGACTTTCATTTTGTCGATTTGTAATCTGTGCTGTATAACCAACAAGTTCAAATTTTCTTAAATTAGAAGCAACACCCCCAATAACATTCGTCCTTAAAACTGGTGTATTTAATGGAGATTGGGCAAAATAAAATTCAGGAACTAACCAACCTTTCAGATACCTAATTTCATTCATTTGCTGATTATTTAAATCTAAATTCAAAATAATCACAGGTGACAAATTGTTTATCACAAGTGAAGCATTAACAGGATGTTGATATTTACAGTTATCACATACAATTTGTTGCTGTATATGTTTATTCATAGATGCTTCCATATAATTTAAAATGGTTACACTTGTAGGGATTAAAGGTGGTGATGGTAAACAATTAATATCAATTGAGTGATACATAGCTACTCTTTTATGAGTCAAAGAACAAAAATTTGAATATATAGTTGTTTCAGTAAAAACTCCACAAATTCCATTTAAATTTTTAGGTGTATCAGTTTTGTATAATTTACATTCATCTTGAGATAATGCTTCTAATAAAAATCTATTAAATGTTTGAATAAGCCTCCTTTGTTTATAATCATCTCTAGAAATATTGCTTTCTTTGGTTAAACCTAATTTTTGTGCTTCTTTAATAGATGAAAAAACAATTTGAAAGTTAGATGCTGCACAATGTCTTCCTTCTGATTTACACATCATATCATATAAATAACCCAATTCAACCAACAAATTTGATTCAACTGTTGCATCTTCAGCTAAAGATAATAAAGTATAATTAAACATTGGAGCAACATACCTGTATAATTGCAATATAGGATTTAAAAACGAATTTCCAGAATTAATTTCAAGACCCGAATATTTAGTTTTATTATAATAATCAAAATCAAAATCATCGACACCAAATTTACTATATGAAATTGTAAGTTGTTTATATGCATTTGGAACATCACCTTTAATTGATTCTAAATCAAATAGATCAGATTGATTTAATTGCTTATTTATAGAGTCCTTTGAGCTTGTAGAATTGGATAATTCGGATAAACTATCATTATCATCAAACTCTTCTCTTTCACTAATAAATTTAGGAACAATCATACCAGTATTTGAATGGTTTGAAATATTAAAATACTTTTGGGCAATATTCCTAGGTCCAAATTTATCTTTATTATAACGGGCAATTAAGATACCATTAATCAATTCAGAACTACGTAAAATTTCAGGATCAATATGATTTGGTAGATTTCCAACTTCGAATTTCATGTTACCAGGCCAAGCAGATAATAATGGTGTACGAAATGGTGGGAGTTTTATTAAACAGAATGGTGAATTTTTAGTATTCAATTGATTTTTTTCAGGTATAATTTCTTCAATTGGAGTAGGAAATGTTAGAGGTGCATTATATAATGCAAATTCCGTTGTAGCATCAGGTGAAGATCTTGACCATAAATGTAAATTATTAAGAGCATCTACAAATGCAAAAAATGAACCTGAACTTGCCAAATCAAATGCTGTTACATAAGTTGTAATATCAGCTTGATAAATATTCAGTTTTGTTGGTGTTTTAACGTCTAAAAAGTTCATATGACCCATACTTGATGAAATTAAAATGACATTGGGTATTATTGGATGATGGAAAACTTTTGAAGCACCGGCTGGGAAAGGTATTGGTGTTATAGCGGTAAATATTTTTAAATCAAATGAATTTACAAAAGTATCTGGTATAAATTGACCCCTTTTTAACGAATAACCAGTTGTTAATAAATTATTATCTTTTATGGAAATATGTGATAATCCTGATGAATGACATTTAAAAGATTGAAGTATATTATTAGTTCTTGGATCTAAAATATCAACATAACCATCAGATCTACCAATTATAATATATTTTAAATTTGTTTCCATCATAACAACTGTATGTGGATAATGAAATGAACCTGAAATACAATGATTAACGGTATCAATTTTAAATATTCTTGATTGTGTTGCTTCTGAATCTCCAGCAACAAGTAATTCTGTCTGTGTATTTGAAGTATAAGACATTGCATTTAATCCTCTAAGCATATCTGATTGAAGATTAAATAATGTAACACCTTCAATTGAGCCTAATCTAATAGAATCAAAAGATAATGATAATACTCCTCTTTTGTGATTTAGAATTTTTAAAATTGGACCATTATGTGCTTTAACAGATGTATATAATTGTAATTTGGGTCCATTGTAAGAAGATAGAAAACCTGCTGAAGTTCCTACCCATAATAATGAATGTGAATCATCAAACTTAATACATGATACCAGAACTTGTTGCTCATTGGCTGGTAGTCTATTATTTTTGGGATATCGTACTACTGGAATTGTACTTAACTGTACAATTTATGAATTAATATCAATATTTAATCAGTTTCCTGTTAGTAACTTGTGATAAAAAAAAAAAAAACAGAAAATGTACAAAATGATGTTTCATCTACCTAAAATTGGTAAAATAAATAAATCAACATACCAAAGTCCAATGTTCCATGTTTGTTTACCTAATTGATGTTTTCCAATGAATGATGCTATAATACCAATTAAAATCAGGATTTTTGTTAACTAATTAATGTAAACAGTATTCATTGAATGCCTCGTTAAAACGTAATCTTCTTATTGAAACAAAAAATATAAAAAAAAAAAAAAACTGCGGTCGATCGACTTGTCTGCCATAGTTAATTAATGTGTCATTAAAGATACAGTGCGTATTTTTCTCTTCATGAATTTTATTCAATTAATACCAGAAGGGTATAATATTAAACTAATCCATAATGTCATATATTATCAAACTCACCTCTTTTTATCCATATTATTCAACAACTTTTGTTTACCAAAAAGTTTTTTTTTAAAAAAAAATAGAAAACAGCACACATGCTTTTTAATAATTTTAGATTAGGTCTTCAAAGAATGGGCCAAGCTGCACAAGTTGCAAAACAAGTTTGTACACATGAACATGCACATTCTAATATCCATATCCAACCATCATTTTTAACCACAATGACTAGAACTTACAAGATTAGAACTGCTGTGAAGAAATTTTGCTCACATTGTTACATTGCAAGGAGAAAAGGAAGAGTTTATGTTCTTTGTAAGGCTAATGCAAAACATAAGCAAAAGCAAGCTTAAATATTATATCATTTCATCAAGACATACCTCATATCTAATAGAACTTCATTCTCCTGTTTATAGATTTAAATTTAGTTCTAAATTTATATTATATTAAATTTTTTTATTCTATATATTTACATGTATATTATGACATTAACATTTTGTTCTTCAGCTAAAGATCTTTATATTCTACACTATTAAGCTAAATTTTTAAATTTTCCAAATTGAAAATCCGGCACCACCAATCAATGCATAAGTTTCATTACTTTCAAATCTAGTAATCTCAGAACACCCAGTATCTGCAATAGTAGTATACATGTCTTCAATAACCTTTAATTCATCTTCAAAATTCCATAATTTAACGCTCTGATCAACAGCGCCAACTAATACAGTGTTTTTATTGATTACACTAATTGTGGTTATCGTAGATGATGCAGCAGATGGGTCGAAACATTCAGTTTGAATTATTAGATTGTTTCCTTCCTTTCTTTCAATCTTACTAACGATTAACGCATTATCATCACCACCAGTAATTAATTTCACAATATTAGAGGTCATTTGAACCATTTCTAAAGCTTTTATAGATGATTGGTGTAATTGTTGATTAACAATTAATTTATCTAACTTACTTCTTGATTCCTCAATATTATCGACAAACTTCCTTAATTTTATTTTGGCATTAACATGAGCTATTATATCAAAACTCTTATTAATAGTACTATTGATATCATAAATAGTAACATGTCCATTAGTAGACCCAATTAAAATGTATAATTTGTTTGCTAAACATAAAAATTTAACATGGAAAATACAGCATTGTAAATATGAATCATCAATTAAAATTTTAAAATTTTTACTTGAATATTCATAATAAACAACTTTGATAACAGAATTAGAATAAACTGAAACCAACAAAAATCCAATTGATTCATCATGTTCATTAAAAATTTCAATTGAATCAAAATCCATAATTCTTAAATCTGGATTTTCTTCACCTGGTGGTAATGAAGCATCTAAATTCATACACTTTTTACCATTACATTCATTGATTTTCCAAATAAATAATTCCTCTCTTGCTGAAGATGACATGATGTATTCATTATTAATAGCATGAATAGATTGTAAACCTGCAACATGTTCTCTATATGTCCAATGTAATTCTAATTCACCATTCTTTTTTAATGTTGCAATTTTTAAGGTAGTATCTTCAGCACCAGTAATAACAATTTTTTCATTAGTATTCTTTGCATCAATAACACAAATATCTCTAACTTCTCGACCATGCAAACCAGTTGATAAAACTTCAACAGGATTTGATTCCCCTTTTTGAATAATTTGAACTTCTGATGCACGTGTATAAATAAATCTATATTGTAATACATCGTTGGTTTTATTGAACCAATATTTAAAGAACCAACGTCTATGAGGTCCACCACAAATTTCACGCATAACCTCATACTGTTTAGTTTCATTCCAAACAAAAAAACTATCAGACTTAAAACCGTATAATAAAACATCACCATTTGGAAGTTCTAAAATTCCTTCTAAGAAACCTTTTTGAATTCTACTCGTTTGTAAAAATTCATATGTTAAATCAGAATTTATCTTCATAATATGGTATGTACCATCTCTATTAGTCAAATAAAAGATACAATCAGTTGAATTTCTTAATGATTTCAATGATGAAATAGTATCTCCCTTAAACAAGTTTTTGTAGATAGTTAATGGTTGATATTCATTATCTACTTTATTTATTTGATAAACAAGTAATGTTGCAAATCTACAACCAACAAGCAAATAACTTTTAATTGAATCATATTCAATAGAACTAATACTTATTTTATCAGCTGGCTTAGTTAAACTAACACTTGATTTAACATCTAAAGTTTCTGAATCAATTTCTTTATAAAGTAAAGAATCATTTGAGTTTGGTGATTCAAATAGAGCAAAACATAAATTATTATATTCATGAACTAAAATATTTCCTAATCTACTGAATGAATCATGAAGAGAAATTTCCTTTTTAATGACTAATTCACAAGCTTCATTGAATTTCATTAAAATAACATCACCAAGTTTATTACCCAAAACACAAATTGGTTGATTTTTATACCCTTTCAAAACACAAAATCTTTCAAATCTTGGATCAATAAATAACGGAGTCCAACTATTATAATTTTTCAAAATCATAACTTTTCCTTCAGAAGTAACAGCTAATAAACCAAATCCAAAATCAACATATTCTTTAATTAATTCACCCTTTTTGAATTCATAATTACATTCATGACCAATATCTTTGAGCTCCCATTTATGTCCAAAATATCCAATTCTTTTGGTTTCATTAAGATCTGTAACAACAATTTTACCATCTGCACCACCAGTAAATCCAAGTTTCTTTCCATCATTGACTGCGCAACTCCAAACATGTCTACCAGTATGATTTAAAATAATTCTTTCTTGTTTTAATTCATTATTATCTTTTTTAAAAGTCCATATACGTGCAGTACAATCTTCACTACAACTAAAAATGTTAAAACCATCATCAACAACATTATATACATTCAAACCCCAAATTCGAGATCCATGACCCCAACCATTTGCTAATAATTCACCAGATTCTAAATTCCAAACTTTAATTGATCTATCATCAGAACAACTAATAATATATTTTCCATCAGGTGATGAAATAACGTTAAAAATTGAACCTTCATGTTGAGTTAAATTATATTTAACTTTACATGATTCATAATCCCATATTAATATTCCATTCATAACTGTACCTGCTAAAACAGTAATTTTATTAGTTTCTTTATTTAAATGTAAAGTACCAGAATATAAAATAGATTTCCAACCACAGTTTCTTGAATCAATTAATTTAAAAATATTATCATTTAATGAAACTGTATGAACAATATTATGAGAATTTAAAATATGAAATTTATTTTCATTTTCGAATAAACAATGAAAGATCCAATCTCCAACACCAAAATGTGGTAATTCAATATTTAAATCTTGTAAACTTTCAAGTGTAAATATACTCAATGATCTACCACCCCAAACTGCAATTTTTGTAGATGAATTAATATTTAAAATTTCAATTCCATGAATTTTATTTCTATTAAAAATGGTTCTTTCAAATAATTTTTCACCGGTTGTATAATCATGGATAGTTAAAGTTGGCCCATTACCACTTAAGATTAAATTTTCCGATAAAATTTTTAAAGCACAGACGGGGCCCAAATGTTGAACTGGCTGCATTATTTAATGAATAAATGAATAAATGAATAAATGAATAAATGAATAAATGAATAAATGAATAAATGAATAAATAAATAAATAAATGATTATATCAAATAAAATATATACCTTTCCATTATATAAATGAAATTTGATGAAAAATTATATCATAATTGAAAAGTAAAAGAAAAAAAACTTTCCCTGTAAATTTATTGATATAAGGAAAAGAAAAACACAAGCGAATTTTTTTTTTTATATATCAATCATCAATCTTTCATCATGGTGTCATGTCATGGCTTAAAGATATAGGTCTAGTAGGATATCATACTTTATCGCAAATAAATAAGTTTATTTCATTTGAAACAATTTGAAATTAAAATATAGAATATTTACCAAATCATGAGTGGAATATCTAGACGTAATGTAGATTTAGATATACCCTTTGATCAAAGAATGCAACAACAAACGCATAGAACAACAATTGATTACTTTACTCCAGTTGGAAAATATATGATATCTAAAAATGTTTACAATAAAAAACGTCGACGTGTATTTCCTAGAGGATATTTAAGACCTGATAAGTCTTATATTACAGATTTAACACCATCATTAATTTCAAATCCTCCAATTGTTGATTTATGTAGTAAATTCATTCATAGTTCAACGAATAAATCAAAACATGCAATTCATGCAATTAAATGGACACCTGATGCAAGAAGAATTTTAGTTTCATCATATAGTGGTGAATTTACTTTATGGAATGGTTTAACATTTAGTTTTGAATCTATAATGCAAGCACATGATTTACCAATTTTTTCATTAGAATATTCACATAATGGTAAATGGTTATTAAGTGGCGATCAATCAGGTTGTATTAAATTTTGGCAACCAAATTTTAATAATGTTAATATTTTACCAAAAGCACATGAAAATACAGTTGGAGGAATTGTATTTTCACCAAATGATTCAAAATTTGTAAGTTGTTCTGATGATCAAACATTAAAAATTTGGGATTTTACAACATCTAGAGAGGAAAGAACTTTAAAAGGTCATCATTGGGATGTTAAAAGTTGTGATTGGCATTCATCATTAGGATTAATTGTTTCTGGATCAAAAGATAATTTAGTTAAACTTTGGGATCCAAGAGATTCAACATGTATTACAACAATTCATGATTTTAAACATACAGTTAGTGCAACATCATTTCAAAAAAATGGTAATGAAAGATTATTAGCTGCATGTTCAAGAGATCATTCTACAAGAGTTTTTGATTTACGTATGTTAAGAGCAATTCATATTTTAAAAAGTGAAAAAGAATCTGATTTAACATCATTAGCATGGCATCCAGTTCATTCAACAATGTTAAGTGTTGGTGGTTATGATGGTTCATTAGCACATTATGATTTAAATAAAACTGCTGATATTGAAACTTTTAATAATAAATCACAACAATCAAAAGAGGAAGAATTAGAAATGCTACAAAAAATAAATGAATTAAAAGAAAATAGTAATGATGATAAATTAAAGGATGAAATTTCAGAATATATGTTTGCAAATTTTGCAAATAGGGGTGCACCAATAACTTTTAAAGCATTACATTCAATTCCATTTGCACATGATAAAGCAATTTATTCAATTGAATATCATCCATTAGGACATATGTTATGTACTGCAGGTGCAGATAAATCAATGAGAATTTGGAGTCGTGCTAGACCTGATGATGTTGCTGGATTTAAAGATCACGCACATACAGGTGAAGATACGGTATTTGAAAAGACAACAATTGTTAATGAAAATGATGAGAATAAGGTAGATGGAAATTTAGTTGAAAGCAACCAAACATTGCCTGGATTTAGTATACCTGGATTTACTTAGTTTAAGAAATAATTTTATGTTATAAAAATGACCCTTTGATTAATATAACTTTTATGTCTTTCCATCTTTTAATTTTAAAAAAAATTTTCATTAAGGAAAAAAAGCTTAATAATTGACTATTTGCTGTATAAAAAATTTACAAAATAATTAGTTTATAAAGAAGTATAAAAAAAATGCATAAAAACCACCAACATAATTAAAAATAAAAAGGAAGAAACAAAGGAGAGAAAAAAAAAACAGATTTATAAAGTTGAAATTTAAAAATAAAAGCAAATTATTATTATCACATCTAGAAATGAAGGAATAATGTGAAGGAAATATTGTTATTTTTTAAAAAAAAGTTCGTAAAATTAAGGAAAAGCATAAAAAAAAATGGCATTAAAATTTTATTTTTGTTATCATTTGTATGATAACTAAATTATTATGCGATTTCCATTGATGATTAAAATCAGGAAATGATAATAAGGTATTATTATTATTATTATTATTATTATTATTATTATTATTATTATTATTATTATTATTATTATTATTATTATTGAATTTATTGATGAAATCCAATTCTTGAAGAAGATAAAACTTTTGGAAATGTAATTCTATCATGACTTTGTTCCATTTTAATAACAGAATTTATTTCATTTGAAGAAACTTTTTGAACATCAAGTACTTCTTGAGCAGATACAGGTTTTGAAAAACTTGTTTTAATTGGATGATAATGACCTTCAGTATAAAATGAATCAACATTTGTGAGATAATCTTTTGCATAATTTGTTCTATAAGTAATTAAGAATTGATATAATAAATTTAAAGCTAAACTTTTAAATGATAAACTTTGATGTCTATAATTATTATGATGATTTAAACCACAATCATAATAAATTGTATCACCTACATTATCAATACCAAAATATTTAACATTTAAATTTTTAATTTCATCAATTGTAACTTTTTCATAAAATTTTTCATATTTTTCAATCCTTTGAAGGAAATCATTAATTGCAACATCATGATTCATCATAATATAATCTTTATTTTTTGCCTTTTGTTCAATATTATAACGTCTTAAAGCTCTATTTGAACATTTAATTTCAAAAATTAAAGGATTTATTTTAATATTTGAATCAATTGAAATTTTTTTAATAAAATCGAAAACAAATTTTCTTCTATTATAAGTTGTATTAGTTGCATCTAAAATTCCAATATCAATTTTATTATTAATTAAATCATTTGTTAAATTTGTTAAAGCTTTTAAAGCATAAAAATCTCTTAATTTTTGTGAAGAATTTAAATCATTAAAATTAAATTTATGATGATCATCTAATTCATGAGATCTTCTAATATCACCTGCATTATAAGAATTAATTTTTAATTGATTATTAGTTTTAATTGAAACATAATTTTGAAAATCATGAACCATTGTTGATTTACCACAAGCAGGTAAACCGATTAAAACAAATGCCCATTTTTCTTTTATATTATTATTATTATTATTATTATTAGCAGTATTATTGTTATTATGATTAGCATCGGTATCGTTATTATTGTTATTATTATTATTATCATTTTTATCATCAAATATATTATTTTCATTATTATCATTTATTGTTGAAAACCCACAATCATCATTTGAATTTACTGTTTTTAACATAATTGAGTGAATTGATTTATTACTATTATTATTAAGAGTATCATCCTGAACATCATTATCATTATCATTATCATTATCATTATCATTATCATTATCATTATCATTATCATTATCATTATCATTATCATTATCATTATTATCATCATCATCATTATCATAATCATCAATATCAGTATCAGATTCATTAATTGGAAAATGAAAACTTGGTTTTTTATTTAGATTATTATAATTATAATTAATATTAATATTATTATTATAATTATAATTAATATTAATATTATTATTATTATTAATATTAATTATAATATCTTCATCAATATCTAAATCAATTATTTTAAGTAAATCACCACATTCATTTTCAATTAAATTTGGAGAATATTCAGTTGTTGCAGTTTGATTTGTTAACATTGATTGTAAAGAAGAAGAAGATTGAAAATTTGAATTATTATTTAAATTATTTAAATTTTTATTTGAAGATTTAAATAAATTAAATGAACTACTATTTGAACTTATAGTTTTATTTAAATCATTATTATTTAAATTATTATTAAATTCAATTGTTGAATTTGAAGATGATGAATTAGAATTTGATAATAATGCAAAATCTTTTAAAGATAATGCTGATTGTGATAAATGAGGTAAATTAATTTTATGTATTGGCATAATAAATCAATTAATTAATGCAATGAATTAATGAATTAATAAATTAATGAATAGATGAATAGATGAATAAATAAACACAAAATGAAAAACCAAAATTCCTTCTTTTTTTCGTTTTATTTTTCTTTTTATTTTTTCTTTCAATAAGAAGAATAAGAATGAATATTTATTATTGTTTTTCTAATGATTTAATATTTTAATATGATAAAAATAGTTGATTATCAAATCAAAAGATAAGAAAAAGAATAGTAAAGTAAGAGATAAAGAAATTATCTTGAATGAGATTTAAGGAAAGGAAAAGGAAATGAAAGATTAAGAAATGGGAAATACAGAATACAGAATACAAAATACAAAATATATATATATTTCGGAGGAAACGTGACGGAGTAATTAAATTTATTTGTTATTTTTTACTTTTTATTTATTATAAATATGTTGGATTATAATTTTATAGGAGAGAGGAAAAGGAAAAAAAGAAAAAGAAAAAGACGTTAGTTGTCATAACCTGTAATCTAATAAGGTATAAGGTATAGTATATTATATTATATAGTCATACATTTTTTTTTATTTCTCCACTACGGCTTGTTCTGTTGCGAAAGTTAATAATAATTTTTTCCGAAGGATTTTCCGAGTTTAATTAGACTATTTTCGGAAAAGAGGGGTCCTTTTTTTATTTTTTTTATTTTTTTAATTTTTTATTTTTTATTTTTTATTTAATTTATTTTTTTATTTTTTTTATTTTTTATTTTTTTATTTTTTTTATTTTTTATTTTTTTAATTTTTTATTTTTTATTTTTTATTTTTTATTTTTTATTTTTTATTTTTTATTTTTTATTTTTTATTTAATTTATTTAAAAATTGAAGGCTGAGCACTGAACATTGAAATATGTTGAGCGCCATCCAGGTTTTAAGCCTGGTACAGGTCATAGGTTACAGGTTATAGCAGATAATATAATACTGTAAATAATATATCAATATCGAGAAAATTTAGATTGATTGATATAGAATTGATAGATAGATAGGACTTTTCTATTTTATTTGATTTATATATATATATATATCTTTTATATTCTAATATACCTTATATATTATATAAAATATACTATATTTGAGATTAATATTATTTAATTGCCCTTGCCCTTGCCATTGTTATTATTATTGTTATTGTCATTGTCATTGTCATTATCAATCTTATTCTCATTCTCATTCTCATCTATTCACCCGAACATAATATATACACTTATAATTTGTTTTATTGCACATCTCATATTTTGATTTTAAGTTTTAAATTTTGTTCTCATTTTATCCCTTATTAATTTTTATTATTCACATACTAAAAAAATATATATTTATATTTTAATAAAGTCTATATACTATACAATAGTGGATTAATAATAATAATAATAAAAATAATAATAATAATAATGCCTTGCATAAAGCTTGAAAATCAAAATCATTCTAAAAATGAATCTCAAATAGTTTTTTCAAAAATTAAAAAGTTATTCCTAGGTATTAATTCTGAATTATATAAAAGAGATTTTTATTATTCAACTTCAGATCCTGCTAGATATGCATTCTTTGCATTCTTTGTTGCTGCAATTTTAGTTTTTATTATAATGACTTGTTTAATTAATAGAAGAAGAATGAAAGATGGTAGAGCTCCTGTTATTTCTTCTTATTTATCTCCTCCAACTTATAATCAATCTCAAAATGTTTATGGTGTTGATTCAACAAATTTACCAACTTATACACCCAATGCAAATGCAAATCAAGATGTTGGTTATTATGATAAAAATGGTAATTTTATACCAGCTCAAACTGTTATAATTAATCAAAATGAAAATCAAAATGATCAAAATGATCAAAATAATAATAATAATAATAATAATAATATATCAGATACTTTAAATAATGACATTGAATTAAATAATAATAATAATAATAATAATAATAACTTAAATTCAATAAATAATCAACATCCATCTTTCCAACAATCAATACCATCCGCTGTTTATACTTCAACTCCAAATGTTTATGAACCTCAAAATTTAAATGATATGTCATATAAAAGACCAAATGGTCCTCCACCAACTCAATTATATAATTCTTCAAATTTAGCTACAGGTTCTTCAAATAATAATAATAATAATACTAATGATAATGCTTCTTTACCACCTTATGAAGCTCCTCCATTACCTGAAAAGAGTTATTACAAAAATTGAAATAAAAATTCAATAAATTTCATATTTACATTTAATATCTTATTTACGGTTTAAATTTACTACTTTTCATATAATTTTTAATATTATCTTATACCGGTTTGCTACTTATTTTGTTTAATCTTAATGTTTCCCATAAACTACTCTTTTTTTCCTCATAAATTTTGTATAATTTACTAATAATATATAACTTTTTTTTTATTTCTCTAAAATGAATGCGTTATTTTACTTTACATATTGGTTTAACGAATCGAATCAAAACAAAGCAAAACAAAGCAAAACAAAACAGAACATAAAATACACTTTACTTTCCTAAAAGGGAAATTTTCAGTTTATCTTTTTTTCAATCATTTATATTATTCTGTATTAATATTTGTTTGGAAAACAAAACAAAACTTCAAATAATTTTCTTTCTTTAAACCCTTGATTCTCTTTTTTCTATTCATTATTAAAATAATTCTTACTACAATAATACAATGCTGGTTTTACCATATTACAGTGCATTATCATCAAGTTGGAATGATGAAAAATCAATCCAAACAGGAAATCAATATATTACATTTGCAATGATTTTTATTTTGGTTGTTATAATTATAGCTTTAACTGTAATGTTTATTGCATTTTTGCTCAAAAAGCAGTATTTATTTATTCAAAACGACTGTGATGGAGGACAATTAAATGATTTAAGAAATTCTTTAATTGAGCCTCAATCTGAAATAGTTCCATATTATACCCAAATTCCAAATCCTGCTATTGATATTGGTGTTTACGACAATAACGGAAATTTAATATTGATCCAAAAGCCAAAACCGGCATATAACCATCAATCAACCTCTTTAAATATTCCAGTTAATATAAATCAATCGTTTCAATCAACGTCATCATCTACTTCTTCATCTTCTGATCTTCCACCTTCTTATACAAAATATTAAATCAAAGTGACATTTAAAAAATTATTAGTCTAATCGTTTAACAAATTTAATAAATTTAATGAATACAAATATTTATTAATTATTACACGTAAAATTGAGTTACTTTTATAATCGTAATCTTATTTTACCAATAAAGTTTAAAAAGGCTACCATTTTGTTATTTTTTTTTTTTCTAAGTTTACATTTTTATTATTTTCCCCTCCTTTAAATCTCAAACCCAATAGCTTTTTTTTATTTATCATTTTTAAGATCCCATATTCTTTTAAAACATATTTGTATATTTTAGGTTTATATTCTATTGGGTAATTAATATATATCAAAGAATAAAAATACACATTTCAAATCCTAAAATTTCTAACATGATTACGTAATAAAAAGTCAATATTTTTTTTTTTTTAAAAATAACAAATAATTCGAAAAACTATTTTACTTATATTAATTTTACTATTCATCTTAACCATTCAACATTTTTCGTAATCTTACATTGACAGTATTAAATAAGCATGTCGATGAAATCACAGGAAAATATAAATTCATCATTGCGAAGTCAAGAAGTTCAAAAAAAAACTATTTTCAAACCTCTTTTAACAAATCCATATACACGTAAAAATTTATGGCCAAAAATCGATTCTAATTTACAAAATGATCTTTTACAAGCATTGGAGACAAATTTACTTGATCCAATAAAACAATGGAATTCATTAGATGAAAAGGAGAAAAAAAATGCATTAAATTCGAATAATGATCATTTAAATATGCTTTATGGATTTAATTCAATTATGGGAGCTTTAGAATCTCAAGTTCAATTAGTTTTGAAAAATGAAAATATTCAAAATCCAATAACAATTTTATTCGTTTGTAAAAATGATATATCTTCAAAACTTTTATATAATCATCTTCCAACTTTATGTGCATTATCTAATGTTAAATTGATTTCTTTACCCAAAGGTTCTGCCAAAAGATTATCCATTGCATTAGGTCTTAAAAAAGATATACAATTTCTAGCAATTAAAAAAGAATTATCCGATAAAGATAATTTTATTTTATCAACTATAAATTCAACAATTGAAGATATCAAGGTTGGATTTTTAGAAAATCTTCAAAATCAAAATTTAAATATGAATGTTAAATTTGTTAAAACTGAAATGCCTATACTTAAAAAACAAAGTACTAAAAAGAAATAAAAAAATTTAAATAAATGATAACTTAATTATTACAAAATAAAATTTTTCTGAGAAATAAAAGTCACAGAAAAAGGAAGACGCAGTTGCTATATAAATTATCAAAAACAACAAGAAGTTTTGTTGTTTGAAAAGCACCATATTTATTTAATTTTTCTAGCAGCACTGTTTAAAATTATACCTGCATGCCAACTGCTTGGTCTTGGTTTATATTTAATTGATCCTGATCTTCTTAAAACAGGTGGTTGTTGTACAAATTTTATTTCTGACATTTTTGATGAATTAACATTAAAAGTTAATGGAACATTGATATTTAGGTTTGTATTGAATAATGATGATCCATTATTAGAAATTTGGATACCATTTTTATTCATATTAACCATTTGATTATTGTTTGGTAATTTTTTCAATGAATTATTCTTAATATAATAATCAAGCAAATTTTTTGACGATTTTGATCTTGAAGAGAAATGATAAAATTGTAGGTGAATATCTCCAAACTCTTCTTTCATCTTTTCAGTTTTATATAACTCAATACCTAAGGTTTTACAAAAACTCATCAAATGAATCATAATTGAATTTCCACTAGTTTTGTCAAGCTTTTTTTCCAAATTTTTCAAATAGCCACTAATTGGTAATAATTTTTGTTTGGTCTTATCAGTAAATGAATCTTGGTATTTATTAATAAACTCAAATACTGAGATATCTTCATTTGAAACTATATCACAAAATTTATTAATGAATTTCTCATCACATTCTGGAATAATTGTCAACAATTGTATTAGTGCCAAGTCGTTGTTTGGATTATTGAAAACTTGTAAAACAGTTTTAGTAATATCAGTTGCACTATTTGGATTAATTTTATTACAAGTTAATGCACTTTTCAAATTTACATTGATTAGTTTATTCAAGTCAATATACTCATCAGCTGGTTCCTTGGAGTAGTTGTTATTAACCTTTGTTAATTCAATTTCTGTAATTTTGTTTTTTTTGTAAGAATTTGAAATAAATTTCCAATTTTTTTCAAATTGTTTATATTTGGCGGTTGGTGATTTATCACCAATGATAGTAATATGTTTACCAATACCAACTTTAGAAAGAAATTCAGCTTCATTTTCTCTTAAATTATGAAAGTTTGCAATGCTAATAAATTTATACTTATTCATCATTTTAATAAGCTCAGGAAACTTAGATGCCTCCTCAATAAATTGTCCATATGGAATATATAAAAAATCACCCACAATTTTCTTCAATAATAGACATCTTTCTTTATTTAAACCATATCTCAAAAGCGATTCAAAATTAGACATACTTTGAATTCTATTAGAACTGATAGCACTGATTTGTTGAATTGATTTTTTTAATTTATCATATGAAATAATTTCTTTTTGATCATCTAATGACTTTTGAATTTCTTTAATTTTACTTTCTTTCAAAATTTTCCATGTTGGATGATAAACTAATAAAAATTCATCAATTAATCCAGAAAATGTAACTATTTTAATTTGTGATGAAATTTTTTGATGTTTTTTTTCGTTAAATTTATTATGAATTTCATTAATTGAATCCATCGAAGTAGTTAAAATCAAAATGTTCTCTATTTTAATATCATTTTTCTTTGATTTTGCAACTTCAATTATCCTTCGAGTAAAAACTTCAAGCATATCATTAACAGAGTTGCCTCTAATTTTCAAAATAGAATTTGCAGCAACATTAGACTTTATTGCTTCTTCTTGATCTGATAAAAAAAGCTCTTGTGCAATTGCCATAATTGCTATTCTTGTTCTTGCTCAATTAAACTACTAAGAATATACAAAATACTATTTGCAGCATTTGAAAGGAAACATCGTGCTTATATATTATTATTTATTATAAAAATATCTTTATAGGATTAGGTTTTTCGATAAAATATGAAACATTTATTTATGATAAATAACAAAAACATGCTTTCGCATGAATATTTTTGAAAAATCAAAATTTACACAGATTATAACTTTTTACTCAATTTTGTGATATTCTTATTTAGAGTTGAGAATGTAACAGATAATTTTGATCTTTGACGTTTATGCATATTTGACAATAAATTTGCAATTAAAGTTTTATTATTCTTGATACCTATTGGCTCACCGAACTTTGGTAATTCTGATAAATCATTAAATGCAGAGAATTTATTCAATTCAGGGATATAGTCAGAAATGTTTTTTGAATGATAGGTTTTGAACATATTTTTATCAACTAAACTTTTATTAAGTGTGTCAATGTACATATCATTGTCATAAACAGACTTATTATAATAAAGCAAATGTCTTGCTCTTGTAACGCCAACATATTTTGTTCTTGAATTAATAGTCTGAATATTATCATTGATGAAATTTAATGATGACATAATAAATACAACATCCCACTGTAAACCTTTAGCTGAATGAATCGTAGATAATGAAATGAATTCATCTAAATAATTTGTGTCTTTTGCTTGACCATCGGATTCTTTATAAAATTCTGACTGATAATTGCTTACAAAATGAGATAATAAATCTTCATTTGGTCCATTAATTGCAGATAAAATTTTTAAATTATCATACAAACCTTGTAAAAATAAACTATAATTTTTCATTAGATTGTCAGTTGAAAGTTGTTTAGAATAGTTAAATAGTTCACAAATGTTTATCAAACTCATAATAATTGAACTTGGATCAGTTCTGTCAGTTCTATCAATGATTTTATCCAAATTTTCAATTATATTAACGCCGATTTTTTTTTGAGCCTTCTCATTTGTCTTAAAATAATCATAAATTGACAGCTTTTGAAAATCAGCTTCATTCTTAAATTTTAATGTAGCTGCTGGACCAATTAAGTTTATGAAACTAATTGCAACTAATAAACATGAATCATTATGAGGGTTATCAAGAATTTTCAAAAAAGAAATTAAACTTGAAATTTTAGTTTCAAGCCATGATTGCGATGAAACTAGACGTTTTGCACGATATGGACTTTTCTTATTTTCAAAGTATGTTTGAAATGCATTTAAGGATTGATTGGTGATTGACAAAATTGCAAAATTTTTTGGAGTTAAAAAACCTTCTGATTTTTTAATCAGAGAATGAATTTCCTTATATATAAATTCATATTCATCAACTATTGTCTTAAATTCTTGTCTGACAACAGGTAAAGAATATTCATCAACAGTTTTAATGATAAAAGATTGTGATTTTTCCAAAACATTTAATGATAATTTATGGATATTTTTAGAAAATCTGAAAGTTTCATCCAAAATGAATTCTTTAAGATCATAACCTGGTCGCTTGTAAATTGGAATTAGTTTATTGATATTGTAGTCAGGAGAAGCACCATTAAATGCATATATTGATTGATCAATATCACCTGTAATTGTTAATTGTTTATTTTTTGATAAAGCCAAAATAAATTCTAAAAGAATATAAGAAATATCTTGAAATTCATCAACCATGATCTCCTTTGCTTCTAAAACACTAAAAGGAATATTGAATTCGTCAATATTATTTGAAATTTGCTGATTATAAATATTTAAAATTTGCGTGGCTTCATAAACAATTTTATCATAAAGAACATTGTCTTGTTTCAATAATGTTTTTTTCCCAGAATAGTTCATGCTTAGATATTTCTTATAAGTTTCAGGATCCAAACTACGTAAATCCAGCAATTCATCTGACCTTAAAACTGGTAAAGGCTCATATGATGATGAATTTTTTGATATTTTTTGTGTATTATTTGAAAGTGACAACAAAATATCGTTTAAAATTGTCGAATCTATTGTTTTCTTATCTCTAATAATTTGCCAATAGGGAGAATTTGACATGAGAACATTGTTTGCAAACGAATGAATGGTTGAAATTTGCACAAATGATGCAACTTCTTCGCCAATAACTTTAACAAGCACAGCTTTGAAATCATTCACGGCTTGATTTGTTAGACTAAAAACCAAGATTTCATTAGGTTTGATACCATTAGCTAGCAAATATGCAATTCTATCACATAAAGTCTTTGTTTTACCTGTTCCAGGACCTGATACAATATTGATCAATGAATTTGGAGTAAGACTTGCAGTAATAACTCTTTTTTGAGCATCAGTGCAAGCTATTTCAACTTCTTTGTACTGGGGTGCCATTAATGTATCGTTATCTGGCATTTCGTCAATCTTTTTATTAACCATAAAGGACATCCCATTCTACCTATTAATTATTTTGCAATGTGTCTTTCAAACCTTCCAAATGTTCTTGTTCTTTATGATCAGTCACAATATATGGAAAATACTTTGTGATATTTTACGTGTAACATTAAATTAGTAAGGGCGGAAACTGAATAAAAATTATACAGAGCTGAGCCCCAATAAGCGACGATCGACTCGGAGTTTTTAATGAAACGCGCCGCCTCCTGTCAATTTGCTGAGTATTGTAAAGTTGACAAGTTCATGATGAAATTGGATTGCTGAAGGGTTGACACACATTGTGAAAACATCACGGCTTAATAAATTATATATATTCTTACCGGAGGACGGTTTAAAGATAAAAGATAAAATAAATTTAAAAGAATACACAGATTGAAGCAAAAATGTCAGGAACATCGTCTCAATTTCAACAGCTTGAAAAGCTAGGTGAAGGAACATATGCAACTGTTTATAAAGGAAAAAATAGAGCCTTAGGAACTTACGTTGCTCTGAAAGAAATTAATTTAGATAGTGAAGAAGGAACTCCATCGACTGCAATTAGAGAAATTTCATTGATGAAGGAACTTAAACATGAAAATATAGTGACGCTTTATGATGTTATTCATACTGAAAATAAACTTACTTTAGTCTTTGAATATATGGATAATGATTTAAAAAGATATATGGAATTGCATGGGTATAATCAGAGTGGTGCATTGGATCCTCGTACTGTGAAATCTTTTATGTATCAACTTTTGAGAGGTATTTTATTTTGTCATGATAACCGTGTTTTGCACAGAGATTTAAAACCTCAAAATTTATTAATTAGTAGTAAGGGTCAATTAAAATTAGGAGATTTTGGTCTTGCTAGAGCTTTTGGAATCCCTGTCAATACCTTTTCCAATGAAGTTGTTACTCTATGGTATAGAGCTCCTGATGTCTTATTAGGATCTAGAAATTATTCAACCTCAATTGATATGTGGTCTGCCGGTTGCATATTGGCTGAGATGTTTACAGGAAAACCTTTATTTTCTGGTTCTTCGAATGATGATCAGTTACTGAAAATTTTTAGGATTATGGGTACGCCAAATGAACGTACATGGCCAGGCGTTTCAAGTTATCCAAATTATAAATCCAATTTTGCTTTATTTATACCACAAGATTTTCGTGTTTTAATCCCAAATATTGATAACTTAGCCTTAGATTTACTTCAGGGTTTATTACAAATGCGTCCTGATACGCGACTAAGTGCAAGACAAGCTTTACATCATGCCTGGTTTGATGAATATAATAACCCACAACAAATGTACACTCAGCAATCATCGCATATCCAATCCCAATCTAATGAAATGGCTCCATCAAATTCAAATTCAAATATCATGCAACCACAGGGATATAATTATTAGATTTATTATTATATTAACATTCATTCATTCCCATACCAACAATCATTCATCTTTCACTATTTACTTTGGATTAATTTGCTTTTAAAATTTTTTATTTGGATGCATATAAGATTTTAATTAATTATGTATAGTTTATATAATTTTATATACAGATTCCATTAAAACCCCCCGCAAAAAATTTAGAAACTACTGACCAATGCTTTTTTCTAAAATGCTAGCATATTCAGGATATATGGTACAGGTGTGATATCACAATCACCTATCAATTCTTCAATTAATTTTTCTTCTTTCATCTGTTTTAAACTTAACCAAAAATTGGCATTTCCGGCAACATTATTATTATAAAATAATGAACAAATTTCTTCTTCAAGTTCTTCATTTGCACTATTTTTTAAAAGAACATAAAATTTTGGATTTTTCAATTCAATTTCCTGCCACAACTGATCATCAGTTTTATGTGCTCTTTCTTGTTGTTGTTCATCATCATCTCCATTCTCTTCTAGTTGTTGTCTTAAATAAAATACTGCATAATTTTTAATTATGTCTATTGGAATTACTGATGTTTCTTGATCATCAACTATATTTTCCTCAACTTTAACAATTAATGAAACAACAAAGTATAAAATATCTTCTAACTTATTAGAAAACCGGGTTTTAGATATCATTAAATCAATGATAATACGTAACTTATCCACATAAGTCCCTTCTTTTAAAGTCTCCAAATTTCCTGGATCAAATTTGTCTATAAATGGAATGCTGATTGATAGTTCATTCCAGAAATCTTGGAAAACTGTTCTATCTATTTTGTAAAATTCACCTGATTTAGATATTGTTTCATTATAAATTTCTTCAAAATCTTTCCACGAAGAAGATGGAATAACTCTATCAATGTTTAATGATTTATAAATTTGGTAGGTCATATATGGGGTTTCAAATCCGTTGGATGAAATTATAATTAATGTATCAGGATCTTTATATCTGGTTAACACAAAATTTCCATTAATATCTTGTTTAAAATCAGAATTTATTAGCTCTCTTATATTTTGGGAAAGTTTTGAATCTAGTTGTTTTTTAAGCTTTGGAGTATGCAAAGCCAACACATAATTTTCATCGGTGGCCTCGTAAAGAGGATGATTATCATTGTTATCAGTATTGTTTGTTAATTTATATTTATGAATATATTTTGTCGCAATAACTTCATATGTAATAAATTCTTTATGCGATAATACAAATTGATGAAAAAACTTATTCGTCAATAAAATATTTTTGATATTGTTGGAATATGATAAAATTTTTACTAGTATTTCATCTGGTAAATCAGTTACTTTTCTATTTTTTGCATTTAACACATCTTGTAATATGGTCATTTTCACATCGTCTTCTATTTTGAATTTTTTAATTTTTGAAAAATCAGTTTCTGTATTTATTCCGTAATAATCTTTGTTTTTTAGGTCAATAGTTAATTGTTTATTTAAAAATTTGTTAAATAAAATACATCCACCTTCAAGTAAATCAAATTGCTTATTTAACACCGCTTCTAATGGTGGGATTTCAGATAATGATACACATTCAGTTGACTTTAAATATAAATCACTTCCCTGTAAGTATATGATCAATTTTAACAAATATTTAGCATTTTCTTTTGTCAATTTTTGAGTACTTTTCAAATTAATGAAAATTTCAAGTTCATGCATCAACGTTATATATTTTTCAAGATTTTGACGTAATAAATTCAGGTGTGACTTTGTAAACACATTGTGTCTAATTTTTCGTACTATAATGACCATATTTTTATAAGTTGTCCATAATTTATTAGAATATCGCATATACAGATTATTTGGAAATCGTCTATTAAAGTTTTTGTTTTCATTTAAATAAATTGTATTGGTAAATGCTTTACTTTGTCGTCCCCTTCTATTTTTGTCAAAAGCAAATTTAACACCTGGTATTATGAATCCCATATGTGTTTCCAGTTATGTGTTATTTTTCAATTCCCTTATTTATTATCCTGTTCTGTAAATCATTAGATTAAAAAAAACGTTATAGTTGAAAAATAAACACAGAAAAAAAAAAAAATAAGGCTGCGTAATCTGTTTACTGAAAACGGCAATGGTAAGAATTTGAAACATGTTTTTTCCAAATATTGTATATAAAGAGTTACCGCTTTTGGAAGGTGCTTGACTTTGTATGCCTATCTAATTTATCAGAAACTGCTATGAGAACAAGGATGAGCAAAGTTGCTGGGTTCTGTATGGTTCCAAAAACAGTATATTATATGCTAATACATCTTTAAACATAACCAATGTTATTATTTGAAAAAAGATTAGATTTCCAATTTGCCAACTGAATTTTAATTATAAAAAAGTGGTTCTTTCCACATTTTGCAAAGCAACCTTTAACTTATATGTCCTGATTTTTTGTAGTAAATTTAAATAATTACAGCAAAGTTGCATTAAATTTATCCTATTTTTTAATTCATTATGGTTCATTCTCAACAAAATTACTACGGTTTTAAATCTTGGATCACTGTTGCTTGTTCCAGAAACACCAATGGCTACCTTTATGAACATCCTCCTTTATTTGAAAATTACGATGATGGTTTATATAGTACTCAAACAAATGAAGAACTTGCTAAATTTCTTTATGAATGCGATCTCTCGGATACTAGAAAGGAACTTAATCGTCGTTTATATTGGGAAAAAATTAGAAACGAAATTGAATATGAAAAAAATCTTAAATTTTGGGGTTGGTTAATGGGCCAGGAATATGCTGATAAAATTGTTGATGACTATATTGAAAGACACAAGTTACTGGGAAAGGATGAATATCCTATTTGGAGAAAACCAATTATTAGATATGTTCCAGCTGAAAAGTTTTTATGGGCAATTGACAGTGATTATTTGTCTATGGTATCTCTTAATGAAGTTGTCTTAAAAGCTTATGCAAGCACTTGTGATATTTTAGTTATGGGTACAGAGATGAGTAATCAATTTGTTATTACTAAAAACCGTCATCCAACTTACAATTTTTATTCTGATGGTAAACCAGTTAAATTTTCACAAATTTTTGGTGGTGTTTCTGAAAAGTTTCTTCAGAAGTTTCCAAACTATCTTAATCTGAGGTTTGATTTAGAAAAGAGCCATGTTTGTACTTTTGAATCTCAACGTTCTTCAATTTCTACCAAAAGTAATAACTTTGGTAGAGATGAGGAGACATTTGAATATATGCTTTTGAATAAAAAAATGGATTATGCTGCTACTCAAAAGCATTTGAAGAATTCTCTTCCAGCTCAGCCTAACTATTCTCAGATTGACTATAGTAATTATTGAATTACCTAGAGAGACCTCTTTATTTATTTTTTCTGCTTACTTTCATTTACATTTTCAGTTATTTTCAAATTAATAATATTATATAATACTTTATAAAATCTTATATCTATGTAATAAAATAAAACAATAAAAAAATTAGAATATAGTAGCTGAGCTCAAAAACATACAAAAAATAAAAGAACTCAAATATGTTTTTTTTTGAGCGGTCATCATGTTCTGTTAAAGGGTATCATCAAAGTTACCCTTTTAAGCAATTTCATGACTTGCTACAGTTGCTGGGTTTTTGTTATTCTGAATCCTATAACTTTATACTCTTGTTTTTTATGCCATCAATGGATTTAAAAAGGTTGTAAATGCTATAAAATGAGGTGGATTATTCCAAAAATGAAAGACAATTTCCTATCAACTTTATACTCCTAATTTCAGCCTTTTCTTTCTATTTTTAATAGCAAATTTAAATTTTCTTATTCTCCTTAAACAAAGATCGTAATTGTTTTAAACCTCAATTGTTATTGAACAAAAGATATGACTCAATCTGAACCAGCTTTACCTTCTGCAATACCTTCTATTTTACTAAACAAAAACTCATATAATGATGATTTATATCAAGGATCTGTTAAACCATATAATAGGAATACCAGTCATGAAACCCATAAATATAGTAGAGGTAATGAGTCCTCAAAACCTACACTCCATGTTCAGTTTGATGAAGAGAATTTAAAGCAAAAACCTTCAAGAAGCTATAGATTAAATCAAATCATAAAAAAAAAAGTAGAAAGAGAATTAGCAGAAAAAGAGTTAATAGAAAGAAAGTTAATAGAAAGAAAGTTAATAGAAAGAAAGCAAAAACAAAAACTACTAAATACAACACTGAAAAAAGCAACTAAAAGTGATAAAATTGAACAAAAAAAAATTAAGAATTTTGAAAATGTTGCTACCATGCAAGTTGCAATTGCTGAAGGTAATTATAATAGAACTCTGAAATATAAAGTCAAACTAGCAACTGCAGAAGAAAATAATATTAAAATAATTGGTTTTGCTCATTATCCGACATCTCTCTCAGCTTACAAAAAATATGCTGGCTATTGGAAAAAGATTTCAGCTTCAACAAATTATATGTTAAACAAACAGACATCTCGTAACATTGCAATTGCTAATAACTGTAAACTTTTCAATCATGATGCATTCCTTACAAGACACATTTGTATGATTATCCCAAATAATATCAATATAAATTCTTTTATTAGTACTCAAGGTAACAATAATTGGTTATATAAATCAAATCCAAAACAGCCATTAAAACAGCTTCCATTAAGATGGTGTGATCAAAAAGCTAATTTTTTTCAACCACTTGTTATTAGATATAATTTATGTGAAAGTGGTCGTCACATTAACCTTCAAGGGTTATGCCCTTATTGTCCAACAAGCTCAAACGATTCAGAAAATGGATATGCTGATTTATTTTTAAAAATTAACGATAAATCGTATGAAGCACATCTTGCAAGAAATCATGGTGTTTATGCTTCAGGTAATGAAATGATACAACCATATTTTGCAGTTTATGATGAAAAGAAATATTATATTTGTGCCGAATGCAAGAGAGTTAATAAAGTGAGGTTTTCAACCAATCTCATGTCTCATGAGAGTTTATTGGAATATTTTAGGCATTGTACCAACCGCCATTTTAAAAAAGAATCGGCTTTTGTGGCTGATTTTCAACTTGAAAGAATTGTGGAAGAAGATCTAGTGTATAAAATAAATGGAGATATATCTGAAGATGAAGATTCGGATTTTTAAGCCTATTTAGAAAAGAGATATTATAACTTCTGCTGGTTTTTTTTTGGCAAACTTTAGCTTAAAAAAATGTACATTATTTTTGCCTTTTGGTTTTCTTTTGTTAAACTTAATTTATTTTTTAAGTTATATTTTGAATTTGTATCTTTGTCTAAAAAATTTATAAAAACTCTAAAAAAATTTGAAAATAAGAATAAAAAACCCGCGAATAAATCTAAGAATGCAAAAGGAATAAGATACTTAATAATATCCTAAAAGGAACAGAATCTAATATCCAATCAGTCTATAATTTGCTTTCATTTGGATCTGGATAAGAAAACATAACACCAGCTGTTCCTAATAAACCCAAAACTTTTCTTTCTCTCTGACCATCATAATCATCATCTAAATTAACTAAAACATGAATATGAGGTATAGATTTGATACTTTGAATTTTTGTATAATTTTTCCACCAGATTAAATTATCTCTTGATATATTTAATTTTTTAACAAATGTAAGATTAACGTACTTTTCTATAATTTCTTTAGTTTCTTTATCTATATCACCAATTTCGGAATTAATGTCAGGTAACATTGGAAATTTGACCCAAACAAGTAAATGTAATGTACGTTCTTTAATATAATAAGGAAAATCATTTAACGTTATGAAAACATCGTTTGGATTACAGAAAGGTTTTGGATCTTCATATTTAATTAATTTTAAAGCTTCTTGAGGTGATAACCTTTCATCTGTAGTATTTGGTAACCAATGCAATGAATGAATAATTAAATTTGTTGCAATATTAACATTTCGAGCTTCTAATTTCGCCTTAAAATCATGGTAATCCTGTAATTGGGATTCCGATCTTCCTAATTTCTCCAGTTGATAAGTATCAACAATATGTTGTACCTCTTTCCATGCAAAAGGTTTTTCAAGAATCATTTCTTGTGTATGGTTTCTTGTACTCGTCTGGCTATTCACCGTCATATTAACAGATCAAATAAAAGAAAAAGGCAAGCCAAATAATGATATAACTGGCAAAATTTTAAACAAAGTTAAATTTAATAAAACGAAGGAATGATTTGTAATTGTAACACAGCAAAATGCAACATTAAATAAAACTCTACAACACATATACATTATACATTATGCATTATACAATACTGTATTTACCACTGTTAGTTGTCTCGCGTTCGAGTCCGCGTACAACACTTTCAGCAAAAAGTTGAACAGCTTGAGAGACGCTTTGATTGTTGGGGCCTTCCACTAATATGTATAAGCATGCATCTTCATTTGAGGCTGGTGTTTGCCCTGGTGGATAATAACGGCCTCGTGTAGTGACAGAAACTCCTGTTAGCTCGCTTACACGATTGTAACTTTCACGAGTAGTTATGAACCAACGGGTAGATTGTGGAAGGTCGTTGATTCCAATTTTGGCACCAAAAGTACCTTTGCTAGTAAAATATTTAACACTGAAATTCTTTAAAAGATCGGATTTTTTACTTGGTTCAACAGAAGCATCTCCAATATTAATACCGCCATGATCTTTTGGTTGTGCATCATCGATATTAATATCTTCCTTCAAATACACTTGTTTTTCTAAATTTTCATTTCTTTCACGTATAGCTTGTAATTTCTCCAATCCTTTACCTGAAAATCCAGACCCAAATTTAACATCACCCTCCTTCAATTTAGCTTCAAACTTAGTTGCCATTTCAAGTAATTCGGCTGGAATCTCTTGCTTACCAGTATTATCACTATTATCGTTGATTCCAGCTTTCAAAACTTTTACCAAATCGAAAGCACATTTTTCTTGATCTTTAGTCAAAATAGTATACGCATCTCCTTTGTTAGTACCACGTCCAGTTCTTCCAACACGATGAACATAATCTTCTAAATGTGATGGAGCATCATAATTAATAACTAAATTCAAATTATCAACATCTAATCCTCTAGATGCAATTGATGTTGCAACAATTATATCAATTATACCATTTTGGAAATCTTTAATAGCACCATCTCTTTCACTTTGGTCCTTTCCTCCATGTAAAGACATTACAGGGTATCCTCTTTTTATTAATTTTTTAACCATGCTATCACAACCAGTTTGTTTTTCAATAAAAATTAATACTTTACCATTCTTTTCATTATAATTATTACCTAATATATTTAATAATTTATTAAATTTTGATTCTTCATCAGGTACAATTTCAAAATGTTGATTAATATTTTCATTCACAATATTTTTATTACCGATTAAAACTTCAATTGGATTATTTAATGTTTTCCTAGCTAAATTTTGCATTTTTGGCGGAAATGTTGCTGAAAATAAGACAGCTTGTTTATCCGGTCTAATAACATTTAAAATTTTAAAAATTTGTGGTTCAAATCCTAAATCAAACATTCTATCAGCTTCATCCATAACCAAATATGTAATGTAACTTAAATTTAATATCCTGCCACCATTTGTGCATAATAAATCAATTATTCTACCAGGTGTACCAATAATTATATCTGCTTGTTTCTTTAAATCTGAAATTTGTTTACTAATACTTTGGCCACCATAACATTTACAAATTTTTAAGCCAAGTTTATCAGCAAAAGCTTTGGCAGTTTTGGCAATTTGTAATGCTAACTCTCTTGTCGGTGTTAAAATGATTGCTCTTGGAGTTGAGCCTCCTGTGGCTGATAATGAGGGTATTGGATTACTTAATAATTGTCTAAATAATGGTAGTAAAAACGCAATTGTTTTGCCTGATCCAGTTTTCGCAATTCCAATAAAATCATTTCCATTCATAATATGTGGTAAACCTTCACATTGGATTGGAGTTGGGGAAGTAAAATTTAATGCTTTTAAAACTTCAAATATTGAAGCAGGAAAGCCCAATTGCGACCATTCTAAAATTGGTTTCAATATTGCTTTACCTTGAATTTTAACGGAATCATGTTTACGTAATTCTTTAACATCATCATTAGATAAACGTTTAATAAAATCACATTCTTTATAAAATGTTTTAGTAAATGGTAATGTTGAAAATTCATGAACTGGTAAATCCTTCTTGTTCTTTTCATTAAGGATTTTAATTAATTTTTCAGCTTCATCATTTATATGAACTGTATTCGATTCATTATCTAACAAATCTTCTGTATTTTCATTAATTATATTTAAGTTTTTAGAATGGTTAGTCTTTTTGTTTTGTAATGTAGATAAAAAAACATCTAAGTCATCTAAATCGTCTTTATCATCATCAGAATCATGCTGATATTCTTCTTCTTTTTCTTCTTCTTTCTCTAGATTATCATTATCACTTTCTTTCTTTCCATTTTCCTCTTCATAAATTTCCATATATTCAGCATTTTTGATATGTAAAGTTGGTTTTTCTTCATCTGCTTTTACTTTAGTTTCAGTATCAAAATTGTCAAAATCAAAGGCTGGTTGTTTTAATAGCATTTTAGTTATTATTTTACTATTATTATTCTTCTTTTTACTGAACTTCATCAATGATTTTTTCTTTATTCCTCCTTTCAATACCTTCTTGTTTTTCCATTGTATTAATTTTTCTTTACGTTCTTCAATATTGTCAATGTTATTAACTGAATCTAATTTTTCAATTTCATTTTTAACATTGCCAATTTCATTTAATTTTCCATTAATATTTTCATTTATTTGTTTACTTTCTACTTCTTTTTTTACTAGTTCGTTTTCATTTTCATTTTTATTTTCATTTTCTACTTTAGTTTGGTCTGTCTGTGTTTGAAGAAAACTAGATTTAGATGGTTCGTTAGTAACTTTAGATGATTTCATATTATTAATACTTACATTTTCATTAGGATAATACCTCTGACTATTGTAATTAGCATTCATTTGACTATTCTGTGATCTATCATAATGTGATCCATACAAATTTCTCGTAGAATAATGATAAGATTGCTGATTATACTGCCCACTGGCATAATTATATTGATCATAATATTGATTATGTTGATGATAGTTATGGTTATTATCATAATATTGTTGGGGATATTGTTGATTTTGTGATTGATATTGACTTTGAGGTGGATATTGATTATATCCATTTCTATGATAACCACTATTCTTATTATAATATTGTCTACTCATTGCTCGATGTGTTTTTTGCAAAGCCAGTATTCCACCAACATGAATTTGCCATTAAGAAATGAAAAAAAGGAGAAGAATCAGGTTCGAGAAAGAGAAAAAATAAACTAGGAAAGCTGAGCTTATCTCGAATCTTGAGAAAAAAATAATGTCTTTTCAAAGAGGATGGATGGCTGTTTTTTCTCTTTGAATCTGCCATACACTTACTTCACTTGTTCTTGTAAATTTATTTTGTAATTCCCTTCAATTAATACAATATCTTTTCATTATAATTCATTAGATTTATGTCTTCCAGTCCATTACTGCGTAAGGAAAATACAAACGCACGGTCTTCGACATCGCTACGAAATTATAATACAATTTCCCGTCCAACAAACAATTTGGGAAATGACTGTAGATCATCAAAATATTTACCAATATCACCACAATCTGGATCATCACCTTATGAAAGTCGTTCAAATAGCCGTAAAAATTATGTCCATCATGCACCTCATTTAAGTTCGAAATCAAATCATGAAAAGAAAAATAAAGATAAGAAATCAACTAAATTAGGTACGCTTAACGGAGTTACATTACCAACGATTTTAAATGTTTTATCAATTTTAATGTTTTTGCGTTTTGGTTTTATAATTGGACAAATGGGGATTTTAGGAACTATTTTTTTATTATTAATATCATATGGAATCAATTTATTAACAACATTAAGTATTTCAGCAATTGCAACAAATGGTACCGTTAAAGGTGGTGGAGCATATTATATGTTAAGTAGAAGTTTAGGTGTTGAGTTCGGAGGTGCAATTGGTGTTATTTTTTATATTGGGCAAATATTAAATAGTTCAATGAATGTTGCCGGTTTAATTGAACCAATTTTATTTAATTTTGCAATTGATGATGGCTCATTAATTAAATTCTTACCAATTGGTTATTGGTGGCAATTTTTTTATTGTTCAATTTTACTTATGTTATGTATTATTGTTGCATTAATTGGTTCAAGTGCAGTTTCAAAAGCAGGTACATATTTATGTCTTATATTAATATTATCAACATTATCAATACCTATTTCAGCTTTATTTGTTAAACCATTTACATCAGAATATGGAATTGATTATAGTGGGTTATCAATTAGAACATTTAAAGAAAATTTATTACCAAATTTTACTAAAGGAGCTGCAGGTTCACAGATAAAAGGTATTGAAACATTCAATGATCTATTTGGTATTTTTTTCCCTGCAACTGCTGGTATTTTAGCAGGTGCATCAATGTCAGGGGATTTGAAAAATCCTTCTAAATCTATTCCTAAAGGTACATTAAATGGATTATTAACTACATTTACATCATATTTTATAGTTATTTTGTCAATGGGAGCATCAATTCCAAGGTCATTATTATATAAAGATACACAAGTTTTACAAACAATTAATTTATCACCATTTATTATATTAGCAGGTGAATTTTCAACATCAATTTTTTCAATTATTGTTGGTATAGTTGGAGCAGCTAAGTTATTACAAGCTATTGCAAGAGACCAAATATTACCAGGATTAAAAATATTTGGAAATGGTGACTCAATTACTGATGATCCTAAAGAAGCAATTATTTTAACATGGATTATATGTCAATTATTTTTATTTGCAGATTTAAATCAAATTGCAACATTTATAACAATGGCATTTTTAATGACATTTATAGTTACTAATTTATCATGTGCATTATTAAAAATTGGATCAGCACCTAATTTTAGACCAAGTTTTAAATATTTTTCAACAAAGAGTGCATTAAGTGGTACAATTGGATGTTTAATTGCAATGTTTGTGGTTGATGGTATTAGTGCAACTATTATATTTGTTACATTAATATTATTAATTTTATTTATTCATTTTGTTTCACCACCTAAAACTTGGGGTGATGTTTCACAATCTTTAATTTATCATCAAGTAAGAAAATATTTATTAAAATTAAGACAAGATAATGTTAAATATTGGAGACCTCAAATATTATTATTAGTTGACAATCCACGTACAAGTTGGAAATTAATTTCATTTTGTAATAATTTGAAAAAGGGAGGATTATATGTTTTAGGACATGTTTTTGTTATTAATAAATTTCAAGATAATGTTAATGAATTAAATAAAAATAAAGACAATTGGATTAAAATTAGAGATATAACAAAAGTTAAAGCATTTGTTCAAATTTCAATTGCTCCAACATTTATTTGGGGTGTAAGAAATATTTATTTAGGATCTGGATTAGGTGGTATGAAACCTAATATTACAATAACTGGATTTTATGATTTAGCAAGATATCAAGGTAAATATAAATTACCTAAAGGATTAGAATTTGAATCATTAAATTTAGATTTTCAAAAACAAGTTAAAATTGATATAAATGAATTACCAACTGATCAAAGGGCAAAATTTGCACCAAAAATTAAATTAACTGAATGGATTGAAGTTTTAGAAGATTTAAGTTTATTAAATTCAAATATTGCAGTTGCAAGAGGATTTGCAAGATTAGATATACCAAATAATATTGAAATATCAAATAATAATTTTAAAAAGAAACAATATATTGATTTATATCCAATTCAAATGGCACAAAAATTAGATTCAGATAAAGGAGTTTTAACAACAAATTTTGATACATGTACATTAATTTTACAAATGGGAGCAATTTTACATACTGTACCTAATTGGAAGAAAACACATATAATTAGAGTTATTGTTTTCGTTGAAGAAGAAAAAGATGTTAAAGAAGAAAGAATTAGGGTTAAAAAATTACTTGAAATTTTAAGAATGCAAGATAGTGAAATTGTTGTTATTAGTTTAGAAAATTCTGATTTAAAAGTTTATAATTATATTAGTAAAGGAGATGAAGAAGGATTAAGTAATAAAGAAAAAGAAAGAATTCATGAATTATTGAAAGAAGATGAATGGTGGGGAGAAGTTGTTAAAATTAGAGAAGGTAAAAAGGGTAGAGATATTTTAAATAAAAATTCTACTAGTACTAATTTATTAGGATTTGATAAAGATATACATCATCAAACATTTACAATTGGTGGTGGAGGGAATTTTGGTAAAGATAAAGAAAATAATAAATTATTAAAGAATAAACATATTGGTAATGGTAGTAGACGTATGACAATGAGTAGAATCAATCAATTGGGAATTAGTTTAGGTAAAATGAGTTTTCAAACTAATAAATTTACAAATAAAGATATAAGGAATGTTTTAGTTGATGATACAGATGGTAGTGTTAGTGATTTAGAGAGTATTAATAGTGAATATAGTATTCAAAGTAATGTTAGTGGTAGACCAATAATAGAAACTTCAATTAGTAATGAGAGTGTATTACAAATGAAGAAAAAGAAAAAGGGAGCATTTACAGCTGAACGTATGCCGAATTCTACAGTTAAAGAAGATGCAGAAGGTAATGAAATTTCTATTATGTTTGAAGAAGATGGAGATGGTTATGATAATGGTGAAATTGAAGAATATAATGAAGGTAGAGATGAATTAATAAGTAGTGGAGAAGAAGTTGAATTTAGTGTAGCATTCGGAGATATGACACGTCGATGTCAATTCCTTGTATTAAATGAAATGATGAAAAATTTGAGTTATTCAATTAAGAATACTACTAAATCTAAATCAACTTTGATAAGTACACCAAATTGTGAGAAAGACATGATGACAACTGCATTAATTTTTAGTACACTGCCAGCACCGGAAGTAGGTACACATTTAAACGAGAAAGAATGTGTGGCATATGCTGTGGATGTCTCTTTATGGACAACTGGGCTTCCAGCCACGCTTTTACTGAATGCCAAAACGGTGACAGTTACTAGTGCTTTATAGATAATGACTATCTATCTATTGATCTATATATATATATATATAATATGTGTATAGGCTATATATGTAATAATAATTATTTTGAATTACTATGGAGATGGATCGGACGCCGCTGGTACCCTTGATTCTCCTGTTTTAATTTGTTTTGAATAGTTTTTTTGATTAATATTTGGTATTATTTATTAATATTCAATATTACAATAAATTCAATAAATGGAAGCATATTCTATTATTGTCAGTATGTTAATGTGCATCTATGTCTATATTTTCCATGTATATATAGTTAAATAAACTAGTTAAATAAACTAATTAAATAAACTAATTAAATATTAAATAAATAAATAAAAAAATTAAAAATAAATTACATTACCCGAATAGGAAATAGGGCGTGAAACGGCGATTCGTTAAAGAAGAGGCTAGACGCTTTATGATTGGTTAATTAGATCGATAAGAGATTGAATTATGTATAATGAGAGATGCAGGCATTATGCCATGTGAGATAATTAAATAATTAAAATAATTAAAATAATTAAATAATGTTCTATTAATTATTTTTTGTGAATAAGATAAGAGAGAAACAGAGAATATATTAATGATAACGCCTGATTAATAAAATAATTATTTTATTAAATTGATTCATTGATTGATGGATGGATTAATTATACTTGACAGTTAGCTGTCAGAAAGTTTGATGAAGGGTATATGTCACACAGTTTCGTCAAAATTCGTTTCAAATCATTTTAATTTTGTTCTTTATTTTCTCTCTTTATAACTTAACAACATTAATAATAATATATTCATTTAATTTTTGATATCCTTATATAGGTAATACAAAAAAAATGAATATATCTCAGTATAACTTTAACTATCCGACTACGGCAACAGATCATAATAACCCACAATCAACAGTTCCAAAGTCTAATGATACAAACAATACTTCATCAAATAATATTTCCAGTTCAACAACGATGTCAAATGACCTACTTAAATATTCTTATAATTATTCATATTCATCAATAAATTCAATAAATTCAATAAATACCCCTCCACCAACAAAATTACCATCAATATCAACATTATTATCAAATGCAAATTCAAATTCTTTGAATTCATCACCTTCTCCAACTCCAAATTTATCTTCTTCTCCATCTGTTCATTCAAATAAATTATCAATATCACCTCCTATTTTACGTCATAATAGTTCTTTTTCATTAAATAATAATAATAATAATAATAATAATAATAATAATACCAACAACAATAATAATAATAATAATAGTAATATTGCAAATTATTCAAATAACAGATCAGAATCAATATCTTCAATAGATTCGTTTACAAGATCTTTACAATCAAATAATTCTAATTCAATTTATTTAAATTCAATACATTCATCAAATTCTCTAGAAACTTTAACAAATGTCGCCCAACAATCTTTTGGCTCAACTCCACCTTCTTCTACCAATTCTTTCTCATTACCTAAAAATTCATTCTCAAATTCTCAATATTTATCATCTTCTTCAATAGATACAAGTCAACTTTCTTTATCAAATTCTTCAAATTTTCTACCCAAATATCCTTTACCTTATAAATATTCCACTTCTTCTTCTACTCAATCTTCTGATGATAATGAACAAGATCAACCTTCTCCAACTTCACCAAATTCAGTTTCTTCCTCAAATTCTTCATTGAATTTATCATCAACTTCAAATTCTTCATTAAAAATGTCAAAGAAAAAACGTTCAAATTTACCAAAACAATCAACTTCAATACTTTTAAATTGGTTGCATAATAATTTAGATCATCCTTATCCTAATAGTAAAGAAAAAATAGATTTAATGCGTAGTACTGGTCTTACTTCTCAACAACTTTCAAATTGGTTTATCAACGCTAGACGTAGAAAAATTCAAGTTTTAAAAGATAAAAAATAATTTTATCAAATAAAATATATTTAATTTATTTCTTTTTTCCTTTCTATATACATCGCCTTTATAGCTTTATATAAATATTCATATTGTTCAATCCTTTGTACCATCATAACTCTATCTTCTCTAGATTTTAAAACAATTTCATAAATACCTTTAACTTTAACATTTTTCATGAAAACATTTTCATAATACCATTGAAAACAAATAAATGTACCTGATCTACCAACTCCAGCTGAACAATGAACTATATTACTCCTTTTCTTTTCACCATCTAATTCATGTAATTTTTTAATTAAATAATAATTATTATCTGCTTCTTTATTAGGAATACCAAAATCTGGCCATTTCCTAATCCATATATGCCTAATAATTTTAATTTTATTATTAATAAAAATTTCAAATTCTCTAATTTCAATTCCATTATTACGTTCATTAGTTAATCCTTTAAATTTAACATCAATTCCAAATTTATTAAAAACAAATTTAATATCTTTATTCAAATTTGAAATATAATCATAACATTTTTCTCTATTGCCTTCATACAGTTCAGTTAACATTATAATATTAACTAAATCATTTTCAATTATTTGCTCTAATACCATCTGTAAAAATACATAAACGGTATTTTTTAATGGTCCTTGTGCTGCAATATATTTTATATTTTCATCTGGTAAATTAATAAAATTAGCATTAATATATCCATCATTAGTGAATTCACTTGGCTTTAATTTAACAATACTATCTAAATATGGTACAACATCACTATATCTATTTTCTTTCTGATGGTTTTTATCCTTTATAGAATTATTAAATTTAAAAATATCAAATTGATGTAATAAATGATATTCTTGAACTATTTGTTCTTCAGAATGAGTTAAATATTTAGGCATGACCATATATCATTTTATTTAAAAAAAAATGAAATATTCTACTCTACATCATTTATAAATTCAACATGAATTTATTTATAGCTTATGTTTTCAGCCGCTAACCTTTCATTTTCACAATTCATATTTCAGATAATACTTCTTTTCGTCGTACATACATCTTTTTTACTAAAAAATTAAAGAATTAAATTAAATTAGACAAACAAAGTATACAATAAGTACAATATTAACATTAATATTAATATTAATATTAATATCAAAATGCCCATTCTGGTTGGTTCTTACCACCATTTTGGCTTCCACTATCTTTATAATTTGCATTATTATTGGAATTAAATTTGGAATTATTATTGTTATTATTGTATCCTCCTCTACCTCTACCTCTACTTCTTCCTCCTCTACCCCCTCTGCCTCTACCTCTACCACCACGACCTCTACCTCTACCTCTAGCGCCTCCAGTTAAACTTGCTTGACCAAAAGTATCTTCATTTAATGATTTTTCTTCAGACCATTTCATACGATCATTTGATCTGTCACTTACAGAAGATGAAAGATCATCAAAAAATGATGATTTTTTATTATATGAAACACCAGCATCTAAAGTAGGTTTATTTGAATCTTTTTCAAAAATAGCATTGTTTGAACTAAAATCAAAGTCCGTATCAGATTTTTTAACTTGTTTAATATCTTTAATTGGTAAATTATTAGACTCCTTGACTGATTCATTAGCTGATTCTACAGTTGGTGTAGCGGTTTCTAATTTTGTCACTGATTCTGCAGCTGGAGTTAACTTTTCTTGTTGTTGTTCAACTTTCTTTACGGAGGGCTGTTGTTGATGTGGTGTTGGTTGTGATTGTTGTGGCTGTTGTTGTAATTGAGATTGCTGTTGTTGCTGTAATGGTTGCTGTAATGGTTGCTGGGATTGTAAACTTGCCTGCAATTCTTGAGATTGTTGATTTTGGAAATTATTGCCTGGAATAATACCACCAATATAAGCATACATTTCAGGTAATAAAACAGGCTTAATATCATTAATTGAGCCATCAATTATATTTAAAGTCTTAACAGAATCACCATGAAGTTCAATATGTGGATAGATTTCTGGTGTTGGTAAAACCCATTTATTTGGATCTAAAACTCTATCTTCAGTACCAAAAACTCTAACATTAGATATTGAAATAATCTTACGTTCACCATCAAAATTTTCAATTATACCAACATATCTAATTTCTGCATATGATATAATTGCAATAGTCTTACCAATGATTGAATCCATGAGTGATCTAGTTAATAACTTAATATTAGAAAAATGGTTGCCATCCTTCTTTCAACATAGAAGAAATGCTCAATGCTCAACTGCATCAAAAATTCAAATTTGACATGAATTTGTCGCATTAATTTCTCGACAATCGACAATCGACGATACTTTTTACTTTTTACTTTTCACTTTTCACTTTTTCTCTTAGTTATAATTTTACTTTTTACGTAATATTATTACTTTTCATCAGACCAGACCAATTGATACATTATCTTATCTTATCTTTTATTTTATTTTATCTTAGCTAACATTTTTAAAAGATGTGAAGTTTTATTTAATTTACATAATCATAAATACACCTACCATCTACCTGTAGATCCGCTATCATAATACTGTGTATTTCCACCATATTGTGTCCCACCATAAGTTGTCTCTCCACCATACGCCGTACGTTGTGGATTATTATCTTGTTCATTGTATCTATTATCATAATTGTTATTATTTGGTAAACCATTGGCCATATTCATATCATCGAAATTTTGATTTTGTTGTTGATCTAATTTACCTAATTCAAAAACAATATTTGCAATTTTCTTTTGTAATTCGATACAACCTTTATTAAAAACTTCATTAGGTTTTAAAACACCTGTAGTTTCTAAATTTATATAAAATTTTTCAGGTTTTGCATTATAATCAAATTTTTCACCAGGAATTGGAGGTTCTTCCCAATCAGTATTTGCACTTTTTGGCCATTCATTTTCAACACTTTCTTCATACCAATAATCAGTATGTTTTAATTTATTATATGGATCATATTCAAATCCTATAGCTGCACATGGTGACCATTTTGCATGTTCTTTAGAAATACCTTTCTTTGCAATACATTTAACATGTAATT
This sequence comes from Pichia sp. yHKS168, assembly GCA_030571145.1. Classification (NCBI taxonomy): domain Eukaryota; kingdom Fungi; phylum Ascomycota; class Pichiomycetes; order Pichiales; family Pichiaceae; genus Pichia; species Pichia sp. yHKS168. The sequence continues at coordinate 118,359 of JAJLXI010000021.1, read as the reverse complement.
GTTGATGTTTTTTTAATTTACAAATTAAAATACCTTTCTTCATTGGATCTCTAATAACTGGATATCCTAAATTTAAATTTGAATTTCCTGACGTTATAATAAAATGACTTGAATAAATATTCATTGTTTCATCAGTTTCACAATTTGCCTTTAATTCTAAAGTAACTGAACATTTATCACAATGATCTTCACATGTACAATCTCTTGTATATTTTAATTCATCAATATCTTCACTTTCTAATGGAACCAAACCTAATCTATGTGCTATAAATTCATCAGCTAAAACTGATGTATTAATTTGAATTTCAACAAGATCTATTGCTAATGTAGGAATTTCAGCAATCATTACTCTTCTTAATGAATTTGCTAATGCTAAATCAACATCAGACAATATAAAATCAACTTCATCTCTTCCAGCCTTTCTAATTGTAATTTGTGGTTCTTTTGACATATCGATTTAATATATGAACCTTTCCTGTGAATTTTTCACAGATGGCAAACTTTATTTGTTTAATAAATTAACAGTAATAATATGACATGTCTTGAAATGTCGAAAACAAGAAAACGGCAAAAAATTCACAAAAATTGTAAAAAAGGTAAAAATTCAAATTCAAATAAAAATATTGCGTCGACCGACGCTATAATAATAATTAACAATCGCACTGAATCTATTAAAAAAGGGTGGTCCAATTACTTAATTACTATAATATTATAATCTATCATGGATTTTCAATCTAAAAAAAATTGTTCTTATATAGGAATCAAGCATACGCTCCATCGAATCAAACATGTCACCAACACAAATAGTTATTCCAGATTTACGTTTTGAAGAATCATTCAATGCAAAATTAATTAAAAATGCAATTGATGAAAACAAAAAGAACAAAAAATTAAATGAAGATGGATCAATAAGTACAACGATACCCATTAGTTTACTTATTAAAACTATTATAATTGATCAAATAATTATGCCTTTTGTGCAAAGTTTTGCCTTGACTGCCGCTTTATTCTATATTCGTCCATTACTTCAAATAATAACTAGACAAGGTTATATTGTAGGATCTTCTTTAGTTTCATCAATTAAATTAATAGCTAAATCTGTTTTTTTCCTTAAATCTACTCAATGAATTAAAAATTTTTTATAAATCGCTTTATCTTTTCTTCTTCTATAAAAATACATTAATATATCAAATATATCAAAACAATTTATTATTCCAACTTACTAAATCAGTAAATTTAACAGACCCACCAAAAATATCTAATGAACTACCATATGTCAAATCGACTTTACCTTTACTTAAACTATCCACAAGCTTCAAATCTTCAAAACTTTTGGCACCTCCTGCATATACAACTTTGACATCTGTTAAATCAGAACACCATTCACCAAGTTTAACAACCAATTCTTCATCGATTCCCTTACATAAACCTTCAACATCTGCTGCATGAACTAAAAATTCGCTTGTAAATTTACTAAGTTTATTGAATAATTGTTTGTCTAAAACTGTATTTGTTAAAGTTTGCCATTTATTCATTGCCACAACCCATTGATTATCACCTTTTTCATTAACAACACGTTTACAACTAACATCAACGACTAAGTGGTCTTTGCCAACAGCTTTACTCACTTCTTTTAATCTTTCCCAACTTAATTCACCATTAGGAAATAACCAACTTGTTATAATAACTTTATCTGCACCTCTTTCGATCCATTCTTTACAATTATCTAAACTAATACCACCTCCAACTTGTAATTTTCCTGGCCAAGCTGATAATGCATCCATTGCTGCCTTATCATTTAAATCATTGCTTCCAAGTTTAATAACATGCGTTCCCAAAACATTATTCTTTTTGTATAATTCACTATAATATTCTGGTGAATGTGGTGAAACATAATTTGTAGCTAACGTTTTATCATTGGTTGTCAATGTAGCTCCAACAATTTGTTTCACTTGTCCATCATGAAGATCTATACATCCAACATATTTAGTCATATTTTTTAATTAAAAATATCTTTTTTTGTTATATGAAATCCCTGATTATCTTAATATGTAAGAAGTAAATACATGTTGAATTTTCATGTTAGCTTAGCTTAGCTTAGCTCACATGAAATTTCGTTCTTATTTTTTTTTATTTTTTTTTATTTTTTCAGTGTTTTATTTTATATCAATTTTTTTTTTCAACTTCCCCTGATAAAGAAAGACCTTAATTCATTTATCTTTAATACATATTAACATCGAATTATACATATATATATATATACAATGGCACCTATTGTAGTTAAATTTGAAGATAAATATTCCAAACCCACATCAAATAAACCAACAGCAACTGAAAAGAAATTAAGAAAATCTGGAAAACCTATTACATTAAGTGAATTAAAGAGGAAAAAGGAAGAAGCATTAGAACAACAATTAAGAGGATCAAAGAAAGATCCAACATCCGCAAAAGATTTAAAAGATGACTTAGATTTACAGAGATTATTGAATGAGTCTCACATATTGAAAAATTTATCTGAACAACGTCGAAATACAGATAATTCATCAGGTGCTGAATTAACACTTAAAACATTAAATGATCCAATAATTGGTAAAGCAAGAGTTCGTACATTAGATGCAAGAATTCAACAACTGGCAAGTATAAACGGTGATGAAAAGAAATTTAATAAACTTGAAAAAATGCCAATGAAAATAAGACAAGCTATGATTAAAGCTCAAAGTAAAAGAATTACAAATTTTGAAACTGATGCAAGAGAAAATGGTATTATTTTAAGTAAAAATAAAAAGGGAAATTTTAGACAACTTGATAATGATAGAGCATTTATTTCAAAAGAAAAACTTATTGGTAAAGGTAATATTCAAAAAAATAAAATAAGAGATAGAGGTTTAAAGATTTCATCTGTTGGTCGTAGTACACGTAATGGTTTAGTTTTATCTAATAAAGATATTGCCAAGATTCAAGGGTCTCAACAACAAAGACGTAAAAGAAAGTGATTAAATTAATTGTTGTTTCAATTGAATTTTGAACGTCTACTTTTTTTAATGTATAGAAAAAAAATTTATATAGAAAACACATTTTAAAATTCACTATCTCCATTAAGTGCTTCATCAACAGCATCTTCTTCTTCTTCATTCATTCTAGCCTCATGTAAATTTCTAATTCTTCTAGCTAAACCGGCCATTCCTTTAACTTCAGCCAATTTTTGTGCTGCATTTAAAGCCCGGAAATCTCTAATCATTTTACATAACTCAAATGCATCATCAGAATCACCACTTGTACATGCATCATCAATTTGAATTAATAATGATTTATCATATTCAAGACTTAACAATTGTAATTTTTCAATATTATCAGAATCATTGACATCATTATTGGATATTGAATCGTTTAACATTTCCGCTAGTACTAAAGTACGTAAGAACTTCTCTTCAGGATCTTCTTTATTATTATTTTCATTATTATTATTATTATTATTATCATTATCTCTATCATCGCCAAATAATTCAATTTCATCTTCATCCATTTCCCTGTTATTGTTCCGTATTTTTTCAGGATCTTCATAGTTTAAAGGAATTCGTATATCAACGTTCATCGGTGTCAATAATGGGAATATTGGATAATTTTTACTACCTCTAAATGGGACGAATGTAAAACTGTCACCAAATAATCCTAATGGCCAAGCTTTTAATTCTCTACCTCTACCTGCCCTTGAAACACCTTCCTGTATATCTAACAATGGTTTCCAAATTGGCTTACTATTTGGATCTCTCCATTTAGTTAATACTAATAGTAAGTTGTCATTTCTAACTATACATGGTTCACCATCTGATGAAAAAAACATACTCTTTATAGGCACTTCATTATTAAAATTATTCGTTATATCATTTTCTGTTATTAATGGTATACCAACTTCTTGTTGAATATAATCACCATCAAGATTTTGTATATTAAATAAATAACCACTTTCAATGCTTCTTTTAATGATTGTAAAAACGTAATTATTATTATTCATGATCCCAATAACACAATCCATCATTACAATGTTCATTAAACGTCCAAACAAATTATATTTTCTAACAAATCCTTTATTTGTACAAACAAACACTGAGTTTCCATAGACACTTAAACTTGTAATAAATTCATATGGCCTTAATGAAATTTCTCTGATCCATTGAGTTTCACCACTTCTACCATTATTATGATCTTTATATTCAATTCTAGCAATATAATTTTTTTTCATATCAAATCCGCTCGTTGCAAAAACGGCACCTTGATCATTAATTGAACAAATATCATAACCAACTAAATCATCAAAAAAATATTTTTTATGATTTTCTTCATCAAAGAATAAAACTGTAATTCTAAAAGAATTTTGAACTTTAACAGTATAAACACATCCAATTGGTGTAATTGATAAATATCTTCTATCAGATCCATCCCATGGAGTTGCACCGACGGAAAATGGTCGAGTTAAAGATTTTCCCCAACCAGATTTAACAGCTAATCTATATGTATGATTATCATTTCCATTAGCTTTATTTCTTGAACGTTTATTAAAATCAGTCAATTCTGTTGATTCTGACATGGCATCATGATTTCTTCTTCGATTATCAAATGAATCTTGTGGGTAACGATGATCATCATTATCATCATCAATAACAAAATCTCCTAAATCTTGTGAATTTTGTTTATCCAATTGAGAATCTTGGTCATTTTCTTCATCACTAGTTTGCATAACATCATCACCCATATCAGCTGAATCTTCAGCTGCTTGATTATTAATCAAATCATTAGTTTTATTTGGTCTCTCCTTGATTGGATTTTGAGTCATAAGTTCTTTAAATGAATCTCCATCTATTGTTATAACTTTACCTTTATTTGAACCAATTATTATACTGGAATCATCAGACCAAATTATATTACACCCTAAGAAGGGTAATAAAGTCTTTGCAACTATCTTTCTCAATGAAAAATCCCAAACAATTAAAGTTTTATCTAAACTTATACTTGCTAATAATTTACCATTTGGAGAAAAGGCAATATCAGTAATATGATTTTTATGATGATGAATACCTGCATGCAATGAAAAGATTGGTTTTGACCAATCAATAACACTATAAAAATCAATTTTAAAATTTTTGTTTGGAATTGCTAAAACATCACCAACTGGATTCCAAACAGTTTTTGATGATGCAAATTTTAATAAATTATTTGCTTTATTCCTTTGATTTTTACCACCAACACCAGAAGTTGTTTCAGTAAACATTGAATCAGCATCATCTAAATCATCATCATCATTTTCGGATAAATCAGAAAAATCACTATCATCATCAACTAACCCCATTTCATGTGTCAAAGCAATTCTTTTATCAACTAAAATATTACCAATAGTTGCTTTTTTTTCAGGTAAATTGGAAATTAATGAATATATTGAAAGTCCACCATCAGCAACTGTAACGGCCAATAAATCAACAGAATAACTATATGCTAAACCTGTAATTTCACCGGAAACCTTAGTCTTCTCTAAAACTTTACCAAAACTATTTTCATCATTAGGATTTGAAACATCAACAATAATCATATTTGCAGCTAAATCTCCTATACATGCACGTTGACCACCATGTGTAAAAACTGCTTGTGAAATTCTTGCACTACTTTTCCAAATATTTTTCATAGTACTTCTAGATAAATCTTGATCATTATTATTGTTATTATTGTTATTGTTATTACTGCTATCTTTTGGTTTAATTATAAAATCAGATAAATCATGCCATGCACAATCAAATCCGCCAGCAATTAAACCATGATATTGTTCATTTATTTGTCTCGAATCAATACTTTTAACTAAATCTAAAGTACTAATAATTTCAGGTTCACTTGTAGTATTTTTCAAATTAAATACTTTAATCGATTTATTAGCTGCTGTGAAAAGCGTCGTAGGTGTTGACGCCAATGTGACTGGAGAGTCTTGAAAATATGCATGTGTAATTTTATCTTCTAACTGCATACCTACTACTCTAGTCTCTAGTCACTGACTATTTATTAAATACAATTGATTTATTATTTATTGTTTAACATAATAACTTTTTAAAACCAGACGCCAAAATATACATACAGTATTTTAAAAGAAAACGCCAAAAAAAAGGAAAATAATCAAACAAAATGCGGAAAATCAATCAGACGATCGACGCAAGATTTTGATAGATTTTTTCTTTCTTTCTCTCTTTCTTTTTAGGGAAGTAAGTGTAAATTGAATAGGAGGGAAAAAAAAATATTTTTCAGGATCTATAAATTTTTCATTCTTGGTTACAAAAGGTTTAATAATCATAATTACTATTTAACAATCATAAGATTAATAAATAAATAAATAGCATAAATTATATAAATACAATGGTTGACTCATTTTTTGTTGATCCTTCCAACAGAAAAAGAAAATCTAGAGATAATAGAAAAACTTCAACCATTAAATCAAACTCAAAGAAACAAAGAACTGAAAAAAATGAATCTGATAAAAATTTTATAGATCAAAATGTATCTGATAATGTAGAAGATATTGACGAAGAAGAAGTTGATAGTGATGTTTTTGCAGATATTGGAGAAGATAAAGAGATAGAAGATATAAATGAATCAGATGAAGAAGAAGATCTTAAAAATGAAAGTGAAGCTGATAAAAGACGTCGATTAGCAAAAAAATATTTAGAAGATTTAAAAGCTTCTTTAGGTGAATCTAATTATGATGGAGAAAATGGAAATTTTGATTTTGATGCAAAAGATTTAGATAATGAAATTATTAGTTCAAGATTAAGAAAAGATGTTGCTGAACAAAAAGGTTGGGTTTATAAATTTTATTCAAATCAACTTAATAATTTAATAAAAAGAAAAATTACTAGAGTTCCAAATAATTGTTTAACATCTGTTTCAGTTAGTTATCCTTATTTATTTACAACTTCTAAAGATATTGAAATAAGTAAATGGGATATTAGAGATTCAACTAAAAATCCAAAATTATTAAAAACTGTTAAAGGTGGTGATGAATTTTTAGAATTAAGTAAAGAACATTCCGAAAATGGTCACTGTGATGAAATATATACAAGTGTTACAAGTCCTGATGGGAAATATTTAGTTACTGGTGGCAAAGATGGTAGAATTATTGTTTGGTCAATAAATAGTTTATCTTGTATTAGAGTTTTAGAAACAAAAAATAAAAAGGGTGAAGTTTTAAGTTTAACATTTCGAAGAAATTCTGATCAATTATATGCTGCATGTGCTGATTTAAAAATTCGTACTTATAGTATTAATCAATTAGCTCAATTAGAAACATTGTATGGACATCAAGATTTAATTGTCGATATTTCTGCTTTAGGATTAGAAAGATGTGTTACCGTCGGTAGTAGAGATCGTACAGCAATGTTATGGAAAATAGCAGATGAAACAAGATTAACATTTAGAGGTGGTGATTCACTTGAAAAGTACAATAAGAATAATAAAAATAACAGTAATAAAGAAATAAATGATGATGATAAACAAAAAATATTTTTTGAAGGTAGTATTGATTGTGTTTCTATGATTGATGATTCACATTTTGTGACTGGTTCAGATAATGGAAATATTTCATTATGGTCATTAAATAAGAAGAAACCATTATTTACGAAAAGAATAAGTCATGGAATTCAACCAAAATCAAAACTTGATAATGCAAGTGCAGAAAAATCAGAAGAGGTTGCAGAATTACAAATTTCTGAACCACAACCATTTTGGATTACATGTATTCACGTAATTCCATTTTCTGATATTTTCATTACTGGATCATGGGATGGTAATTTAAAAATTTGGAAATTAGATGAAAATTTGAGAATTTTTGAATTATTGAAATCTATTGAAGTTAATGGTATTGTTACAAATATTGAAACGTTTGAAGATGAAGAAAACAATCAAATCAGAATATACACTACTTTATCAAAGGAACATAAATTTAATAGGTGTATCAAATCTTTACCTGGATCCAGAAATGCATTATTAACTTGTATATTTGATTTGAAAAACACTAATTAAATATTGTGTATGTATATTTATTTAGAAAAAGTACTGAAATAAATAAAAGTTTACTTTGTGTATTATTCGTAATATTTAATAGAAAGCCATAATAAAGTTGAAACAAACTATCCTACATGATATATTATAATATATCTCACATGTTTGTTTCCAACATTATTGAAGATACTAATATTGTAAATTCTATTTTCTCCGATAATTAATCCTTTATATAGTTCAAATAAACGTAGCACATCTCATCCAAATGTTGGTTTGTGTCCTCCAATGATTAAGATAATAATGTTTAACAGATCTATTGATGGAGAAAGTGGAAATAAGAAGTAAGTTTTTGCCCATCATATAAGAATAATTAGCATACTGCGAACTGTTTAGCTCATTTATTAAGTAATCATGAAAATCGATTTTTTCAAAGTATTAATTACTTTTAAGCTTTACAAAATATAACAATTATAACATGATTACTTTTATACGCAATTCATATTATATAAGATAAAATAAAATTATAATAATAGTAATACAAAAGCAGATAATAATAAAACAAACAGTAAGTGACAAAGAAAATAAAAAGAAAATATCATCTGTTCAGTAATAATAGGCACAAAAAAATTAGATTAAACCATATTAAGAAATGCTTGTTAAAAAAGTATCAAACAAAACATATATGATGTATAATTTAATCCAATTGAAACATAAAAAAGAATAAAAAAAAAATAGACAAAAAATAAAAAAGATATAAATTAAATTATATTTAGATATAGTTTAATTTTAATTATTTTTTTTCTATCTGTTGAATTTGGGGTTATCAAATTTGATTTAGTATTCGATTAACCTACATTAACATAGCCGCTAAAAGACCAGCAATACCAATAAATGACCCAGTAACTGGAGTCAAAGCATTACCAACACCATGAGAAGTAGAGGAAATAGAACTAACTGAATGTGTTGAAGATGTTGAAATGGTCTTCAAAGTTGTAGTTTCTGAAGCGATGGCTAAGAGACCACCAGCTTTTGATAATGAAGAAGCTGTTGTAATATGAGTTCTTTCGTATTCAGATTTTGAAGCAATTGAAGCTGATAATACTGATTTTGCAGATTGTTCTGATAAATAAGATTGATAAGCAGCTGCTGATGCACTTGCTGCTAAAACAGATGATTTAGAAGCTAATAATTCTGCATTATAAGAAGATACAGAAGCGACTGAAATAGCAGATTCTGAAATAGCTGATTGAATTGAAAGTGAAGATATGTAACGTCTATAAGCGGCAACTGAAGAAGCAGATGCAGCTGAAATTGAAGAGGTTATCATTGCATCATAAGAAGAAACAGATGCAACAGATGCAGCTGATGCAACTGAAGAAGCATATTCAGCTGAAGCAACAGAAGAAGCAGACGCAACATAAGAGAGATAAGCTTCATAAGACGCAACTGAAGAAGCAGATTCAACAGATGCAACTGAAGAAGCTGAAGCTGCGGAAGCAACTGAAGCTGCAGATGCTTCAGAAGCAATAGAGAGAGCAGAAGCAGATGAAGCTTCTTCAATTGCTCTTTCAGCAGATTGTGAAGGAGTTAAAATAGTTTGAGTGACAGTAACAGTTATTTGAGAAGTTGTTGTTAATTCAGCTGTAACCAATGAAGACAATAAGGTCGATAATAATAAATTTTTAATTAACATTTTTGATAAGATATTCTGAAAAATATAACGTTTGAAATAAAAAAAAGAATGGTTTTATGAACAAATGCTTAAGAAGCTAATTTGAGTTTGGAATATAGAATTTGTAATTTGTAATTTGAATTTAAAGTTGATTTAATATTTGAATTTAAGTGATATATATGAGATAATACTTAATTTTATTTTCAATATGAATAGTTTTCTTTTAAAGGAATCAACAAAGTTAAGAATATAAAGGAATGACTAAGGTGAGATTATTGTTTCCAGATAACTAAAATAAAGAAGTTGGATTTAAAAATGTTTTTTTTTTAAGTTTTTTTAATTGCTTTTCAGATTTTCGATTTTCGATTTCTGTTGGAGGTAGTTTAGCTAATATTTATTAAAATAACTTGACTAACGTAAAATATTGATCAGAAAAATTTGAGGATGTTTTAAAGAGGGTCCAAAAAAAAAGGGTATTCAAAGAGGAAAAAAAGAGGAAACTAAAGAAGTTAAAATTGGAAGTACATACAAATACACAAATCAACCAAAAACAACAAAAATAACAACAACAACAATCATCGCAACTTCAATTGTAGCCGCAACTACCACTAACATCTATACAACCAAAAAAGATCAGTACATTAATTTAACAAATTAATCAACAGTTTAAAATCCTGAATTATAAAAATTATAACAATTCGAATTTAAAATTTTGTATGCAATTAATTAAGAAAATCAATAGTAAATTTTTCAAAACAATCAATAATTTCATAAACAATTATTGAAAACAATGTAATTTCAAAATATTTTTTTGTAAACAATAAACAAACTATCGACAACGCGCGCTTGACTTCACCTAATTAAGATAAATAATAACATTAAATGTTTATAAACAATGTAAATTATTAAAATTGCTACGTACCGCGACTCAGTTGAAAATTTTAAGTCTTTTGATTGGTCAAAACCGTGATTGCTATTTTAGTTTGCTATTTGAACCTATTCAATAAGCAAGTAATATATATATTTATATATATATATATGTTCTTAATACATAAAATATTCGAATAAATGTACAAAATAAATATTAAATAGGCTATAAGATATAATTGCGCGACGATCGACTTTTTTTAATACATGCATGCATATATATATATAATTGTAATTAAGAAAATTCAGATCTCGTAGTTACATAATCGCAGTTTCGACATTGCTCTTATTGTATTTTAACATTTCACAAATCAATGAATATTTAAAAACAAATTTGGCCGTTTAGAGCTCTCTGCTGTAAACTTTTTGTTTAAACCCTTAGACAAAAGTTTTTGTAATTAAAATTTTCATTGAATTTTTGCATAAAATTCTTAGATTGTATTCCTAGAAAAAATCATCAAAATTGAATTTATTTTAGTCATTCTAGGAAATTCACTGGATAATTGAGTTAACTATAAAATACATAGATATAAACAACCTATATCTATATCGATTAGTACAATTCGAATGCATATAAATTAAGATTCAACAAAATTATATAATTATCGATCTTCAAAAAATAACAGATTACAATTAACTGATTAATTTTATTTTATTTTTTAAATTGTTTAAGCCGTCTACCGTTTTTATATATACAAAATTGTTTTTAATGTTGTTAAATTTGAGCTTGATTTGAATTATTAATTATTATTTTTCCTTCTTCTTGTCCAAAGGTCTTATTCTAATTGGATTCCGAACAACAGACCTTAAGCTCATATAAAATTAAAAGAAAATAATCTTAGACTTTAAAAAGTAAAAAGCATATTTTTTCATAATCTATATATATATATATATATAATAGCCTATATAATTCAAGTTTGACAATACCTAATTGAAAATGCATGTTGTCGTAACACTTTAATTTTTTAACTTAATTTAATAATAAGGGAAAAAAATCTCAAATCAAATTTAGAGACCTTCCTGCACCCCATAAATATATACATAAATATTTAAAACCGTTGAAAAAATAAAATATTAAAGCTCTAGAAGTGTTCTAGATCGAGCGAATTTACCGAAATTCGCTTCCCTTTATAAAGCTTTCTTTTCCCGGCGGATGTTTTTCTGAAATGCTACGTTGTTGTTATATATAGATCAAGATATATATATATATATATATATATGATGTTTCAAATGGGTACTAGTTATAACATCATTTCTTAATTTTTATATATATAACACACTAGCTAGGTCATGATATATACTATTTTTTTTCTTCAATATGAAATAAGAGACTCTAGAACTATTTATGCGTTTTAAAAAATATATAGATTATTGAATTATAATTTAAACACATGGGCTAAATAGTTCTAAGTTATAAAATTGACGTGCAGCTATAACAGGCCCTGCATTTGATAATAATAATCGACGTAAATTATTCAATACAATCAAAATTTGAATTTAATTATACACTTTTATTTTGAGCAATAAAACAATTAATTTGAGTTTTAAATTTCTTTTGTTTTTTTTTCTTTTATTTTTGTTGATTTCTTTTT
>JAJLXI010000021.1:95918-106036 GCA_030571145.1 Pichia sp. yHKS168 | reverse complement strand
GTAAAATACAAGACAACTATATATATATATATATATATATAAATAAAAAAAAAGCAACACAAGAAAAAAAAGAAACGAAAAAAAGAAACAAAAAAAAAAAGAAAAGACGAAAATTAGGTTAAAAAATTAACTATGCACATTTCCATAAATTAAAGTATTATTAAATAATAATGCAATAAAATTACTGATTTTTAAATTATAATTATTAAAGCTTGGAAAATTGTGTTTGGCCGTTTTTTTTTCCTTTTTTTTTGTTCTTATAATTTCTTTCTTAATTGTCTTGAAATCCATCTTTTCTTTTGTGTTTGTCCATTTTGTATTCATCTTTATCTTCTTGATCCTAGTTTTTCCTTGTTTCTTATTTCTTGTTTTCTTATTTCTTATTTCTTGTTTACTTGCTTTCTTGCTTTTTTACCGTTTATTTATTTTATTTTGTAAATAAATATTAATTATTCTTTCATTATACTTTATTTTATTTTTTCATTCATTTTATTATCTCTTATATTGTCCCTTTGCTATACTAAATTCATTTAGTTTAAGATATAATTAGAAATAATCATCATCAGTAAAAGAAACGAAAATGTTTTCAGAGCAAAATTTGAAAACTTCCCTACCACCTTTATCAAAAATGATTTCTCCAAAACATTCAACAGTTAATTTAAATCAACAACAAATACAACAACAAATTCCAAATAATTTCCAATCATCAAATCCAAATTCCAATCCAAATTCGAATTCAATCGAAAATCAAAATTTAGCTCCTAGTCATACTCAAAATTCAACACAATCACAGATGTCACTACCAAATCAATCACATTCCCTTATTCAAAATCAAACTTTAAATCAACAGCCTTCTCTTTTCTATCCAGCCGCTAATAATCCAATCATGAATGAACAAACTGTTTTAAAATCAATTAATGATTTCTCAAATCAAATTTCAACTTCTTCTTCTCAATACTTACAAAATTTATATCCTTCAATAAATCAAATTAGAGCAAATAATACTGGTAATAACTCACCATCACAATTTTCTTTACAAAGTAATACGCCTTTCTCTTTGGATAATTTAGATTCAAATGATATTTCAAAGCAAAGACAATCTCCTTTAATTCCTGGTTTTTATCAAAATTTACAACAATCAAAATTTTCTTCTAACCAATTTGATTTCCGTCAAATACAAAATCAAAATCAAAATCAAATTTTAAATCAATCACAACACCAACTTTCAAATGGTGTTCCACTTCATATTCAACAACAACATCAAAATTTAATTCTTCAGCAACAACATCAACACCAACAACAACAACAACAACAACAACAACAATTTCAACCAATCCATCAAAATCATCAATTTTTACAACAACAAATTCCAAATATTACTAATAATCCTCAAAATCAATTAGATCAGATTGCAAATATTCCAACAAAATGTACTTGTAAACAAAATGATTCAACTAGAATTCCAAGACCAAGAAATGCATTTATTTTATTTAGACAAAAGCATCATCAAGCATTAATTGAAGAAGGTAATCAAGTTAAAACTAATCCTGAAGTTTCAAAAGAATTAGGTAGAAGATGGAGGGCTTTATCCGATGATGATAAAGCTTATTGGAATAATTTAGCTGAAGAAGAAAAACGCTTACACGCCAAAAAATATCCTGGTTATAAATATACTCCTAAAAGAAATAGTAAAAAGAAATGTGAGTATTGTATTTATAAAGCTGATTTAAAGGAACAAATGAATAAAAAGGCACAACAACGTAGAGCTCAAAAGGAACAAAAACGTTTGGAAAAGCATTATCAACAACAATTATTACAACAAAAGCAACAACAAAAAATTAATCAATCTCAATCTCCGTTACAACAACAAAATCCAGAATTTGCTTCTCAATATCCAAATCCTACAATTCAAAATCATTTATTCAATGATATGAATCTTTCAAACTATCAAAAATATGCTCAACAAATTCAAAAAATTAGAGCACCAACACCAAATTCCTCAATCCCTCCAACTCAGCAGCAACCACAACTACAACCATCTAATCCTTATTATAATCCAAATATTAATTCAACCTTTCAACAACAACAACAACAACAACGACAACAAATTACTTCACCAAATGATTTAAATAACGGCATTTTTTTGAAAACTGAAGAATATAAACCATTTAATATGTCAACAATAAATAATAATAATAATAATAATATAACTTTAAATCAACGTTTACAATCAAATGATCCTCAATCTCAATCTCAATCTCAAATTTCATCAGCGTCTCAAAGTCAATCAAACTTCAATAACTTATCAGCAAGTCCTAATAATTATCGTGTTTCACAACAGAATAATTTTTCTACGGCAAATTCTTCAACGACAACAAATTCTTCAATGTTTACAAATCAAATTCTTGCAAGTAGAGTTGGTACCCCATTTGATTATCAATCATTTAATTATGATAATACTAGATCTCATCTTGAACTCGAAAAAAAGCTACAACCAAATAATGAAATTCAAGTTAAACCTGAATTTACTCATGTTAAACAAGAATCTTTATCAAGTGATAAAGCTATTGATTCTAAAAATATTGGAATAGAAATAAAACAAGAGTTCAATAAATCACCATCTCAACTTCAATCACAAAATCAAAATGATATTTTATCACCAAATGCTAATCAAAATCAAAATACTGTTCTTCCTTCAATTAATGCATTGTCATTACCTCCATTAAATATTAGTCAACAAAATGAATAATTATTCAAATAGCTTATTATAAAAAAAATATGTATAATAATTTTTTTCTGAAAATATAAAACTTGCATCTCTATGTATATGTATATGTATATGTATATATATTTATATATCTAATATAATTGTATTAAGAATGAATATTTAACTGTAACTACTGCAAGGATGGTAATATTTATGAAACCGTCGGAATAGATTACTGTTTATACTTACTATTTAACTCGCTATATATATATATGTAATCTGAGATTTTACCATAATCAGTTCTCTGTCAAAGATATTAGAATTGATAGTGCAATATATATAAGCGGTATAAGTAATAAATTGAATAGTTTTTTATACTACATAAATAGATCATATGCATCAACAATAGCTTATCAATTACGGCAGTATTATAGATGGAATGAAGTTAAAAATCCCTTTTTCCCAACAGCAATTAATTCATTATTATTAATTGTAAAATCAGTAATGGTTTCATCATATCCTGTAAAAATATCAATTATATGACCGTCTAAAATATTGATCTTAACAAGATATTTAGAACTCAAAACTAGAACATACTTCTTATCAAAAATTTTAATGTTTTTAATATCAATTTCTTCATCATATTCGGGGACTTCAACTTTAATCTCCCAATTTAACTCAGATTTCCTTTCATTTAAATTATATTTAAAACATTTAACTATACCATTATTCAAACCAATAATAATATTATTACTATCAAGACAAGCTATTTTTCCAATCGAATGTCCATCGTCGTTAGTTATGAATTCTCCAAAACTTAACCTAGTATTACAATCCCAAAAAGATAAAACACCACTGATATGACCACAAACAATTACTTTCCCTAAACAATCAAAAAAATTATCAGAATTTAAAGCTTTCTCATTATCATTCAGTTTCCTTTCAAAAATACCCAAACTTGTACATCCATCTTTTAAATTTGAAATTCTTTGGGTAATCCAAACAGGTTTCCCATTTCCAATTTCCCACATTACAGCTTTACCGTCTAATCCTGATGAAACAATGTTCCTCCCCTTACCAATCATTACACAATCGGTAATTCTACTTTTATGTTCTCCGCTCAGTATTCTTATAGGTTTAATAATTTTGGAATCTGCACTTGAATTATCCCAAATTTTAATTTGCATATCCAATCCAAAAGTTAATAATACTAAATTGCTAGGAAAATTCATAATTTTAGTAATGTCTGCAAAATGTGCAGTTTCTTTAATAACCTCAGATGTAATGTTTATAGGTACTGGATTCGAAATTTTAATAATTGATCCCTTATCTGTTCCCAACATAATCTTATCACTACATGCTGATACACTTGTTAAATTTTCAACATTTTTATTTTGGAATAAATGATATTTTTTTGGAAATACCAAATTAAATTTAAATTCATTATCTTTGTAAAACTTAAATATAGTAGATATTTTATTATCCTGTAGAAGACTTATCCTGTTTTCATCATCATACAATGAAGTTTTATTAATCGAAAGATTATATGATCCATTTTGAATTCTCAACCAAACTTTCTCCTCTGACTCTTGTTGCTTATAATCTAAAAATACCTGTAAAGCATCTGATTGGATTTGAACTTGTGGAATTATATATATGTCAGACATTTTCAGTTCATAAAATATACTATAATAAAAAAAAAATCAATACATTCATCACAAACATGAAGTGTTGGAATTTTTTCAAATTTCCTCATCATGAATGCTTACTTCTTGTACTTTGTAATTTGCAATTAATGAGTTCTGTTTTATTTAATGGATTTGTTTTTTTTTTTTTATTTTTTTTTGTTTTATCTCAAATAGTAAGAATGGCATCTAATACAAATATTTCATCCATAGATTTAGGACTACCTCTTGAAGCACAAGTTTTATCACAGTTTTTTGATGAAGATTTTGTGCCAGTGGATTATATTAATGCATTACTTTCAACATCGTTAAATGTATCATCACAAACAAATAATATAAATAATAAATCAAATGAACTTCATTCTTCAGTATCACTTAAATTACTTTTTCAAAGATTATCTGCATTAAGTTTGCATTTTAATGAATATACAAATGAATTGACTAAAAGATTTGATCAAAGTTATTCAAAATTACTTACTTCATCATCACAAATTATAAGTTATAATAATCAAATTTCTGTTATCGATAACGATTTAAATAATAATGATTCTGAAGATATAATAACAAGATTACAATATCATTTGGCAACATTGAATACTTCAATGTATTCATTGCTTGAAGATCTTAAAAATACGAAAAATAATTTATCAATAGTTGACCCTTATAAAAAAGATAATAAAACTATTGATGATTTAAAAACATTAGTATTAATAAAATGTAGAATAAATGAAGTTAAAGAATCTTTTGAATTACTTAAATCATTAGTTGCAAGTGTGGAGGCTGATACGTTATTAGAAAATCCAAAAAATAAAAATAATATCTCGATTGATGATTTTAAAAAATCATTAGTTATATTGCATGATTTAATCCAAGATCAAATTTCTAATGAAATTAAAATTTATCAGGAAGCAAAATCAAATAATAAAGATGTTATAATAAATGAAAAATTGATTAAAATTATTGATAATATGATTAATTTACAACCATTTTTCAAATCATTAATTCATTTTCAAATTGCGTATGCCTCATTTGTTGATTTTTTAAAAGTTCAAAAAAATAATTACTTAAATTTATTTAATGATGATGACGGTAATAATAATAATAATAATAATAATAATAATAATAATAATAATAATAATAATAATAATAATAATAATAATAATAATAATAATGAATAATGTTTATATTAATTAATTAGATCGGTATACAATTATTAATGAACCAAATTTTTGATTTTATAAAAAAAAAACATGTTAAAAGCATTACAAAAAATTAAATGTTTAGTCTATCATGCAATTATACTTTAGCTTTAGGTTGTAATATATTATCAGATTCTGTATAATTTTGCATTCTTTGTGATGATTCATCAAGAAGAAATTCATGTGATGGTGTTTTACTTCTTAAAAATGAAGGTATATTATGATTTGAACTATTTCTATGTAAACTTGATGCACTCGTATTATTACTATTAGTTAAAATTGCTTGGAGTCTATTCATTTTGTGACTTTCACCTCTATGTGAACTTTCTAATATAGGACTTGGAGTATCACTTAAAATAATATCTGGATTACTGTTATTATTGGTATAATACTGACCAGCAACATTATAATTGATTTGTGTATTATTGTTATTATTATTGTAATCGTTATTATGTGATGTATCATCATCATTATTATTATCATCATTATCATCATTACTTAAAATATCGTATTCATTATTACTGGAACAAAACATACCACATCCAAACATAAACCATTCAAAAGTATTAATGAATTTTTGAATTTTAGATATTGGTAATGTTTTTAATAACCATTCATCTGGAATTAAACGTAATAATGTACCTATTGGAATCATTATAAAACCACCTAATAATGCTGTCAACCACATTGCAAATGATTGAGGTACAATTGAAAATGCTGCACCTCCATATAACATAATTAAAATTTGTAAAATTGAGATTAAAGCAGTTATACCAATAAACCAATAATTTCTACCTAAATGTCTGAAAAATCCAATATTTTGAGGACATAATCTTTCTATTAATGTAGAATTTGAATTTAAATTTATTGGTTCATTAAGAATTCTTGAAACAAACATTGTAAAAACTTGCATCCAAACAAATGTATTAAAAGTCATTGCCCTTAACATCATACTTTCAATAATTTTTAATTCATCATCAGAGTTACCGAAAAAGAAATAACTACCATAAAAATTTAAAGTTAATGTAATTGTTAATTGAGCAATTGTCATACCAATTATCATTTTCCACATATTTGTTGTAATCATTTTATTATTACGACCTTCAGGTTTTGAATCTAAAACATCATCATCTGGTTTATCAGTTGCTAATGCTAAAGCAGCTAAAGTATCCATAATTAAATTAACCCATAATAATTGAACAGCAGTTAAAACACTTGAATCTTCTTTACTACTAATTGAAGTAATAAAAGTTAAACTAACAGCAGTAAAATTAACAGTTAATTGAAATTGAACAAATTTTTTAATTGAAGCACCAACAGTTCTACCCCATTTAATTGCATTAACAATTGAAGCAAAATCATCAGACATTAAAACAATATCACTTGCCTCTCTTGCAACTTCAGTACCTGATAATCCCATTGAAAATCCAACATCAGCAAGTTTTAAAGCAGGTGCATCATTTGTACCATCACCAGTAACAGCAACAACTTCACCTAATTTTTTTAAAGTTTCAACTAAAATTCTTTTATCTTCAGGGCTTGATCTTGCTAAAATATGTAATTGTGGTACAATTTTAAGCCTTTCAGATTCAGATAAAGAACGAAATTTTGGACCTTCCATAAAATAATTTTCATCATGATATGATTCATTATTTAAAATTCCACAACCTTTAGAAATTGCTCTAGCAGTTAAAACATTATCACCAGTAACCATTCTAACATCAACACCAGCTCTACGACATTGAGAAATTGCATCTTTAACACCAGGACGTAAAGGATCTTGAATACCAACTGTTAAATCTAAAGATAACGGATATCTTTTTAATTTTTCAGCATCAATATTTTCCCAATTAATTTCAGAAAGTTCATCATTTGTAAATTTATGATGAGCCAGTGAAACTGCACGTAAAGCCTGAGATGCCATTGATTCACGAATTTTATCAATTTTTTTTCTTTCAGATTTTGTTAATTTAGTAACAGTACCATCAATATTTGTTAATGAAACACAATGATTTAAAATAATTTCTGCTGCACCTTTAATTAAAAATGTATATGAATCATCATTTATATCATGATAAACAATACCTGACCATTTAAGTGATGATTCGAATGGAATAATAGCAACAATATTTGATTCATTAATATTTCTATATCTACCCAGATTTAAAATTGAATGATCAAATGTATTAAATTTATTTTTAACTAAAGATAATAAAGCACATTCAGTCTTTGAACCAACAAAATCATCTTTATGTGATGTATTATTATCATTATTATCATTATTATTAGAATTTGATGATGATGAAGATGAAATTGGTAAAATATGATTATGAGTTTTCAATGATGAAAAGAAATTCCAAAATGATTTTTTAGGTTGATTCATTTCAGATAATTGAGTTATTTGTTGATTATCATTTTCAATATTTTCAAAAGCGGTTGAATTTAACAGAATATTATGTAAAATTAATTGAATTAGTCTATTTGAGCATAATTTCAAAGCATCAATTGATGAAAGGTTTGAATTATTTGATGAAGGTGAAGAAGATGATAAATCATCAAACAGAACATCAGTTCCAAGTAAACCTGTTACAACAGTCATTTTATTAATTGTTAAAGTACCAGTTTTATCAGAACAAATTGTTGTTGCAGCACCCATAGTTTCACAACTTTTTAAAACTCTAACTAAATTACCATCTTCAGTCATTCTAGTTGTTGCAAATGCTAATGCAAGTGTAACAGCTAATGGTAAACCTTCAGGTATAGCAACAACAACAATTGTAATTGCAGTTATAATAATATTAATTAATTTTGATAATTTATCAGCTGTTGGTAAATGTGCTAAATTTGAATTAGATAATTGAAAAATAAATTTTATGAATAAAATAATAAATAATAAAATTGCTGCTAAAAATCCATATTTTGATATACCATTAGCTAAAATATCTAATCTTTGTTGTAAAGGAGTTGAATCATTTAAATCATCATTTGATAAAGATTTCATTATTTTACCATTAATTGAATTTTCACCAACACAAATAACTAAAGCTTTACCTTGACCAGATAATAATTTTGAACCAGAAATTAAGAAAGGATCTAAAACATCTAAATCACCAACATCAAATTGATAAGAAGAAGTTGTTGAAGAAGATGATGATGAAATATTTAAATTTAAATTTGAGTTTGAATTTGAATTTGAAGAAGAATTTAAACTTTTAATTTCATCATTAAAATGATTTAAAGATTGAAAAATTGTCTTTTTATTAATAGTTTTTGATTCACCAGTAATTGAAGATTCATCACAAGAACATTCACCAGAAATTAAAATTGAATCAGCTGGTATTATATCACCAGTTTCAATATATAATAAATCACCAACTAATAAATCATAAATTGAAATTAACATTTTTTCATTTGAACGATAAACAATTATATTACGATCATCCTTTTTATTATTTAATTTTTTAAATTGTTTTTCTTTATTATAATCATTTAAAGCACCAACGAAAACAACAATTATAACAGCTAATAAAATTGCAAAACCATCAACCCATTGAATTCTTGGTAAAGGATTACCATCATCATCAAATTCAGGTGGTTCATAAAAACTTTGATAAATACCTAAAATTAATGAAACAATTGCAGAAATTGATAAAATAATTAAAACTTGATCATGTAAAGCATCCCAACATAAATTTAAAAAAGATTTTTCATTCTTTGGAGGTAATTTATTTTGACCATAAATTTTTAATCTTTTTAATTTATCATTATTATTAATTGGTAAACCATTATGAATATCAGTATTTAAATCATTTATAATTAAATTTATACCACCTAAACTGATTAAATTTCTTAAAGATTTTGGATCAAAAATTGATTGTAAATTTTTAATTGATATATTATAATGTGAACCTGTCGATTCTAAATCATTTGTTTGATAGTGATATTGACGTTGAGACAGAGGCTGAGACTGAGACTGAGACTGAGACTGAAATTGATCTTGATCTTGATCTTGATCTTGATCTTGATTTCGATTTTGATAATTATTCATATGTAATGATAATCCCTTGAGAGAATTCAAATATGTATATATATATATATATCTTTACGTAAATGAAAAATTCTTGTAAGAAAATAAAATATATACTATTAAAATGGTAGGTTCTTTATGGAAAGTTAAAAGGAAAAAAGAAGGGTGCAGTAATTTTAATATACAACTAATAGATAAAGGATATAGAGAAGTAAATATAATAAAGATAATGATAATATAAATCAATAAAATATAATCAATAAAATAATACATTAATTAGGGTTCATGTTAGAATATTCGACATTGGCATTGACATTGATATTAAGGCTTAAATCAAACAATAAAATAAAAAAGGAGGCTTAGAAATTTAACTTTTCATTTGATTTAATTTCATTTTAATTTAATTCAATTTAATTCATCGATCGCTTCGATTTTTTATTTTTTTTGTTTTTTTTTTTGTTTTTTTGTTAGTTCTTAAAACCGCATTTTTTATTTTTTAT
>JAJLXI010000021.1:0-95908 GCA_030571145.1 Pichia sp. yHKS168 | reverse complement strand
TTTTCATTTTTTTGACTGACGCGTTTTTTTATTTTTTTGTATTATAAGCAATTAGATTGAATTGAATTGTTGATGGCAAAAGACGTGTCTTTATATAATGCTAATAGATAAATACTTCAAATATTTATTAAATCATTATATTTATTCATATCTATTTTATTTAATAAAATCTCAAGATAAGGTAAGGTAAATAGAAAAAAAAATGGATTACCTTGTTTCAGGCTCACTTTTAGATTTATTTCAAAATAATGATTTCTCAAAACCAATTTATCTTCAAGCTCATCAAGCAAAAATTTTATCTGATGGTGCAAATAGAATTAGAATGATGTTAAATGATAGTAAATGGTTTGTAAATGCTGTATTTAAACCAAATGATAAACAAAATGAAGTTAAAGATTTTCAAAGATATTCAATTTTACATATAACTGATTATTCAATATCTGGTGTTAATGGTAAATATTTTATATTAATTGAAAAATGTCAAGTTGTAGGTATTGGTGAACAACCTCAAGATTCAAAACAATTCCAAAGTTTAGATCAATATTTAAAGGAAAATCCAGATTTAAATCTTTATCAAAAAAAGACTGATGAATTGGCAAATAATAATAATAATAATAATATCGTATCTGCACCTCCACCTGCACCTGCATCTAATACTCCTACTCCTACTCCACCTCCATCTACTTCTTCTTCTTCTTCTGCTCATACAACTACAAATTCAAATCTCCAACAAAAAGATATAAAACAATCAAATCCTGTTAGTAAAAATAAAGATAAAAGTATTAAAGATACAATTAATGATATTTCTCCTTATAATAATGATTGGACAATTAAAGCTAGAGTTAGTTATAAAAGTGATTTAAGAACTTGGAAAAAAACTGGTAATGAAGGTAAATTATTTAGTGTTAATTTAATGGATGAAACTGGTGAAATTAAAGCAACTGCTTTTAATGCTGCAGCTGATAAATTTTTTGATTTACTTCAAGAAAATAATGTTTATAAAATTTCAAAAGCTTCTTTAAGACAAGCAAATCCAAAATTTACAAAATTAAGTCATGCTTATGAAATGATTCTTGAAAAAGATACAATTATTGAATTAATTGAAGATGATGATGATGTACCAAAAGTTCAATTTAATTTTATTAAATTAGATGAAATTGAAAATTTAGAAAATAATGCTGTTATTGATGTTTTAGGTATAATTAAAAATGTTGGTGAACAACGTGAAATTATTTCTAAATCAACAGGTAAAGCTTATGTTCGTAGAGATATAACAATTGTTGATCAATCACAATCTGCAATTGATGTTGGCCTTTGGAATAAAATGGCACGTGATTTTAATTTAGATCCTGGTACTCCAATTGCAATTAAAGGTTGTAAAATTAATGAATTTAATGGTAAACAATTATCTTTATTACCATCTGCAATTGTTTCACCAAATCCTGATTTACCTGATGCTTATAAATTAAAAGGTTGGTATGATAATGAAGGTTCAACTGAATCTTATAAAAATTTACGTACAAATACTAATAATAATTCAAATTTAACTTCAAAGGAAAGTATTGAACAAAGAATTACAATTTTAAATGCTCATGAATCAAAATTAGGTTTTAATGAAAAACCTGATTATTTATCAATTAAAGGTTCAATTTCATTTATTAAACCTGATAATTTTAGTTATCCTGCTTGTTCAAGTGAAGGTTGTTCTAAAAAAGTTATCGAACAAAGTGATGGTACTTGGCGTTGTGAACGTTGTTCAATTAATCATACTGAACCTTTACATAGATATATTTTAACTGTAAGTGTTGTTGATGAAACTGGACAGATTTGGTTAAATTTATTTAATGAGCAAGGTGAAGAACTTATGGGTTGTAATGCAAAAACTCTTTTAGAAATGAAAGAATCAAGTGATGAAAATTTATTAAAAAATTATTTAACTGAGAATGTTTTATTTAAAGAATATGCATTTAAATTACGTGCTCGTTTAGATTCTTATCAAGGTGTTGATAGAGCTCGTTTCCAAGTATTAGCTCTTTCCGAAACTGATCCATCAAATGAAGCTGATGCTTTAGTTGATCTAATAAACAAAATCGATTTATAATTTTTTTATGTCCTTTTAGAAGTCGTTTTTTTTTATTTCTTTCTTGTATTTTGTATTTTATTTAATAAACTATAGTCTCTTATCACTTTTTTTTTGTTAAAAAAAAGTCTTTTTAATAAATAAATACATATAATTAAGTATTCATAATGTACCATAATCTAATAAACCAGTAATGGAAAACCAAAATTCTTGAATAATACGATTAGCAACCCTTTGTCCTCTAGTAAGAATTAATTTCTTAACAAATTCTCTAACTAATGGCTCCTCTATAAAACTTTTATTTTCATTCATTCTTTCAATTTTAAGTTTATTATATGAATCCATAATCCATTGATTCAAATAATTTCCATATTTTGAAGTTAAAGCACGAAATATATCACAATAAAATTCAAGATTAGATCTAGATGTATTAATAAACCCTTTAAGAAGTGAATAAACTAATAAATTACCATAATTTTGATTAATTAAAATATTTTTGAAATAATTAATATCTTCAAGTTTACCCTTTCTTAAATAAATTAAATTAGTCCAAAATTTACTAATTGCCATAATGACAAATCTTTGTTGATTATTTTGATATAATTGATCAATTGCAATTTCAATAATTTTAATGAGACCATCATTTTGAATCAAATTACTAGGGAATCTAGCTAAAATATCTGCAAATAATGTAAAAATATATTGTAAAATATCAGTATCATTAATTACCTTGTTTAATTGTTTAAAAAACATTTCATTTATTACTTGATTCATTCGTAAATCTTGAATACCTAATTGTAAATTAACAGATTTAGAAATTGTCAATGATGTTTGATTACTTTTAATAACAATTCCATATAATTCAATAATTTTAATTAAAGAAGAATTGATTGTTTTAGATTGATTAAATGTTTGAGCATATTGAAAACATTTAATGATAAAATCTATTATTGATTCATATTCAAGAACAAATGGGCCTGGTAATGGTTCTGTTAATCCAGCTTTCAAAAAAAGATATATTTGTTCAATAATCACTGGATTTAAATTTTTTATAATTTGTAAATCTAATAAAATTTCATTTGGGAAGGAATAAAGTAAGATTAATTTTAAACATTTTTTATGAACACAAAATTTATTTGAATCTTGATATTTCCAATAATTATAAACTTCATTCATTTTATTTTCTTTGCCATCATAATATTCTTCCCAATCTTGAGGTAATTGTAAACCTTTAGCAAGACCAACAAGTGAACTTATCATAGATAATAAAAAGTTGTCAATATTTTCCAATACTTGAGGATTATTTTTATTACAATTAATTGAATCATAAGCTTTGATCGATTCATTATAAATAACATCTAAAAAATTTGAAATTTTTTCACTTTGTAAATCCATATTAGGAATTGTTTGTAATATACTTGCATAACTTCTAATTATTCTTGATCTAGCGTTAATTTCAACATCGAATTTATTAACAATCATTGAATTTGCAGCATTTTCAAAATCATCTAATAATTCCAATAAATTGCTTCTACATGTATCAGTAATCAACAAAATTGCCTTTGAACTAGATTCTTGATAAATTGAAATGTTTAAATATTGAAATAGAAACACTAAAACATTTTTCACATATAATTGACCGTTTTTATTCTGATAAAACCAACTCACCTCTGATAAAAATTTTATAGTATTATTAATTAAATATTGACAATGTCTTTTGTTTATACTCGTATTATTAGATAATGATGGAATAATTAATAAAAAGTTTGAATCAAACAAAACTTTAAGTGAATTAGTAAATTCATCCAAAGTTTGATTCTCTCCTAGGAGAGAACAAATTAAAGTTAATAAATATAATGAAGTATCAACATCATTTATATTTTTTCCAATATTATTTGAAGAAAGACTAATTAATGAATTTTTAATTGAAGATGATAAATTATTAAATATTTCATTTCTTGAAAATACAAAAAGTGATTCAAATAATTCACCGACATCCCTTCTAAAACTAATAAATTCATCTTCAACATCTATTAAATCATCAATAAGATGTGCTTTATTCCAATAAATTGTTGATAATCTTAAAAAATATTCTTTTGATTTTTCTGTTAAAGCATTAAATTTTGATTCATCTTCCTTTAACATAGTAAACATTGTATCAGATTCATTAATAAATGCTTCAGCAAATAAAATCCAAAATTCCAATAAATCAACTGAAAAAGTTTCATCAATTATTGGATTACCTGGTTGATTTGTTAAATATATCAAATATTCAAATTTCTTATTGTAAGTAGGATCTATTAATTTCAACGCTAAATTAATCATATCTGAATCTAAGAATAATGCTATAAATTGACTTAACTTTGAAAGATTATCAAAATCATTTGAACTAATAAAATTATTTGTCCATTCACTAAATATTAAGTTATCAAGAAGTTTTTTATTTTGAAAATTTAGTAAAGATGGACAAGTATCATAAATATCTGAAATTAAATTTAAAGATTCAATATCATTATTTTTATTTAATAAATTAATTACGATTGTAAAATATTCATTTAAATCTGAAGTTTTTTGAAAACTAAATTCAGATTTTGTAATATAATAAACCCAAGCTTGTAGACATTCTAACCAAGAAGATTTAAATTTTTCATCTACATTATTATTAATATCATCAATAGGTAATAAATATGAAACTGAATTATTTAAAATATTTTTTGTTGTTTGATTTAACATTGAATTAATGATTAGATTATTTTGTTCAGTTGTTAAATTTTCATTTGAATTCAATTCTTCAGCAATAATTTTACAAGATAATAAACCTAATTTTAAAATTGTAACTGTATCCAATTTTAAATTTAATAATTTTTGAAATAAATTTTCTAATGGAGAATATAAAATTTTAGAATAAATTTTACCAATATTAGAAATTAATTTTTGAATTACCATCAAATCTAAACCTTTACAAAATGCATCTACCACTTCATCAGCCATTAAATCAGAAAATTTGTTGTCAATTTCATGATTTGTTAGATAAACGGTATATGTTAAAGCTCCAAAATATTGTACTGTTTGATCAGAATGTTGTAAAAGTTGATGAGCAAGTATATTTGCATCTGGTTCTTTTTGAATAATTTGTAATTGTTTTTGTACGTGAAGAATAATGTCACTATTTTGATTTGGTGCATATAGGGTATGTATTAAACTCACAATTTCATCCAAATGCATATATCTAATATATTTAATGTTTATTATTACTTATTTATTTAATTGAATAATACTAATAAATGTAAATTTATTATTGATTAACACTCAAGCAATTAAAGTTATTTGATGAACAAAAGTTTAACTGAGAAGAATTGATGTTGAAAATTAAATTATTATGAAGGCTCAGTTCAAAGTTCAAAGTTCAAAGCTGGAGTTTACATAATCATAAATTGCGCCGATCGACGTTTTTTTGTTTGAAATAATTAATACAGTATGTGACTTGTATTAAAGTCCCTTTAAGACAATTTATAAAGGAAAAGGCATCATCAAACTTATGCAAATAGCTAAATCAGGTTATAAAAAGTTTTTAATACTGTTAAATATCTTGACAATTCATAAATCCATAAATTTAGCTTTACTTGTTATTCATTATAAGGAATGGGCCTGTGGATTTAAAAAAAAAAGAAAACAAAAAGGTGCCTGTAGTAGGTTCCTTTGTTCCTCGCAAGTTGACAACGCCCAGCTCCCAGCACGCAGCACTCAGCTCCCAGCAAGTCCATTTGCACCTGTGCGAAACTCTGGGGCCGGTAGCCCACAGTTTTAAAGTTCCATACCTTCTAGAACTAGCCAGCGAGGGCTAACTCTGAAAGTTTATTGAATTTTTGTATAGTGGAGCTCTAGCTGAGTTACGTTACGTTACGTTGTGCGTTGTGCACGATGCTGATTGAGATTTTGAAAAAGATAAAAATTAGAAAAAAGTTAAAGTGGTGAGGAAATCAGCAAACCAGAACCCGTTTAATAGTGATTAATATAATATAATTAATTCTAATTTAAATTATCCATATTATTATATCTTTTCATTAATTGTACCCCTTCTAAATTGTTGAAACTAAGTCGTTTTCAAGGGATAAATATGTCAGTTAGACAAAATAATATGGGAAAACCTTCCATGTTTTCACTGCTTTCACAGAATGGTATTGCTGGGGCAACAACTATTAGACAAGCTTCTCAAGGTCATAGATTTCCATCATTAAATCCACATGTAAATCGTTGTAATGATTGTACTTGTTCTCCAGGTTTACTTTCAAGAAATAGACGTTCTTCAATTTATTTAAGAAGGATGATGTCATCATCTTCAAATATTGGTAATAAACATTTAAGCCATTCAGGTAGTTCATCTCCAAGAAGATTACATTCTACAACAACTCATGATCTTTTAAGTGAAACTTCAAATGATGAATGTAAAGGTATTGAAAATTTAAATACAACTCCACGTTTAGAAAAATTAAGAAATTTAATGAAAGATTTAAATTTAGGTGTTTATATTATTCCATCTGAAGATGCTCATCAATCTGAATATACTTCAATTGTTGATCAACGTAGAGAATTTATTTCTGGTTTTACAGGTTCTGCTGGTGTTGCAATTATTACAAGAGAATTAACAAGTATGAATGAAACTCCTGAAGGTTTAGCATTTTTAGCAACTGATGGTAGATATTTTACTCAAGCAACTAATGAATTAGATTTTAATTGGTCACTTTTAAAATTAGGTACTCCTGATACTCCAACTTGGGAACAATGTGCTATTGATAATGCTGCTTTATTATCATTAGATTCTGGTAATATTGTTAATATTGGTATTGATCCAAAATTAATTACATTTTCTGAAGTTAAACATATTAATAAATTAATTGAAGAAAAATTAAAAGAAAATAATAAATTTCAAATTAAATTAGTACCAGTTAGGGATAATTTAATTGATACAATTTGGAATATATTTGAAGAAAAACGAATTAGAAATTTTAAACCAATTTTTAAATTAGGTGATAAATATACTGGTGAAACAACTAAGAGTAAATTAAATAGGTTAAAAGAAAATTATCTTAATAAAAATAATAATTCAACATTAATTTTAAATGCTTTAGATGAAATTGCTTGGTTATTAAATATTAGAGGAAATGATATTGAATATAATCCATTATTTTACAGTTATTTAATTATTAATGGAATTGATAATTTAACATTATATACTGATAAACATGAAAGATTTAATGATGATTTAAAGCAATATTTAAAAGAAATTAATTGTGAATTAAAAAAATATGATGATATTTGGTTTGATATTAGAAAAATTGCAACTGATTTAAATAATTTAAATAAAAAAATTTTATTAACTGAAGAATCATCATCATGGAAAATGATTAATTGTATAATTGCTAAAAATTTTATTGAAATTGAATCACCAATTAAATTAATGAAAGAAATTAAAAATTCAATTGAATTAAATGGACAAATTCAAGCTCAAATTGATGATGGTTTTGCATTAATTAAATATTTTTCATGGTTAGAAAATGAATTAATTGAAAAATGTTCATTTATTTCAGAATATGATGCATCAATGAAATTATTAAAAATTAGATCTGAATTAAATAATTTTAAAGGTTTATCATTTGAAACAATTTCATCAACTGGTTCAAATGCTGCAATTATTCATTATTCACCACCTATTGAAGGATCAAGTTTAATTAATCCAAATAAAATTTATTTATGTGATTCAGGTAGTCAATTTTTAAATGGTACAACAGATACAACTCGTACATTACATTTTAGTGAACCTAATAAAGAAGAAATTGAAAATTATACATTAGTTTTAAAAGGTCATATTGCAATTAGTAAATTAATTATACCAAATAATAAAGTTACAGGATTTCAAATTGATTGTATTGCAAGACAATTTTTATGGAATAAAGGATTAGATTATATGCATGGTACAGGACATGGAGTTGATTCATTTGGACCAGTTCATAGTTCAGGAATTGGAATAGGATTTAGACCATATTGTAATAAAAATACATTAAAAGCAGGACATTTAATTAGTAATGAACCAGGATATTATAAACCTGAAGAATATGGAATTAGAATTGAAAATATGGTTTATTTAAAAGAAATTGAAGGTAAAGATGGATGGTTAGAATTTATTACAACAACTAAAGTACCATATTGTAAAAAATTAATTGATGTTAAATTATTAAGTGAAGAAGAAAAGAATTGGATTAATCAATATCATAAAAGTATTTGGGAATTATATGAAGATAAATTTCAAAAGAAGAGTTGGGAATGGCAATGGTTAAAAAGAGAAACTTCACCTTTATAATAATTAATTAATTAAGTAAGTCAAATTGAATAAATATTAATAATAAAGTAATTAATATGTATTTATTAAGAATATAGGATATTTATTAAAATTACACATATAGAAAAGATTTTAAAATTAGATAAAAAAAAAATTATAAAACAAGTATTTTTTTTAATGCAAAAATATAGTAGGAATAAATATTTGAAGGGTATAATAATAATAATAATAATAGTAATAATGGTAATGGTAAAAAATAAAAAAAAAAAGATTATACCATAAAAGATTCACCACAACCACAAGTACCTTTTGAATTTGGATTTTTAAAAACAAATTTACTACTTAATTTATTATCAACCCAATCCATTTCTGAACCAATTATACTAAATAAAGCTTTTGAATCTATAATTATTTTAATATCATCTTGTATAACAATTTCATCAAATTTTTCAGGTTTATCAACATATTCTAAATGATAAGTTAAACCTGAACAACCTCTATTACGAACAGAAATTCTAATTAATTTTGGATTTGGACCTGAACTTAAAGCTTTTAAATGAGATTTTGCTTGTTCAGTTAAAGTAATTGGAGCTTTTAAAGGTTTAAGAGTTCTTCTTTTTCTACGTTTTAATTGAGGTTGATTTTCAAGTTGAATTTTTTCATCAATTGCTAATTTTTTAATTTCTTCTTGAGGTTTTTCCTGTTGTTCTTGTTGTTGTTCTTTATTTTGTTCTATATCTTTTGTTGAACCAATAATATGTCTTGACCATTTTTTTGGAGTTTGAGTTTGAGATGAAGTTTGAGTTGAAGTTGAAGTTGATGATAAATCTTGATTATTTGATAAAGAAGAATAAGAAGATGCAGTAGTAGATGCACTATTAGATGCAATTATTTGAGCATTAGTAATTGAAACAGTATTTAATAAACGATAATTTGCTAGACGAGAATGTCTTAATAAAGTTGATCTTGATGACAATATACGGCCGAACATTGTTAGTACTTATATATATATATATATATGTGTGTGTGTGTGTGTGTGTATGTGTGTATATCTTATCTATATTAATATGTGGTTATCTGAACCAGGAAGATAATTAAATATGATTTGATAATTTAAAAGTAAGGAATAAAAGAATTAACTAAACGATAATGCTCAAATGTAAAAATGTTAAACGTCAAAATAGTTATATATAGTATTAATAAAAAATAATTAATGAATTCAATATAAATTAATGTTAGTTCGCCATCATTTACCTTTTTATCTACATCATTAAGCTCCCTACTGCCCGCCGCTTACTAAAATGAATAAAATGCGTAATAGAAAACTCATAGTTTTTTATTGGTTAATTAATCAGTAGAGTCATTTATACCGATTTCGGACTTCTCTTCTTTTTTTCTGTTTAATTTTTATTAATTTAATTAATTAAAAGAGAAAAAAAGATTCTCCGTCGATCGACGTGGGCTTGGTTTTTTTTTTTTTAAATTCTCCACTTACATTAGTTAACTTGATTTAATTTAACACTTAACACTTAACCAATTTATAATTTATTTTTCATCTCCTCTCTTCTCTTCTCTTCTCATTTCACTTCACTTGTTTCTCGTACCTCCACAATAATTACCCCATTTAGATTTTAGTGCTATTTTTTCTACAGTGTTTATAGACATTCACGCTCACTCAGAAGGTTTAGTTGTTCGGAGTTCACGTTTAAAAATTATCCCGGATTTGATTTTTATATTGTTATTATTATTATTATTATTATTATTTAATGTGACCTATTATTCTGTAATATTGTATTGTGTATCTCATTTTCATTTTCATTTTCTATTTTCTATTTTCTATTTATTTCCTTTATTTATGTATTGATTTATTATTCCTTTCTCTCTTTCTATCCCTTTGATATGTTCTTTAATTCCCTTTTTTTCTAATTCTAATATATCAAACAATAACAATGATAAATTCACTTATAATATTGCATATTTTACGTTCAAAATCAGCTCAATTAAAACATTTTATATTACATGAAATTAAAACAGAAAAAAGAATTTGGAAAAAATATTTACAATTAATTAAATATTTAAATATTAATCCTCATGCAAAACCTGTTTGGTTATTCTTTTTAACTTTAATTTTATTTATTACTTCAATATCTTCTTATCAATTGATTAAATTATTTAGATTTTTAAAACCAAAATCAATTAAATTTATTCAAAAACATCCAAATTTATCACGTTCTGTAATTAATTTAAAATTAAATTCTTTTAAATCAAATTCATTAAATGAAAGAATTATTTATGTACCTTATAAAAATAGAATTTTAAATGTTAAAATAAAATTACCAAATAATGATAAATATGAACGTGATAGATTAATTTTTAAAAAATTTATGAAAGAACATGAATCTTTAAAAATTGCTTTAAATAATAATAATAATAATAATAATAATACTTTAAATCAAACTAATAATAATTTAAATTTGAATTTTTATTCAAATCAAAAAATTATAAAATTTCAATTCTTTGAAAAATTATCAATAATTTGGAATTTAATTTTAATTCCAAGTTTATTTGATAAAAATACTTATTTAATGTTATCTCAAATTGGATTTTTAATTGCAAGAACTTGGTTAACTTTATTAGTTACAAAATTAGATGGTCAGATTACAAAAGATTTAATGAGTTTTAATTTAAAATATTTTTTAAGAGATATGATTTATTGGTTTTTATTTGCTGTACCTGCTTCTTATATAAATTCTGGTATTTCTTATTTAACTAAAAGATTATCATTAAATTTTAGGACAAATATGATTAGATATTGTCATGATTTATATATGGATTCAAAATTAGTTTATTATAAATTACAATTTAATAATAATTCAATTGATGATTATAAATTAAATCATGAAACTTTTAATCAATATATAACTGAAGATATTAAAAGATTTTGTGATTCTTTAACAAATTTATTTACAAATGTTGGTAAACCAACAATTGATTTAATATTTTTTGCAATTTATTTAAGGGATAATATTGGTAATTTAGGTATTTTAGGTATTTTATTAAATTATTTTATTACTGGTTTAATATTAAAAAATTATTCACCAAATTTTAGTAAACTTTGGAAAATTAGAAGTTTCTTAGAAAGTATTTATTATAATTATAATCTTAATTTAATTAATAATTGTGAAGAAATTTCATTTTATAAAGGTATACAATTTGAAAGATTAAAAGTTAATGAAATTTTTAATAAATTAATGTTACATTTAAAATTTGAAACAAATTTAAGATTTAAATTTCAATTACTTGAAGATTATATTTTAAAATCAATTTGGCCTGCATTTGGTTATTTCTTTGCAAGTTTACCAATTTTATTTGATTCAACTTCAATTGAAAATTCTTTAGCTTCATCAAATATTAAATCATTTACTGTTAATAAAAGATTAATTTTAAGTATGGCAGATGCAGGTTCAAGATTAATGTATTCAATTAAAGATATTTCAAGATTAAATGGTTTAACAGATAGAATTTTTACTTTATTAGTTAATTTACATCAAGTTCATGATTCAAATTTTATGTATGGTTATATTGATTCAAATAAATTTAAACCAACTGGTGGTTTTGGTTCAACTTATAATATTTCATCTTTTGCTTCAAGATCAAAATTAAAAGGTTTTATTAATAATAATAATAATAATAATATAATTAATTTTGAAAATGGTACAATTCAAAAAAATTTCCCTGGTTTACGTTTTGAACATATTGATATTATACCACCTTCAATTAAAGGTCCATTTGCTAAACCAATTTTAAGAAATTTAAATTTTAAAATTTTACAAGGTGAAAATTTAATTATTCATGGTAAAAATGGTTGTGGTAAAACTTCAATTGTTAGAATTATTTCTGAATTATGGCCATTATTTAATAATGGTTTATTAAGTAAACCTGCAAATTCTGATATTTTTTATGTTAGTCAAAAACAATATTTTGTAAATGGTTCATTAAGAGATCAAGTTATTTATCCATTAAATTGGAAATCTTGTATTAATAGAGGTTATGATGATTCAAAAATTAAATTAATTTTAAAAGATGTTGGATTAGATTATTTAATTGATAGATTTGGTTTAGATTATAATCCTCATGGAAAAGGTTCACAAATTGAAGAAATTTTAATTAATGATAAATCAATTAATTTAATTGATAGTTATGTTGCTGGTAATATTGATGGTAAAACAAATTGGGATAATTTATTAAGTGGTGGTGAAAGACAAAAATTAATTTTTGCAAGAATTTTATTTCATAATAAAAAATTAGTTGTTTTAGATGAACCAACAAGTGCAATTAGTTATGATTTTGAAGATATTTTATTTGATATGTTAAAAAAGCGTGGATTTACTTTAGTTACAATTAGTAATAGAGAAAGTTTAATTAAATATCATGATTATATTTTAAGATTAAATAAAAATGATGAAGAAAATGAAATTTCTAATAATAATAATAATAATGAAATAAGTGATGGTATATTTTCTAAAATTGATGAAGATTATTTACGTAAATTTGAAACTTTAGATAACGAAATTGAATATTTACAAAATGAAATCAATAAAATTAATCAAATGAAAGAGAGGAAGGTTGAATTAATTGAATTGCTTGAAGGTTATGAATAAAGTTGTTCATATAATGGGAAATTTGGTAATACTTTAAATTTATATAATTTCCAAGCATCTGAAAAATTCAATTGATCTATTTCAATTAATGAATCTAAAATTTCATTTTTCATATTATAAACAAATGAAACTTCTTTATGTTTATCCCAAGGATCTCTCTTTACTTTTTTTTCATGTAATAATGAATCTTTAGAACCAAATGGATTTATTTGAAATAAATTAAGTGCATTATTCTTTTCATTTTCATTTAATGAATCCCAAAATTGAATTTTATATTGTTCAAATTCATCATCTCTTAAAAAATTTTCTTTTAAATCATCTATGAATGGACCAGCTCCAATATATTTAACATGATTTGTATTTGGTAAATTATAATTATTATTTGCATTAATTAAATTTGGTAAAATATAATAACCTAAAGTTGTTAAATGAGATGATAAAAATCTTTCACGTTTAAATCCAAATCCTATTATAGTAATTTTTTTTGGAAATTTATTAAATCTTTTAACAAATGTACAAATACTATAAAGTACATTTTCATACGAATCTCTTGCATATTCTTCAAGTAAAATATTTGTATTAATTCTAAAATAAGGATTTTTTAAAAAACCAACAGATTTAGCTAATTCTAAATAACTTGAAGATTCACTTTTTTGAATTTCAGATTTTGTAAATCCACCAGAAATTACTAATGCAGAATCTTTAATATTTTCATTTAATTCTAATAATGATAATTCCAAATGTTTTAAAAATGAAATATTATCATCAGATTCTGCTTGAAATGGTTCCATTAACCAATTATTTTTATTTTCAACAATTGAAAATCTACTATTATCATTATTATTATAATTAATTTCTTCAAATTTAGAATTTAATTCAGGTGCAAAAACTGAATGACATGGTAAAATAATTAAATTTTCAATTGTTGGGAAATCAGTTATAAAATTTGAATCATCAAATTGATTATTTTTAATTGAATTTAAATTAGAATTTGATTCAATATTTAATTTGTTTTTAATTTCTTCAAATTCACCTGTGAACAATCTATCATCAGATAATCCGAAAAGTGCAAATAAAACAATGAAAATTGCAATAAATATACAAATCGGAATTCTATATCGTACAAGTTTATTTATTGTATATGGATTTAACATCCTGTGAATTCTAACTTTGATTCCAGCTAGTGGAAAAGACATTGTTATTGTATTTAGTTTTCACTTGATATAATCATAACATGTATATATATCATATATATTTTATAATAAATTTTTTCTTTTTTTGTTTTTTTTTTCTCGTTTTTTTTTTCCTTGCTTATTGTTTATTGATCTATTCTATTGTCCATTGTCTACTATTTCTTATATCAAGTAGCAAGTAGCCAATATATATAATTATTTATTAATTTAGTAATGACATGTGCTAGTACAAAATATTTATAAACACGACATATAATAAACGAAAATAATTGATTAGTTAGCGTATATATGGATACATCTTATTTTTAACAGGAACTGAAATAGTTAAAAGGTCTATTTTGTTTCATTTATAATTTAAGTATAAGTTCAAGATTCACGTTTGAAACCTGCTGATATGAGCATTAATTTTAAACATAAGATGATGACATTGAAAGTAATTTATTTTGAGTTTAGCTTTACCTTTATAACTGTTTTTGTGGCTTTTATGGTGATGGTGATTTTATTAAACATATATATGGTGCACGGTAGTTTTAATTTTTTATTTTTTATTTTTTTTTTTTCTTTCTTTCAACGTTTCCTGTTTTGGAAATTTGTAAAAAATAAATTTTCAGTTTTTTTTTTTTTCTTCATTAGATTGAAATAATTTTTTTCATTATACACAAGGAATAATCACTTTTTTATAGTTAAATTATAATATCAAATATTAACAACCATGAGTGGTATTGGTAGACCTCAAAGTAATACACAAAAATCTAAGAAAGGTAGACGTTCTTGGAGAAAGAATGTTGATATTTCAGATATTGAAACAAAATTACAAGAACAAAGAGAAGAAATTATTCAACATGGTAAATTATTAGCTGATGTTGAAAGTGAAGATTTATTTATTATTGATGAAGATGCAGATGATGAAATTGAAAAGAAATTAAAAAAGGATAATATTAAAAAATTAAAATCAAGTGAAATTTTAGAAAATAAATCTAAAGTTCCTGCATTATTATTATCAAAAATTGGTAAATCAAAAAAAAATAAAAGAAGTGATAAAATTCAAGGTGTTGATAAAAAGGAAATGGTTCATTTACTTAAATTAGCTGGTAAAATTAAAGGTTATGATAAAACTGATGAAAGAATGGCAAAAGAAGGTATAATTAATTCTAAAGCATATGATGTTTGGAATACACCATTAGAAAATGAAATTAAACAAAATAAATTACCAAATATATTAAAAGAGAAAAGTTCAATATCTTTTACTAAGGCAACTGTAGTACCGAAAACAATTAAAGAAGCTCCAATTCAAGTAAGAAAAATTGAAATTTTACCACATGCAGGTAAATCATATAATCCATCTTTTGATAATTGGAAACATTTAATAGAACAAGAATATTTTAAGGAAAAAAATAAAGAAGATCAAAGGCTAGAATTGGAAGAATATAGAGATAGAATTCAATATTTAATTTCCAATTATGAAGATAATGAAGTTGAAGAGGATGATGATAGTGAGAATAGTGATGATAATGAAAAAGAAGAAGAAGCAGAAGAAGTAGAAGTAGAAGAGACAAAAGAAATAATTGAAAATACTATAGTTGAAGATGGTAATATAATTATTAATAGTAAAGTTAAATTATCAATAAATCCAATAACTGAAGTTAAAATTAAAACTAAAACTCAAAGAAACAAAGAAAAACGTTATAAAGAAAGAAGAAGATTAGAAAATGAACTTAAAGAAATTAAATCTCGAATTAAAGAACTTGAGAAATTACCAGAAATTTTACAACAAGTTGGAGATAAAGAACAAAAAATTATTGAAAATATTAATAAAGAAGATAAACATGATAGACTTGTAAGAAAAGGTAAAAAGAAATTAGGATCAAGATTTGAAGTTATTGAAGGACCAATTGAAATAAAATTAAGTAATGAGTTAAGTGATTCATTAAGAAAACTTAAACCTGAAGGTAATCTGCTTTATGATCAAATGAAAAATTTACAATCTAAGGGTATGATTGAAACTAGAAGAATTACTAAAGGTAAGAAAGGTAAAAAGAAAGTTACTGAGAAATGGTCATACAAAGACTTTAAATAATTTTGTAATTATATATTATTAAAAACAAAAAAAAGCGTTTTTTTTTATTTTTTTTAATATTACTACCGACCCTACTTAATAATTTAATCAAAATGATTCCTCTATAAATTTAATTGTTAATTGAACAGTAGTTAATAAATCTTCTATTGACCATTGCCCAGAAACACTAACATAAGTCGGTACAAAAAATTTTTTTGATATTAAATTACCAAATTTTTTAGTTATATCAACTAAAGTTTCTTCACTGTTATTCAATAAAGTTTGATAAGTTTTCCCATTATTACTGTCCAAGATTGTATAAACATAACATCCTAAGCATGTATTAGTTCCAACTTTACTTAAGTGTAAAGATATTGGTATTTTATTATTGGTGTTTGGAATTGGTTTACTAAGAGGCAAAATAGCAGCAATTTGAAATTTATCGCCAAATGGAGGTGATAGTATTGTTTCCACAGTCTGTGTTTGTTTTAAATTTTGCATACCCAGGAGTTATTAGAATTGTTGCGAAGATCAACCTTTATATTCAATGTACATATAATTGTTGTTGATCGATTGAATTCAAAACTTAACGTAATAGTCAAATAAAAAATAAAATAAAATAAAAAAAATAAAAATAAAAATAAAAATAAAAATAAAAATAAAAATAAAAATAAAAATAAAAATAAAAACTCGCTAAATTTACTCAATTCGGAATCTCGACTTTACTTACTTAAAAGAGAAGAAAAAGCGGTTTAGAAAAAAAAGGATGGCTAAAATATTCTTTTTCCTGATGACTAAGTAAGGCTCAATAAATAATAAATTATATAACTAACGTACAAACAAAATTAGTAAGAGAAAAAATAAAAAATTGTGCGTCCGAGCCCTCAGGAATCGGTAGGTATACGTCTCTAACCGGTATTTTCTTTCTAAACTCCAGATGACAAATTAATTGCGGCGATATACAACAGATGGCTGTTACCTCGGGGATTTAAGTCGTTTTAATTTTTAGATAATTTATAGTTGTTCATATTTATATTTATATTTATATTATATTTGTATTTATATTTGTATTTATAAAGGACTTTGATAAGTTGATATAATTAACTAATCAGTAATATGAGACTTTATCTAATTTCTAAGCAATAATCAATACTAACTCGTATCAGAAGCTTCAATTAAATAAAGAAAGAAAAAAGGTGTAAGAATAAATGATTTATATATATATATATGTATGTATCATAATATATATAATAGGTTGTTTTGTTTGTTGATATGTAAATAAGCTAAATTTCAGTTATAAGGGACTGACTAAATCCGTTTTTTTTTTTTTCCGAAATTTCATTTTCTTCGTATAATAATCTTTTGATGTGTATTTTCTTTCCTTTTTTTTTTGTCTTTAGTTTAAAACCCTTTTACTTCCCGGATTTTTCCATTGTATCTTCTTTCTTTTTTCTAATATTGTAAACGAATAATTTTTAGTCTGCTTATTACTTCTATTAATGAAAAATCCTCAATCAATTATGTCGGATACTAGTGACAGCGCTCCTAGTAAGCTTGCTTTACCAACGTCAAATGCTATTACAATGCAATATACCATTTCAACAGGTACAAGTAATGTCGATGAAATTAATACCTTCAATCCTGAAAAAGATTCAGATGATGATTTTACCGAAGAAGTTGGTAATATTTATAGAGCTGTTACAAATAATTCAAATAATTATAATAATATCAATATTAATAAAGATTTAAATGATATTACAAATGATAATCAAGTCTTAAATAGATTATCAACTTTATCAAGAACTCTTTCTCATATGACTGCAGCTGATATGAAATCTTTTAAAATTGATGAAAAAGATTTTGATTTACAAGCAATTTTAAAATTTATGGCACATAGAAATGAAGAAAATGGTATTAAAGTTAAAACTTGTGAAGTTGTTTTCAAAAATTTAACAATTAATGGTAAAAATACTTCTGCTTCAGTTGTTAAAGATTTTGCTGACGTTTTTTTCCCAATTTATTCTTATATTAGAAATAGGAAAGAAGCAAAAATGAATGCTTTTGATTTTAAAAAATTACCAAAAACAAGAAAAATTGTTAAAAATGCAACTGGTTATATGTCTCCTGGTACAATGACTTTAGTTTTAGGTAGACCTGGTGCTGGTTGTTCTTCATTTTTAAAAGTTATATCTGGTGAAACAAAAACTTATACTGGTTATGAAGGTGAAATTTATTATGGTGGTATTTCTTCAAATGAAATGTTTAAATCTCATAAGAATCAATTAATTTATAATCCAGAATTAGATGTTCATTTTCCTTATTTAACTGTTGAACAAACAATGCAATTTGCAATTGGTTGTAAAACTCCAGCTGTTAGAATTAATAATATTTCAAGAGATGAATATATTAATACAATCAAAGATTTATATTTAACTTTATTTGGTTTAAAACATGTTGAAAAAACTTTAGTTGGTAATGATTTTGTTAGAGGTATTTCTGGTGGTCAAAGAAAAAGAGTTTCAATTGCTGAAGCAATGGTAACAAAAGGTACTGTTTTCTGTTTTGATAATGCAACAAGAGGTTTAGATGCTTCAACTGCTTTAGAATTTACTGAATCTTTAAGAACTTCAACTAATATTACTCAAACAACTTCTTTAGTTACAATTTATCAAGCTTCTGAAAATATTTATCAATTATTTGATTATGTTACTGTTCTTTGCTTAGGTAGACAAATTTATTTTGGTAGAATTCAAGATGCTGTTGATTATTTTAATAGAATGGGTTATCATAAACCAAATAGACAAACAACTCCTGAATTTTTAACTGCAGTTACTGATCCTTTAGCAAGAGTTTTTAGAGAAGGTGTTGATAAAAATCAGGTTCCTCAAACTGCTGATGAATTTCAAGAATATTGGATTAATTCTCCTGAATATGCTGCCTTAGAAAAATTAGTTGATGAAAAAATTGAAAATGCTAATGCTAATCATACTGATCAAACTTTTAAAGATGTTACAATTGCTGAAAAACAAAAATGGGCTCCTAAGAAATCTCCATACATTGTTAATTATTTCCAACAATTAAAATTATGTTCTAAAAGAAGACTTCAAAATATTTTTAATAATAAAGCTTATACATTGACTCTAGTTGCTGCTGCTGTCATTCAATCTTTAATCATTGGTTCACTTTATTATAATACTTCTTCTGAAACTCTTGGTGCATTTTCAAGAGGTGGTATCTTGTTCTTTTCATGTCTTTATTTCTGTATTATGGCCTTGGCTGAAACTGCTGCTTTATTTGAAGATAAACCAATTTTAGATAAACAATTTTGTTATACAATGTATCGACCATCTGCTGAATTGGTTGCAAAACAATTGGTGGCATTTCCTGTTCGTTGTATTGCTATTACTGCATTTTCTTTGATTCTTTATTTCTTATCCAACTTAAAAAGAAATGCTGGTGCTTTTTTCTCATATTTCTTATTCATTAATTTATGTGTTCAAGCAATTAGTTCTTTATTTACTTTATTAGCTTCATTTATGCCTACATTATCTGCCGCAAATGGTATCAATGGTATTACAATGTTGGCGACAATTGTTTATTCTTCTTATATGATTCAAAGACCTTCAATGTATTGGTGGTTTAAATGGTTCTCTTATTGTAACCCAGTATTGTATTCTTTTGAATCATTAATTTTAATGGAATTTAGAGGTAGAGTTATGCCATGTTCTCCAAGTCAATTAATCCCTTCAGGTCCAAGTTATGCAAATGTTAATCCTCTGTTAAATCAAGTTTGTGGTTTCGTTGGTGCTGCTCAATCTAAAGTTGAATATAATGGTTTAAATAATGTCAATGGTATGATTTATTTACAATTGGCATTTACTTATGTTTGGAGTCATATGTGGAGAAACTTAGGTATTATGTTCTGCTTTATCATTGGTTATTTAGTTGTTAATATTATTGTTGTTGATCTCTATAACCCAATAATTCCAACATCTGATCAATTGTTATTTATTCATGGTGCAACAATTCCAACAAGTTTATTAGAAGCAGTTGGTGCCACAACTAGTGAAAACTCAACTGAATCTGATGAAGAAAAAAGTATTGGTACAAGTAAAAAATCAATTGATGAAATTAATGATGAGATTTTAGAATCTCAAAGAGGATTACCAAATCTAACCAATCAAAAATTAGGTTCAAGTGATATTTTTATGTGGCAACATGTTAATTATGTTGTTCCTTATGATGGTGAAGATAGAAAATTATTAGATGATGTTCAAGGTTATGTTTTACCTGGTACTTTAACTGCTTTAATGGGAGAATCTGGTGCAGGTAAGACCACTTTATTAAATGTTTTATCAAGACGGACTGAAGTTGGTGTAGTTACTGGTGATATGTTAATTAATGGTAAAGAAATTGATTTATCTTTTGAAAGAAGAACTGGTTATGTTCAACAACAAGATTTACATATTCCTGAATTAACTGTTAGAGAATCATTGATTTTTAGTGCAAGGTTAAGAAGACCACAATCTGTTCCTGATGATGAAAAAATTGAATATGTTGATGAAGTCATTAAGATCTTAAATATGGAAGAATATTCTGATTCTGTTACTGGTAAAGCTGGTTATGGTTTAAATGTTGAACAAAGAAAAAAATTATCTATTGCTACTGAATTAGTTGCAAAACCATCATTATTATTATTTTTGGATGAACCAACTTCAGGTTTAGATTCTCAGTCTTCATGGGCTATTATTCAAGTTTTAAAACAATTAGCTGCTGCTGGTCAAGCAATTTTGTGTACTATTCATCAACCATCTGCTACTTTATTTGAACAATTTGATAAATTATTATTACTTAAAAGAGGTGGTCAGACTGTTTACTTTGGTGATATTGGTGATAATTCTCAAACTTTAGTTAAATATTTTGAAAAACATGGTGCAAGGACCTGTTCTAATACTGAAAATCCAGCTGAGTATATTTTAGAAGCTATTGGTGCTGGTTCAGCGAATGCGACAACTAACTGGAATGATATATGGATAAAATCTGATGAATATGCAAAAGTTACTCAAGAAATTTATGATTTGATAGAAGAAACATCTAAATTACCAGCTTCTGACAATAGTGAACTAACATCAAGATATGCTGCTTCATTTTATGTTCAATTTAAAGAAGTTTATAAAAGAACCTTTTTACAATTTTACAGAAGTTTACCTTATTTTATGGCTAAATTTATGTTATTCCTTCTTGGTGGTTTACTAGCAGGTTTTTCATTTTGGGATGCTAAACATACAGTTGTTGGTATGCAAAATGTCATGTTTGCTTGTTTTGT
This sequence comes from Pichia sp. yHKS168, assembly GCA_030571145.1. NCBI lineage: Eukaryota > Fungi > Ascomycota > Pichiomycetes > Pichiales > Pichiaceae > Pichia > Pichia sp. yHKS168. The sequence goes on along the minus strand of JAJLXI010000021.1, from coordinate 74,255 downwards.
TGCTGTTGTTATTTCTGCTCCATTAATTAATCAAATTCAAGAAAAGGCAATTGATTCACGTGAACTATATGAAGTTAGAGAATCCAAATCGAACACTTTCCATTGGTCATTATTAATGCTTTCTCAATATTTGAGTGAAGTCCCATTTTCAATTTTATTCTCGACCATTTACTGGATTTGTTGGTATTTCCCAATTCAACTTGATAGGGAAGCTTCTAGGGCTGGTATGTTTTGGTTCACTTATTGTATTTTTTTCCAATGTTATTATGTTTCATTAGGTTTAGCAATTGTTTATTCCTCAGCAGATTTACCTTCAGCAAATGTTTTAACAGGTTTAGCATTGAATTTTATTATTTCATTCTGTGGTGTTGTTCAAGTTCCAGCTTTAATGCCGGGTTTTTGGAAATTCATGTGGAGGGTTTCGCCATTTACTTATTTCATGGATAATTTCTTATCCATTTCATTACATGAGCGTAAAGTTATTTGTTCTCAAAATGAATATAATTATTTAGAGCCACCTGCAAATTTAACTTGTGGTGAATATTTACAAGACTTTTTTATGGATCATAATGGTTATGTTAATAATCCATCCGCTACAAGTAATTGTGCAGTTTGTCAATATGCTGTTGGTGACGAATACTTGAAAACTGTTGGTATGTCTTGGTCCCATAGATGGAGAAATATTGGTTTCTATTGTGTTTATATTGGGTTTAATCTTTCTGCCATGGTTGTTATGTATTACATTTTGAGAGTTAAATGTTGGAGTCCAACTAAACCAATTGTTAATTTATTAAAAAGATTTCAAAAACAAAAATAATAGTACAGTCATTTCAAAACTGAAAAATAAATGAAAAAATAAAAAATTCTTAAAAATAATTATATTCCCAAGTTTTAGTTGATTGATTTTTAACAATTTTCTTTGTATTTATCCATAGTTTTAAATTTTATAGTTTAGATTTAAAATAACACTTTATTTCAAAATGGATTTGTAAAAATTACACCAGTTTTTATAAATAATAATACTCTGAAACATTGTAAATAGCATTTGAAATTTGTAAGCAAAAAGGCAAGAGAGGCAAATTGTTTAGATATCCGGATTTGATATTATTTGAATACAATTGGATGAAAGCATTTTTAGTATTTTGGATTTTATGATTTTTATCTTAAACTTTCGGAAATTTCCTATTTAGGAAGTCGTGAAGAAGGCTGTTCCCAGTGCCTACCAAGAGGATCGAAAAGTTATTCCTTTGTTTACTGCTCTCCGTCTTTCTTTTCGTTTAATAAATAATTAATTAGCTAAAATTAAGGACAAATATAAATTTTGCATAGATATATGTTTTTAAAACTTTTTAGTTTATCAAGAAAATGCACAATTTTGAATTCAAATGTATACGACTCCAAATTTGTCATGCTCTTACGTAAACAAGTTTATCTTATAAGACTGTGTCTTTTTATAATTCTAAATTTTGATTATACTATTATACTGATATATCTCGATAAAGAAACCATTATTAAATATACAAACAATTTATAACAGGCCTAACTGGCCTAACAGGCCTGATTTTAAAAAATTTAAATTGTAACGGAATCTAAAACACTAAATTCCAAATTTTTTTTCAATTAATTTTTTTTCATTTGACTTGAATCTTCAATCTTTATTATCATTTAGAAAAGAAATAGAGATAAAGTTTAAGAAGTATGTAATATTGAAGAACTATTACAACATTTTTTTTGTTGGTACAAAATTCAACGTGCCGTTTTTTCTTAAGGAAAAAATCCGCTTTTTCACGAACAAGGGTTCATCTCCAAATTTTCATAGTTGATCTGGAATTAGCTCATGCTTTATTTTTTCAAGCTTTTTACTATACAGAGCATTCTTCGATACGAAACTTTGATCTATAGCTGATAAACCAAAAGTATGTCCATTCTCCTTGTGGACTCATATGATTCATTCACTTATAATTTGAGAGATCTCCTTCTTAGAGCCACAGATGCACATGTTATTACAATTCATAATGATTCTTTTAATTTAAACAATGAATTAGAAAGAGCAGAATTGAATCATCTGTTAGAATCTGTCACAGCAGTTGTTATTGGCCCAGGTCCTGGCTCACCAACAAATTCATCAGATATAGGTATTATTCCATATATTTATAAATCATGTCCTAAAAAACCCATTCTTGGAATTTGCTTAGGTTTCCAAATCCTTTGTTTGATTAATAACTGTACGGTAGACTATTTGAAAGCTCCAATACATGGTCAAGTTCATAAGATTGAAATTGTTGATCATTCTTCTATATTTAAAGATCTGCCAAATTTTATTGACTCAGTTAGATATCATTCAATTTTTGTTGATGATATAACATCTTCAAACCTAATCAAGCCATTAGCATATTATACGTCTGAAGATAATGTCAAATTTTTGATGGCAGCACAACATAAAGAAAAGCCTCATTATGGTGTTCAATATCATCCAGAATCAATTTGTTCAAAATCGGGTTTTGAAATGATTAAGAACTTCTGGAACTTAATTGATAAGTCTGTAACACCTGATAATGATATTTATCATGATAAACATTTAGTTACTTCAACTCCTTTGATAAAAAAATTTTCTTTGAGTAATTCGTTTGATTATCAATATGAAGAAATTACGCCATTAGATAAAACTAATTTTAATGTTTTGAAAATTTGCGATTATTTTAAATCAATTGATCAAGATTTTATGCTATTAAATTCCGCCTCTGCTCCAGGTGAATGGTCAATTGTGGGTTTACCTGAAAATGATGTATCAGATGTTATTACACATTCGACTGAGGATCCAGGCATCATTCTCTTATCTAAATGGAAGTCTAAATCATTAGCTTCATCAATTCAATCTGATGATTTGTTTAAATACCTTTCAGATTACATGTCATGTAAATATTTAAATCCCGAAATAATCAATGAAGAACTAAAATTGTGCCCATTTGTTGGTGGTCTTATTGGCTATATGTCATATGAAGAGGGTAGTTTTGTGGATATTGAGCAATTGCAAAAACGTACTGTTTCTAATATCGATGACACGCAACTATGTTTTGTTCACAGGTTTATTGCAATTTCACCTCAAAATACTGTATATATTGTCTCGATTAAACCACAAGATGAACGATTTATATCAAAAATCAAGTCAGCTTTGCTTACATTATCTTTGCCAATAGAAAACTTTGAAATTGAATCATTATCAAAAGGTACGAAAATTACCATACCCAATAAAGATGACTATTTTAAGACATTTCATGAGTGTCAAAAGTATCTTCATTCTGGTGACTCTTATGAATTATGCTTGACTTATAACACGGTTGTTCAAATTCCTACTAAGTTTGAATCATGGGATGTTTATAGAGCTTTAGTCAAAAAGAATCCTTCACCATATTCTGCATATTTGAATTTTCAATCATCAATGCTTTTATCCACATCGCCGGAAAGATTTATTTCTTGGAATCCTAGATTTTGTCAGATGCGTCCAATTAAAGGTACATTAAAGAAGCGTTCAGACATCGACTATGAAAAAGCATGTCAACTTTTAAAAATTCCAAAAGAACTAGGAGAAAATTTAATGATTGTTGATTTAATAAGAGATAATTTATTATTTTTATTAGATAAAATTGAAGTTACAAAATTAATGTCTGTTGAAGAATATGAAACCATTTATCAATTAGTTTCCGTGATTGAAGGATGTTTTACAAATGAATTTAAAGGTATTGATGTCTTGAAAAATTCATTACCACCTGGGTCAATGACTGGTGCTCCAAAAAAAAGATCAGTAGAAATTCTTCAACAATTAGAAAAACAACAACGTCGTGGTTTATATTCAGGTATTTGTGGTTATTGGTCAATTAATGATAATGCTGATTGGAGTGTTATTATCAGATCTTTATTCCGCTATGCCGACGATTTGGAAGAAGAAGAAGGTTTTAATACTTATAGATGTGGTGCAGGTGGTGCACTTACAGTCCTAAGTACAGATCAAGGTGAATGGGATGAAATGCTTGTTAAGTTACATAGTGTCTTACAACTTTTTGAATAGATAGTTCGTTGATATAGACATATTCCGCCCTGTATATAATGTTTCAAGTTGCATATTTTTTTTTTTGAAAAAATGTATTATCAAGAGTTCTATATATATAAATAGATAATTCAAAGTTTTAGTTTAATTTTCAAACTGTTGTCTTTTACGCTTTTCTAATGATCCACCACCAACTTTAGACCAGATTCTCTTCTCAAATGATTTTGTAGTGAAAACATCATTACTATCACCAGAATATTTACCCCAACCACCACCTCCCGGGGTCATAATAATAATTCGATCACCAGCAGAAACATCGACACTTGATCGGCCCCCAAGATTATATATTCTCTCTTCAATATTCCCTTTATCATCAGTATAGTTTCTAACCCATAGATTAACACCTTTTGCACCATCTTGACCACCATGTAGACCATTAGGCGCAACAACTCTACGTTCGGACAAAATAGATGCTGTTACAGGAATTCTAAACTCTACATCTCTGATGACACCATCACCACCAGTTTTGATACCTTTGCCACCAGATCCTGTCCGTAATGAAAACTCTCTTAAAATAATTGGATATCTACGTTCAAAAATTTCGGCGTCGGTAATTCTCGTATTTGTCATATTGGTATGGACACCAGAAACACCATTCCATTTTTCTGATGCACCGTGACCTCCAGCAATAGTTTCATAATAACCAAATCCTTGAATATATTTTCCATCTGGACCATTGCCTCCACTACCAAATGTGAAATTATTACAACAACCTTGAGAATCAGCCATAACATCAAAAGTTTTAAGGATTGTATCTGTAATTCGTTGAGAAGTACAGACATTACCACCAACAACTGCACTACCCTCAGCAGGTGAAAGCAATGAGGCTTTAGGAATCTTAACGGTGATTGGTCTCAAACATCCTTGGTTTAGTGGAATGTCTTGATCAACTAAACATCTTAAACAATAGATGATTGCTGAATACGTGATGGCAGTAGGAGCATTGAAATTATTGTAGGTTTGCGGGGATGTGCCTTCAAAATCGAACACAACTTTATTGGTTGAATTATCTCTATAAACAGATAAACAAATTTGTGAACCATCATCCATGTAATCTGTACATTTTAAATCTTTATCTTTATTCTTTTCAAGTAATCTGTCAATCATATTTATAACAGTTTGTGCAGCATTATCCTGGATTGCAATCATGTAGGCACTAATAGTCGCTAGTCCAAATTCTTTAACTAATAAAGCAATCAACTGAATACCTCTCTGATTTGCGGCAATCTGCGCTTTTAGGTCAGACAAATTATCTGATAATCTTCTAGTTCCAGAACAACCAGGATATTTAGCCGGCTCATGTAACAATTTTTCAATAATTTTGTCTTCTTGAAATTCGCCATTTTTAACTAAAAACTCCGAGTAAATGGCTGCACCTTCTTGCCATAATTCTTTGGAGTTTGGCGGCATTGAACCAGGCAATAAACCTCCAATATCGGCATGGTGAGCACGAGATGCAACATAAAATATTATTTCATCACCTTCAAAGGCAGGAGTGATAACAGTTATATCGGGTAAATGTGTTCCACCAGCTGATGGATGGTTAGATACCAAAATATCTCCAGGTTTTAATTTTCCTTTCCATAATTTTGCCTGTGTTGAAATACAAGCAGACATTGAGCCTAGATGAACTGGTAAATGCGGGGCATTTGCAACTAGATTACCTTGTGCATCAAACAAGGCACATGAAAAATCTAATCTCTCCTTAACATTAACAGAAACGGAGGTTTTCTGTAACGACGTGCCCATTTGTTCGGCAATATCCATGAATCTGTTTGCAAAAATGGATAATAGAACGGGTTCAATTTTAATTTCGTTGGTTTCCGGTACCTTTTTTTCAACACCAATAATATCTTGTATAGACATGTCTTCTTTAAGATCTTTATCAAGAATTTCAATAAATAAATGGGCTGCCAAAACTGTGACAATCGAACCTGGAGGAATAACATTTGTTTGTGTGCCGTCAGCAATGATTGCAGGTCCATAAAGGAAAGTACCAATTTCCAGATCTTCTAAACAATAAATTTCAGTTGCAATTGGTTTTAATTTACCATCAATTTTCCAACAAATATCTTTAACAAACTTCACCTGTTTCGGATCCGCCTGAACAAACCCATTATGTTGACAAAGTTTTGAAATTTGAGTATCAATAGGTTCTTCACGTCTTTGCTTGGCGTTACCGCTCGCTCTGACACGTACATCATCTACTAAAATTGCTTTGTTTTCAAATAAAAATCCAAATTCTCTTAAATGCATATTTTGAAAAGTTTTTAGGAATCCATTCTTATCTTTTGGGACCATAATACTAGATTCAGTTCCCTCATATCTTAAATTCAAATATTCTTCAAATTCAACATCAATCTCCTTAAATCCCTGGACTATTAACTTTTCCAATGTTTTCAGTCTTAAACATTCAGTTCTTCGGTTTAATTCACTTATATTTTCATCGGTAAATTCCATAGAACATGGCTCTTGTGATTCTTCAACAACATCAGCCAATGCCATGCCATATGCAGATAAAACCGATGAGTATCTATGGATTAAAACTTCTTTGATACCTAAAATTGTTGCAACCTGAACAGCACATTGACCACCTGCGCCACCAAATGAAACTAATCGATGAGACGAAATAATATGGCCTTTGGCTTCGGTCAATTGTCTAATCGGTCTAGCCATACTTTCGCAAGCAACTTCAATAAATCCATATGCAATTTCTTCAGGAGATTTATTGTCTAAATTTTCATGAGCTAAATTGATTTGATCTGCCAGGATTTTAAATTTTTCTCTGGTTATTTCAATATCTAATGATTCATTCTCATTTTTACCAAAAATCTTCGGAAAGTACTCAGGAACAAGCCTACCTAATAACAAGTTGGCATCAGTTACCGTTAAAGGACCACCTTTTCTATAACAAGCAGGGCCAGGATGAGATGAAGCACTTTCTGGACCAACTTGCATTAAACCATTTCTGAAAGATAAAATTGATCCACCACCTGCAGCAATTGTATTGATATCTAATTGAGGTGACTGAATTGTAACACCTGCTGTTGTTGTTTCAAACACATGGTCAAACTTTCCATTACCAAATCTTGAAACATCTGTTGATGTTCCACCCATATCAAAACCAATCAAAGGGATTGAATTTTCAGGATTGTAACAAGTCCGTGAATAACCAACAACACCACCTGCAGGTCCAGATAAAATTGCTTTTAAACCAGAAAACCTTGAAGCATCAACCAATCCACCATCACTTTGCATAAATTGACAACTAACACCTTGATTGTTACCATTATTCATATTTTTCAAACCGTATTTTAAACCAGATTGAAAACTTTGTAAATATTTTTTAATTTCTGGTGTTAGATATGCATCAGCAACTGAAGAATTTGCACGATTAACGTACTTAATCATTGGACTCAAAGAACTTGATAATGAAACATTTGTAAATCCAATTTTTTTAGCAATTTCACCAACAATTTTTTCATGTTCCGGATATGTGTAAGAATGCATCAAACAAACAGCAATTGACCTAATACCTTGATCATAAATTATTTTCAACATCGTCTCAACTTGTTCAACATTTATTTTTTTTAAAACTCTAACAATTTCACCAGAAATACCTTTAATCAAATCATTGTTATCAGGTTCAGAAATATTTTTCAGTGGATCTTCAATATAATCTTCTAATGTAACTCTTTCATCAATTTCTATTACAGTTTCATATAATTTATCATATTTAGTAATTGATAAATCAAAAATATCGGGCCTACTCTGATTGCCAATGACTAGCACATCTTTAAAACCTTTAGTTGTAATTAATGCACATCTTGATCCTTTCCTTTCTAATAAGGCATTTGTTGCAACAGTCGTACCTAATCTTAAGGATTCAATTTCTGATGTATCAATTGGTTCACCCCTTGGAATAGTCTTACCAGTAAAATGTTCTAATAGCCTACGAATACCCTCTAAATTAGAATCTTTATAATTAGCTGGATCAACAGATAATAGTTTAATAATATAATCATCCTTTGGATCTCCAGATCCATTGTTACCTATACAGTCAGTGAATGTGCCACCTCTCTGCACTAATATTGATAAAACAAAAAAAAAATCAACTTTGTTAGTTTTCATGACTTTGTAATCAACACATTCATCAAAATAATATACATACATCAATTGAAATGTTTATCTTTGCCATTACTATTTATAATAGCTATACAATCAATTGCCATAAAAAAAAAAAGAAAAAAAAGAGAATAGAAATGTATCGAATATTGTGGAGTCAGTTATCAGAGAAAATTGAAACTATAAATCTCATCTTCTCAAGATATTTTTTTTCCGCAACTCAACTGAACTCAACTGAACTAATCCAAAAAGAATAAAAAATACAAACGAAATCTTTAAAAGTAAATTTTTGATACTAAATTTTCTATTATACATTATACACCATTAAACAAGATTAAAATCAGAATTAAAATTTTATTTTAATATTTAAATTATTCATATTCTCACTGTTTATGAACACGACCAACGACAGGTTTGGATCTTTCAGGAAGGTAAGGAACAGCACCTGGTTTACTATGATTACGACGATTTTCTTCACGACGTTTAATACTTTGAATTTCTTCAGCTTTGATCTCAGATGATTTTTTAATTGTACCAGGTAAATGTCTATGTCTTGCAATTCTTCTAATTTCTGGCATATCAGCATATCTTTCTTTAAGTTTATCATCATATTCTTCTTTAGCACGTTTCTTAGCAGATTTTGGACCTGATCTTTCATTTGCTTTTGTTCTCCAAATTCTAATATTACCATCATCAGAACCTGAGAAAATATATTTTGAATCTGTTGAAAATTTAGTAATAAAAATACGTTGCATTCTTTTTGTATGATAAACATCTCTTGAATGACCTTTATTCGTTTCAAATATTCTTAAAGTTTTATCATAAGAACCAGTAACTAATTCTTTACCAGTTGGAGAAAAATCAATATCCATAACAGCATTTATATGACCTTTGAAAACATTTAAAGATTTATCTAAATATCTCATATCCCAAAGATAAGAATTTTGATCTTCATTAGCAGTTGCAAAAATATAAGCTTCCATTGGATTCCAAGTAATTGCATTATTTCTCATTGAAGTTTTAATTTTTTGAGTTGGAGAATTAGTTCTAATATCATATAAAATTAAAGAATTATCTGAACCTGTACTTGCAAAAACAGAAGTTTCAGTTTTATTAAATTTAACAGCAGTTATATTATCTGCACCCCAAGATAAATTTGAAATTGGTTTATTTCTATTAATATCCCATAAATTAATATTTGCACCTGCAGTAACAAATAAATCATCTGTATGATGATGATCCAAAGACATTAAAGAAAAATCTGCTAAATAAGTTTTTAATAAACCTTTTTTAGAAGTTTGATTTCCATTTAATGAATTATTATTATTATTATTATTATTATAATCATAATTTTGATTATAATTTGAATCATTTGAAATTTCCCATAATTTAATTGTTTTATCAACACCACAAGAAAGCATTGATTTTTGATTTGGTGTTACAACTAAACCTGAACACATTCCATAATGTGCTTTATAAGAATAAGTTTCATCTCTTGAAGTTACATCCCAATATTTAATTACACCATCACCTGAAGCGGTTGCAATTTTATTATTTGAAGAAAAATTTTTAGCTAAAGCATAAATACCATCTCTATGACCATCACCTAAAGTACCAACAAAAGGTTGAGCAAAAACTCTTTCTAATTTAGTTGCATTTAAAGCTCTAGTATATTCACGAGCTCTTTCAAAAGGGTGTAAATCAGGATTTAAATTTCTTGGTAAAGCTGATTCTCTAGTATTTGAAACAGGGACATAAGAATCTGAAGATCTTGATATAGTTTTTATTTTCATTGTAGATCAATTATTAATAAAAGGATAAAATATAACAGGAAAAAGCAGATAAAAGGAGAAATGATAGATAAAGATTTTAGGTTAAGATGTTTAAAAACTGAAATGAAAGGAGAAAAAAAAAAATTTTTTTTTAATAATTAAAATTAAGAAATAAGAAATAAGAAATAAGATAATAAGAGAAAAGAGAAAATCAAAATTTAAAAATAAGAAAGAAAAAAATGTAAAAATGAGAAAATCAATGTTGAATTTTATTGTCGCTGTAAAAAGCCACAATTTTAGCTTTATCGGCTGAGCCTTCTTGGTCTTCTTGTTCAACTTGTTGATATGTTGGTGGGAGTTCTTGTTGTAAAGAAGATGCAGTTAAATGAGGTTGTTGTTGTTGTTGTTGTTCAGATGTAGATTCAATATTAGGTGAATTTGATGGTTTTAAAAGAGGAGATGAAATTGCAACTTGTCCTTGTTCAAGATCATCGTTTCTGATAACAACATTACTGTTAATACTAGTAAAATTGCTGTTATTGAAAGATAACTGATCAACAAAGTAAGGCCATAGATAGTAAATCGAGTATCCAAAACCTGCGATATGGAATCCCACAAATGTTAGTAAAAGAGAGAAAAACAGATGACGGGTGACGCCTTCAGCTAGAAATATAGGTAATGGGGGAAAGACAATAGCGGCAACGAGGAGAATAACCTTAGATAATGTTGAATTAGCCATATTTTTAATATATGATTATGTATCACTGTAAGTGTATATATATATATATATAAGAGATTTATCGATCAACAAAGGAGAAAAAAGTGTAAGAAATTAGAAATGAAATGATAAACAACCAAGTAAAGAAATTAATTAGTTGCAAGTTTTTTTTTTCTTTAAAAATTTTGGAGCTATTAGCTATTAGCTATCCCTAAAAAGCTTATTTAGTTTATTGTTTATTTTTTTTCTGTTATTTTGTTTGTTTTATCTATATTTACCAAACAAATACCCACAGATATGGATAAACCATCTGCAGATACTTCTTCCAAATTATACTCTCAGCAATCACGTACTGTTAATACATCTAGACCTAAAAAGTTTTCATGGGTTAAACGGTTAATGAATAATAACAGTAATGTAATTGTTTCGTCATCGCCTTCACAAAATCAAAAATATATCAATATCAATGACAATGCCAATTCTAATATTAAAAATACTTCAATAGTTAACAATACAAAAAATACTACCAATAAAAATTCCAAAAGGGAACAATTAGAAAATGTAACAGTAAATTCTAATTATATTGATATAGTTAATTGGAATTCTCAAGATGGTGGTGGCAATAATGATGATAATAATAATAATAATAATAATAATAATAATGCTGATGATAATAATACTATTAATAATATTAATAATTTGGATACTATAAGATTAAGAAGGAATGAAAACATTCCAAAGAAATTTCAATTCAATGATCTTACAAGTGTAGAAAATGATGAAATGATCAGTTTTATATCATCAAATGCTTCATTAAAATTACAAGAATCATATCAAAAACAATTTTATACAAAGAAAAATATAGATAATAATAATATTAATTGTGCTAATGATTTAAATACTGCAGCTTCAATTAATTCTTTATATTCGGCTACTCCAGTTTCAATTAATTCAAATAATAATGCAAGTATAAATACAGGAAATAATAAAATTTGCTTTAATAACCAATTATCTTTACCACGTGGTTTTACTCATAACTCCAATAATCATTATAATACTTTTGTTCATCAACATAATCATATTTTGAATCATGATTATGTTTATCATAATTTAGATGTTGCAAGTACATTAAGTGGTTCAATATTTGAAGATAACGTTAGTACTAAACCATTGATTTCAAACTCTTCTGAAGAAGAAGAACAAGATGATGAAGAAGAAGAAGATGATGATGATGATGAAAGAGATGATGATGATGTGAGTATTAGAGGCAATATTAGCAGAAAATTAGGTCAAAATTCCATCCATGAAGAATCTGAGTTTAATAATAATAATAATAATAATAATGGCAGTAATAATATCAATAATAATGATACCCAGATAATATTACAACCAGAAGAAAATAAATTAATTACAGCATCAGGACCAGAAGAACAAGACTATTTTGATGATTATTCTTTTGAAGTTCGAAGTAAATATCCGAGTTCTAGTCGTTCAACTGCCCTAACTTCTATGTCGGTTATGACTTCTCCTGTTTTAACTACTATCAATTCATCAACAACTATGGCTACGATGGCAACGGGGGCAGCTTCTGTGATGACATTAGCTAGTTCATCTAGGCACATCCAAAGATAAATAATTAATAAAACAGGGGGGGGGGATTTAATGTAATCGGTTATATAATGATTTAAATTAAAATAAGAAATGTAAACTACCTATATAATGCATAAATAAGATGAAGCTAATGAATAGTATTTGGTATTTGGTTTTTTAATATGGCGACGATTTTTGATTTTTTTGATTTTTTTAATTTTTTGATTTTTTGATTTTGTTTGTTTGTTTTTATTTGATTCTGTAATTATTATTATCTAATTGTTAATTGTATAATCTTGACTTTTATTTTAAAATACATTACTCATTTTATACATTACACAAAGAGAAGAAAGTTAACCAACTCATCTATATAAGCTTATCACATTCTTCTCCAAATATCTCCCATCTTCTCCCTCCCCCCCCTTCTTGAAGCTTGATAAGTCTGCAATTCGATACCTAATACCCCTTAAAGACTTTACTTTGATTATATTTTAAAATATAAGCTTTTTCTCAACCCTATTTATATCTTAACAATTGAGAATTTAGAATTAACTGTCATTGCATTATTATTCTGATTTATAGATTCATTTTTTTTTTAATAAATTTAAATACACATTTAAAAATTGTGTAATTTTGACTCCTCATATCTTGGTTTTGAATATTACTTAAAATTTTTGGCATTTAATAACATCATCATTGAAATAAAAATCAAAATATTAATTATACAACTTATTTTATCAGTTTCATTTAAACAAGGAGTAATAGTTATACTTTATACTTAATCTTAAAATAATTATACGAGTCAACAATTTTGCTCATATAATCATCATATCATTTAATTAGTTTGTTTAATAATGCCCAAAAATACCTGTGATGGTGAAGTTTATATTCATAATCTATCAACATTCATTAAAGCTCATGAACCTCAATTAGCAAATGCTTTAGTGGCTTATAAAAAATTAAGTTTAAAATCTAGCTCAACAACAACAACAACAACAACGGCATCAGCATCAACATCTTTATCTACATCAACATCCACATCAGCAATATTATCATCATCTAATGATCAAACTAATGAAGAAGATGATAAACTCACTTTGGAATTATCAAAGCCTGTTAGATTATCTTTATCTTTACATCATCTTTATTTTATTTTAGGAAGATTTAAAGAATTAGGAAATAATATTGGTCCAATGAATCTTAGATTAGATAATATAGATTCTGACAGTGCATCAAATTATGTTTCATTCTTAAGTGAATTTCAAAGGCATAAAAAATTAGATTCTGATGCTCAATCAATTCATTCTATATCTTCGGTTAAATCAGTTATGTCTTCAGTATCTGCCTTATGGAATAATTTTGGTTCCACTTCTAAAATTGATAATGGAATTTCGGATTTAAAATATTTATACTCTGCATTTTCCAAATTACCTTGCTTAAGATTAGCAAATGAACCTAACTCAAAATTAATTGAAGGTCATGAAGAATATCCATTTGAAACTGCTACTCCAATTATTGTTTTTAAAAATATTTTAGTTTTAGAAATTTCAGATTTAGATCCAAAAGAAATTTATGGTTGGAATTTCTTAGCAAATAAATTAAGATATTTAGTTATTAAAAATTCAAATATAATAGATCCAATTGAAATCTTGGTTAATTTAGTTGATGCAGATGCAAATGTACGTGGTGAAGAAGACGTATTTGCGGATACTGATCATCAAAATGATGATAATGATTATGATGATAATAAATTAATAAAATCTAATTCTAATAATAGTGATTCAAATGAAAAGAACTACGATAAAATTTCATTTAGAAACTCCCTTTCAACTTCAAATGTATCATTATCTCAATCATCTTTAAATTTAACTACTTCCTTATCTTCACCTAAGCATAATCTGTCACCAAATTTACATCAATCACAATCATTTTCAACAAATCAATATGCTTTTAATCCGTTGCATCATTCCTCTCATAATAATTATTCTTATACTCATACACATAATTATAATCATAATTACAACCCCAATTACGTTCATCATCATTATAATTATCATTATCCAGTTTCATCTGATAATTTACAATCTATTTCAACATCGCCGAATTCAATTTCACCGAATTATTATCCTAATAGATTATATGCAGAAGATTTTATTGCTGCGAATGCTCAACAATCGAATTTATCTTCATCTGTTCATTCAACAAGAAGATCTTATTATTATAAACCACAGAAAAAATCTAGAAGGTCGAGAAATTCATCATCATTGATTATTTCTCCGACTATTAATAATATTAATTCATCCAATAATAATAATACAAAATGTACTGTTGAATCAAATGAACCTTTAGAAAATTATTCCAAATCTGAACAAATTGTTAATAATGGAGGCACTATTAATGATTGTAATAACAGAAAATCATTTGAATTGGTGAAAAATCAAAATTCCTACTGGAAGTTATTAAAACATTTATCAATGACGGAAAATAAGATTGAAAAGATTTCTTTGCATGCATTTGATCGGTTATCAAATTTATCATTATTGGATTTATCGTATAACAAATTGACATCCATTCCTAGTGAACCACTTTCTAAATTGCTTAATTTGAAAACATTAAATTTATCATTTAATAAATTATTGAATGTTGATAAGTTTCCCAATACTTTAAAAAAATTAATCATTTTAAATTTAAGAGGTAATAAAATTAAAAATTTAGATTCAATTGAAAATTTATCTAACCTTCAAAAGCTTGACTTACGTCAAAATAATCTTAATAAAGTTGTTGATTTGAAACCAATCTTACTTCTTAATAAAGATAAAGTTTTATTAACATCAATTCATTTATTAGGTAATCCCGTTTCTAAAAGTAGAGGTTATAGGGTTGAATTGTTTAATTTATTCAATGGTGTGGACTATAATAACGCCATCAGAATTGATGGTTCACGCCCAGGAATTTTTGAAAGTCGAATGCTATTAGATGAAAAACTTTCAAGAATGAGATTTAAAAATTATATCGATGAAAGCATTATCAGTAAAATGACAGCAAGTGTGTCTAACATGAATTTAAATAGTATCGTCAATAACCAATCGTTACATTCATCAAATCTAATGAATTCAAAGAACCAATTTGTAAAAAATAGTATACCTAAAAGTCTTAATCTTGAGGGGAGAACGGAAATCATCGAAATAAACCATCCCGTCTTAGATCAAATGTCAACATCAATTAATGTTAATAATACTGCAAACAACAACTCTGAAACATCTTCTATTAAAAAGGTTTCAGCATCACCAACTGTGAAAAGTTCATTGAATACCATCATTAATAGGAGTAACTCCATCAATAGCATATCACAAGAAATTATTAGTACTACAAAAAGAATTCCAGCCGATAATAATAATAATAGCAATAATACTAATGCTACTAATGAAAACAGTACTAATACCAATATTAATACTAATGCTGATGTTAGTGCTGTAAATGATGCCAATCCAGAGCATCTTTTTATTTCTAACAACGGACTATTATCTTCATCACCATCTATGGCATCAATAAGAAATCAAGTTTCAGTTAATTACTTCAGTTCATCAACAGTTTCATCTGAGCAAACACCTTTGCAAACTAGTAATGCAATATCAAATAGCATTGTCCTTAGTGATTTCCCATCACCTCTAAACAGATCTGTTCCTCATTCACAAAGAACTTCAAACGATTATTCGAATACCACTTCTATATTAACAAATAATACACTCAGTGCAAATGGCGATGCAAACCCAATTGCACGCTTATCTCTAGCATCTCCTGCGTTACCAGTGATAACACAAGCAACAACAACTACTATGACTATCACCAACATGCCGACTTCATTTGAAACTGGTAGTTCTACTGTCGACTTGACTCCAAAATCAGTATCTTCGAGGAAGGAATATTTCTCGAATACCTCTAAAATTAATGATGAAGACGATAATAAAGAAAATAAGAAAAATATTACCATTGCTAATGAAGACGTAAAATTGTCTGGTGAAGAATATAGCACGGGATTGAAAATTAGTGTTGTTTAAAAAGCTAAAAATTAAAGACTTTTTATTGCACATTTTTAAAACTTTTTTTTTTAGTATTTTTATTTACTACATGTTAAATAGGTTTATTCACTTTTTGAATCAATGTACCTGCTATTCATATCCTTTGTTTTGATACTTGACAAACTCAATTTCAGCCCATTCAATCTACCTCCGGACTTTCAATTTTCGATTATAAATGTGTTGATTATTTAATACCAAGAGTAAGTAATGCTTTTATTAAACGTGGATTATTGTATTTTTTGCATAAGACTATCGGTTCTTAATATATATATTTATACTTAGGCATATACAAAAAGTAAAAAAAGGAAATGGCTGAACTACTTTCTTTTTATAAAACAATGTTCCTTTTTGCAATTTATCCATTGATTAAAATCGCATTATTTAAATCAGAATGCGGTCGAATCTAGTATTTCAAATCGAATATTCATCCCATTTTTCAGTAAGATCGTATATTTCTTCATGGGATTGATAGATTTCAGAATCGGCAGCGTCCTCATTTTCGTAACTGTGATTTATTAACTTATTTATACCTAAAGCGGGTAATTCTAAATGACTTTTTGCGTGACAAAATGAAAATTCCAACTTATAGTTAGCTGAATTTTTGGCAATTTCCGTGAAAACTCTAGACACATTCATTCCATGTTGTAAATAAATATTTTTATCTTCATTAGCAAAATTTAATATGCTAATTGCATTAATTGCATAGTAATTTAAACCTTCTGTATAATAAACACTATTAGAAGTATATAAAATATTTGTATTAATACCATTTGTACGTAGCATTAAATGCCAATCCGTTAAATTAACAAAATGTTTGGAGTTATAGATATCCATTTCATAATTGTCAAACAAATTAGTTTTAGCAATGGATGGATTCATTTCCATAATACCAGCAAGTAAAATATCAAAAATTCCTGTGAAGAAAAGGCTGGTAATTACAGAAAAAGTTAAACAAGCCGAAGAAGACAATTGATTAAATCCATTAATAGATTTAAGATCTTTGCATTGTGTAAGATACGGATAAAAACCAGTTGAAATACCAAAAAGATTGAAAATAAATGTACTTACCCAAGCTAAAACTCGATTTGGGGTGGAGGACTCCTTAACTGGAATTTGTGTTAAGTGAATAACAGTCTGATTAAATGTAGTTTCAATCAAAGACATCTTTGATAAAACGCAACAAACCTTAGCAGTTTAATTTGTCTGAACTTATTTTCGATCTTCAAGGAAGTGACTAGCATCAATTAAGTATTCATTAAAATACTTTTTCATTTATAAGTGGGATGATAAATATAATACCCAGTGTATTGGTCTTAAAATCCAAATGGAGATATTCTGGAGTTAACAGAAACCATTTCCGACAAAAATTTAAACTTTCATGAATTATCCGCTTTCAATCTGAACATAACATATATCAAATGGGTTATTTAGCTCATTTAAACTTTCAATTTATAAATATATTTCAAATAGGTTATTTAGTTCATTTAAACTTTAAACTTTCAATTTTCTAATTTAAACTTACTAGTTTTTACTATTTTCAACATCCAATTATGTCAATCACTTATACGAGGCATATATATGGACAAAGTTAGAAATTATTGCGGTCTATATTATGTTTTTGTTCTGAGATCTAACTTACTACCTAAAAAACAACATATTATTAGGAATTTAATGCCTATAACATACGATTTAATCTAATTTAAACCTTATTTTATTATTATATATATATTACTTTTGCTAGAAAAAAGCAAAGTAAAATGTGTTCGACAGATTTTTTTTACGCATTGCATAAATAGACCTATTAATTCCAGTAGTTTCCATTAAAACCTTACACCAAGATAACATAATCGCAAATAAATTAGCATCTATTACAACACTGTCTAATATAGTTAGTTATCAGGATCTTCTTGAACACCTCGGAAATTTGCCAACTGCTGCTATTACAGAGGCAATCGTTGAAAAGCGTTCATGGTTAGGTTGGATAGGTTTGGGTTTACTCAATGCTCTAGGAGTCGCAGGTGGTATATTTCAATATCAATCTGAATGCGTTTTGATTTCATTGATTCCAGGAATTGGTATTATTTCTGCAGCTGCATGTGTTACCGCTGCAATTGCCACAACGCTTTTGATTGCAGGTTCAGTTGATACTGTAGCAGGGGGTGTTATTGCAATTAGCGGAGCCATGGGTTCCACTACCCAAAACGATAAACGAGATTTGTTCGTAGATGACTTAGACAAATTTAATCATTATGTTAATCTAACCCATTGGCATAAAACAATGCGGCAAAATGGTGTTAATACAACTATTTTAGATGTTGATAGTGCTATTTATTACACTGATGGTGATTCATACTACGCATTGAATTCCACTAGTATATTCCAATCTGTTGTTGGTGCTAATATGTATGTTCAACATGGAACTAATGCATCAAGAATATTTACTAATCTAGAAGCTGATTCTAAACAATTATTAAAAAGGGCAGATCCATATGGAAATGGTTTTGATGATGAATACTATACTAGCGGTGGGGGATTAAAAGCACAATTTTGTCATCCCTTTGGTTCTTCTGAATCTGTTAATCCAGTTAATGATTGGACGACAATGAACACTTTGGTTAATGAGGTCGTTGGTAATGGTCAAACTGGTAATCATAGATGGATTACTTTAGGTTTAACGGATCGTAACCATAATGACGCCGAAATAACAAATGTTGAATTTGAGGTAGAATCAAGAGGTTTCGGACTTAACGAAGAGTGGAGTGAAGAGGGAATTTGCGATTATCCAGAAGACTAATAGAATTTTTTGGTGCATCAACAACTTGTTCATTCACGTCATGTTTATTCATTCTATCCTAGCAAAATATAATTGCGTTTTATGCAACTATGAGAATTAGTAAATAGTTCTGTGTTTTTGTCGCTTATAGGGATTACCATTAAGCGGATATTACTGTTGTGAGTAATTGTACGCTGGAACCGTTTTGGTCCAACGTTAAATATTCCCACTTTTTTTCTTTCTTTATCTTTCTTTCGATCATAAAATAGATTATGATCATCTGTTATATTTACTTTTTTTACTTATATATTTTATTGTCGAATTATGCTTATCTATTACACTCCTGGTAAGGATACGTAATTACATTAAATAGGCTCACTTGTTACTCGAGACTACGTACTGTTTAGATATAATACATAAGTATACAATTTATCCTTTCAACCGGTCAAGCAATTATATCCACCTGGATTATTTAATTACTATCGCTTGATTCAAGTGTTCTTGTTTAGACAGCGTAGCTCCTTATCCTAAAACCGACAGTTTTTTTTAAGGGAATAACAATAGTGCATAGTTTCTCAGTGAAGTGGTGTAGAGGAAGTGTAGACTATTTTTGTTCAAGTTGAAAAGGGTAATTTTTGACTATGTATTACGATGAGTTATAGATGGTGTATTTATTAAACATCAAGTATATTTTACTTTAGATTTATATAAATGTAATATTGAAATGTGAATATGGAAACGGTTGCAAAGTTGGTTATGTGAATCAATAATAAAGACATTAAAAGCATGAATAAATCTAGGTGCGATGCATTCTTATTAAGTTTCATCTTTAGCTCTGTTACACCGAGTAAGCAAGCACCTTTTCAAAGGCCCTAATTTCATTCATTTCAGGAATAAATTTTTGGTAATTTAATACAATGAACAATTAGGGAACCTTAACAAAAAATTTCAGCTTTATAAAATTTTCATTGGAATTTTTTATATACAGCTCGAATATTTTTGACATATTCAATCAATATAATTTTTTCTTCATTATTTCTCAATTAATGATATTTTACATTTGAGAACCATACGGAGAATGTTTTGGAAATGCACTTCATTGAACGAGAACACTCTCAAAGTTGAATCGACCCTTAACAAATCCTTTGGATGTTTATATGTGAATTGAAAGACTTTCTGTTGAAAATGATTTCATTTTTGATTCAGAAATAAATATACCATCCATGATTATAATTTATTTGGTGAATTTACCAAATCTCTTTTGAAACATAACCCTACCCCTTTTACCACCACATTCTGAATAATCAATTCTATTCAAATTATAACGCAATGTTTCACCTAACAATTCATCTTTGATACCATCAATTTGATACCATAGCTGATCAAGTGGAACTCGGTTACCAATTTCCATTATACTTTGCATGTTCAACCTACTTTCTTCTGGAGAATTACCACTATTGATGATAAAATTGGCAAATCGAAATGGAACCTTACTAAATTTAGTGGTAACACACGAATAAACTGGTATTGGTCGTGCCACTTTTTCAAAATCTTCACCATTTTCCTTTGCCTCATTTTTGTGCAATTCATCGTCTTCCTCATGATAATTTTCGTCTTCACGTCTTAACAATTCAACTTCCTTAGCATGCTTAGATGCACGGGTGGCCCGTTTATTTGAGCCCCAAGCAGCTTTCTTTCTACGTCTTTTACGAGCATTTTCTGCAATTGTATTATTTTTAGATTCTTCTTCTTCGGCCTTTATCTCCATCAATTTTTTCTGTTCAGCATCATCTTTTGCTTTTTGAATCTCAGCTTGCCTACGTTCCCAACCATCAATCTCACCTTGATTATGAACTAAAATGAATGATGCAAGAATGGTGACATATGGAGACTTACGGTGTGTATCTAAATTGTGTTCTTCCTTAACTCCAATAACATCTTCACTATCATTAGATTGACTAGTATTTCCTTTCTCGGTGTTATTCTCATTATCATTATCATCTTCACCATCATCATCTTCATTATCAACAATTTCATATATTGTATTTTTAGGAATAATAAATCTTGAAGCTGTATTTTCAGCAAACTCGAAAACCAAACTGGCACCTGTTGAATACCTCTCCTGTAATGGCGATAATTTACTATTCCATAAATCCTCATTTGTTTCATCGTTATTCAATTTTCCCATTCTATCATCATCATCAAAATCATCATCAGAATAACCATCGGAATCTTTATCATGAGCATGTTGTTTCTTACTTTCAGACTTGAGTTTACCCTCCAGTTTCTCCTTCTCTTTTTGAAGTTGTCTTTCTCTTATTTTTTCTTCACGTTCTAGTTTTAATTTTTCTTTTTCAATTAGTTTTTCCTGTCTTCTACGTTCTTTTTCACGTTCTCTTTCTTCTCTTGCTTCTTTCTTTAACCTTTCTCGTTCTTCTCTTTCTTTATTCTTTTGCTCAGTCTTTTCTTGTTTTATTTTGAGCTTTTCACGTTCCCTTTCTTCTTTCAATTTGAGTTTTTCTTCTTTTATTCTAGCTTGTTCAGCTTTCAGTTCCATAGCTCTTTTTAATAAATCTTCTTCTCTCTTTTTAATTTCTTCTGGAGTTAGTGGAGCTTTTACGACAGTTGTAGTTATGACATGTTTAACGTCTTTTTCAATATTTTTTTCTAATTCTTTATTCTTTAATTCTTTAATTTTCAGAATTTCAACTTTTTCAACATTTTCCATTTTTTCAACTTCTTTAACTTCTTCAGATTTCTCTGCTTTTTCAACATCATCAGTTTTTGCACCATCATTTAACAATTTTTGGGCTAAAATTGCTTCCTTTCTTTGTTTTCTTTTAAGTTTTTGCAAATAACCTGTAGCATCCCCCATATTCTTAGCCTTCTGAATATAATTTTGGAACTCAAAGATTTTATCGGTTGATGCATTACCACTAGCAACTTCTCTCATTAGTTCTTTAAGATGTGAATCTTTTTTTGCTAATAAGTTTAAGTTATAAATCATAACTGCACTCTCAGGATTGGACATAATATCTCTTGTATCTAATTTAGGTTTTTCAACTTCTGGTTCCATCGTCTTATTTGCCGCAATTGTAGATTCAGTTGAGTTTACTATTGTAATATTCGTTGATGATGTTTTGGTTTCTGTTGCAATTTCAGCCTTTGAAGAAGTTGAAGATTCATTATTGGAATTTTTTGATAAATCTGGAGTGGCTTTAATTTCCTCTACCTGTTGTTGTTGTTGTTCTTGTTGAGTTGAATGTTGATTGTCTGCTTGTGATCTTCCTGGTTGTTGCAGTTGTTGTTGGTCTTTCTGTTGTTGCAGTTGTTGCTGTTGTTGCTGTTGATCTTTCTGTTGTTGGGCATTTTCTTGTTGTTCTTTTTCCTGTCCTTCTTGTTGAGTCTTTTGTTGATCCTTTTGTTGCTGCTCTGTTTGCTGCTCTCTTTGTAGTGCTTTTCGTTGATCCTTTTGTTGATCCTTTTGTTGATCCTTTTGTTGCTTTTGTTGTTGCTTTTGTTGTTGCTTTTGCTGCTGCTGCTGCTCTTGTTGTTGTTTTAGCAATAAATCTTGTTGTTGTTCTTGCGTTTGTCCTTGTGTCTGTCCGTCTAAGTTCGCTTGTTTTTGTTGCTGTTGTTCCTGAGCTGCTTGTTGCTGTTTTCTTTCTTGTTCGTGCCTTTGCTTCTGCAACTCAAAATTAGCCTTTGCATCTTCTTGCAACTTAGTTTCATACTCAATCTTAAGCTGTTGACGTTTTGCTTCTTTCTCTCTCTCTTCAGCTTCCTTTGCTTCCTTTTTCCTCTGGATTTCCATCAATTTTTCTTGTTTTCTTTTAAGTCTTTCTTTTCTTTTTCTTTCAATTTCTTCTTGATAAATTTTCTCTCGTTCATCATCTTTTAAAAAGAAGAGTTTTATTTTAAATGTATGAACACCACAAAATAAATTACAGTCACAAAATCTAATCATTTTATCCTTTTTATTTAAATCTTTACCAATTATAATTTGTTCTCTTTTAGTCCAATATGCTTTAAAAATATGATTTAACCAATTAAACCTTGAAACAATTAATGAATTATATAAAACTGCACTATCTTTAACACTTAATGGATGTTTTAATTTTGAGTAATCTGGCAAGCTATTTTTATCCTTAGATATCGGTAAATTTTGAATTACTTTAAATGGTCTATTCATTCTCTGTTGATAAATTAATTCTTTATTTACACCTTCCAAAGGTCGAATCATAATTAAAGAATTTGACTTTTTTGTGGAATTAGAAACTCTGGATGCATTATCTTCTGCGGGTGATTCCAATGACATTATAAAAGTAGATTATATTAAAAGCAAAGGTCTAAACGAATTGATTGAGGTAGGAATGAGCTATCAGAAATAATAGATAAATTCAGTATAATAACATTTAATAACATTTAATATAATAGTATAATCATAATACACAAATTGTACGCCTTTAATACATTAATTTAATCAAAAAAAAAAATGAAAAAATGAAAAAAACACGCTTCAATTCACACTTCACATTTCACGCTGTTTAATTTAATCCTTATTTCCTCATTATCTTCTCTTCTCTTCTCTTCTCTTTCAATAATTCAATTTTAAATCATCTAGTAATTAATAACACTGATAATTTTAGAATCCATCCATAAATAATTTAATAAAAGTCAAAACCATTCTAGAATTCCTTTAAAAGGACATGACACAAACTTATAATTTAGCAGAAGGGCTACCTGCTCCTAAAAGGTTGAAATCTCATTATCAAGTAGATTATGACGCGTTTAAACCAGGTTCAATTATTAGATGTAAATTATCCAATTTCATGTCATATACATTAACTGAATTTCATTTTGGTCCAAAAATGAACTTAATAATTGGTCCAAATGGTAGCGGTAAATCAACATTTGTTTGTGCAGTTTGTCTTGGATTAGGTGGTAAATTATCAAATTTAGGTAAAGAATCAATGACAACTGATGCTTTTATTAAAGATAATCAAAATGAAGCAATAATTGAATTAGAAATCAAAAATTTTAATGAATCTTCAAAAAATTCTTTTATTATTACATCTAAATTAATAAGAAATTCGAAAACAAAATGGGAAATTGATCATAAATTATCAAATGAAACTGAAATTAAAAAATTATTAAAAAATTTTAACATTCAATTAGATAATTTATGTCAATTTTTACCACAAGATAGAGTATCTAAATTTGCTGATTTAAAACCTGAAGATTTATTAAAAGAAATTGAAAGATCTTATGGAAATGGTGAATTATTAGAACAACATAATTTAATTAATCAATTACAAATTGTAATTTTTAATGAACAAAAAAAATTAAATGAAATAGAAAAATCTTTATTAGATTTTAAAACACAAAATGAATCTTTAAAGGAAAGTGTTGAAAAGCATCGTCAATATTTAAAATTACAAAAAGATTTAGAAAAAACTGAATTAATTCGTCCTTATGTTGAATATCAAGATAAAAAACTTTATAGAGATAATTGTTATGAATCTTTTGAAACGGAAAAAAATGATTATAAGTTATTTATAGAAAGGGTAAAACCTATTGAAATTGCTTTAAATAATAGTGATGCAAATTTTCAAGAAACTACTGAATATCATAAAGATCTTGAATCAAAAGATTTAAAATATTCTAAAGAAATTGATAATATTAATAAAAAAATTGAAAATATTGATAATAAAATTGGTAAATTTTTTTCTGAAATGAAAGATTATGATCTTAAAATAAATGAAGCTAAAAATGATTATTTTAGAATTAAAGATGAATATAAAAAGATTGATGATGATTTACAAAGAATTGGAATTCCTGACAAAGATGAAATTATTAAATGGAAAGAAGATAGAAAAATTTTAAAGGAAGAAATAATGGAAATTGAGGATTCAATAACCAAAATTAAAAGTAAATTAAATGCAGGTCAGCGTAAATCAGATTCTTATCAAAATAATATTATTAATGAACAAAAGAGGTTAAATTCAAAAGATCGATTAAATACTTTAGATCCAAATAAATATAAAATTACAATTCAAGCAGTTAAATATTTGCGTCAATTAAAAGATAATGATCTAGACTCCACTTTAAAATATTTCGAGCCTGCATTAATTAAACTAAATGTTAAAGATAAATCAATTGCACCAATTATTGAAACTTTAGTACCATTTTCACATTTAAATGCTGTTGTTGTACCAAGTAAAGAAGATTATAATCAATTATCGAAATATTTATATGATGAAAAAAAATGTATGGTTTCAATGAGAACATTAGGCAATAAATTTAATGTTGATCAAGATAGAATTTCAAGAGATACAATTATTAGATTAGGATTTGATGGATTTATAACTGATTTCTTAAGTGGACCAGAAGAAGTTATTCAAATGTTATGTGAAAATGTTTATTTACATAAGATTCCAGTTTCAATTAAAGGATTATCTCATTCCCAAAAAGATTTTATTAGTAAAGAAATTGAGAAAGGATTAGATTTGATTAAATATGTTAGTTATGATGAAATTTATACAATGAATAGATCAAATTTTGGTAGAAGACAAGTTACAACCAATATTAAATCATTTAAACTTAAATCCTATATATTTGATAGTGGATTATCAGATGAACAAAAGAATGAAATTAACAATCGTATAAATGAATTGAAAGAATCATTAAATGAAAATAAAAAAGATAATATTGAATTTAATAATGAATTAAATATAAAGAAGAAAGAATATGATGATAAGGCTAAAGAATTTGAAGATATTGAAGCAGCTATTAAGAGATCAATTGAAGTTGGTAAAACTGTCGTCAAATTAGAGAAAAAGAAAGAATTGCTATCAAATAGGATGGCTGCTAAAAAGAAAACTTTTAAAGAATTAAAACATAATAATAGTTTGGAAAATAGGAATAAATTTTTTGATAAGATTAATTTATTATTACAGGAAAAATTAGATTTAGAGAGTAATAATAAAAAAGAAATTATTATTAAAAAAGTTTTAAATGATGATGAATTATTAAAATTACGTATACGTTTAATTGAAGAAAATAATAAAGTTAAATCAATTGAAAAATTAAATCAATCTATTAAAATTGAAAAAGATGAGAGACATCAAAAATTGAAACAATTAAAATTAGAATTTAAGAAAGCTAATGAAACTTATAATGAAACTTATAATTTGTATAAATCAAAAGTAAGTGAATTATCAGATGAAGATAAAGCAGATATGAGTATAATAATTAAGGAAATGGCAGAAAATGGTACATTAAATCATGAAGTATTAAATACTAAGATTAAACAAATTCAATCACAAATTAAATTGAATAGTCGTAGTGATGGTGAAAATTCAATTAGGAAATTACAAGATAATGAAGAAACAATTGAAAAATTACAAGGTTTAATTCCAAAACTTGAAGAATCTATTGAAATTCATAATAAAGAAATACAAGAAAGTTGTAAAACATGGGAAAATGAATTAGATAAAATTGTTGTTATAATATCTAATGATTTTGGAGAAAATATGTCAAAGATAGCAAGTGGTGGTAGTGTTGTTTTAGATAAAAGTGAAGATGATTATAGTAAATGGAAATTAATTATTAAAGTCAGTTTTAGAGATAATGAACAATTAACAGATTTTAATGGAGCTCAACATTCTGGTGGTGAAAAATCTACAACTACAGCAGTTTTCCTTAATTCATTACAAGGTTTAACAAATACACCATTCCGTGTTGTTGATGAAATTAATCAAGGTATGGATGCTAAAAATGAAAGACGGGCACATGAATTAATAGTTCGTAAAGCAACAACATCAAAATCATCACAATATTTCCTTATAACACCAAAATTATTAAGTGGTCTTTATTATGGTGATGGCTCAACAATGTCAGTTCATTGTATTTTTGCTGGAAGATGGCTTCCAAGGTGTACAGATGATAATTCTTATTTGGAAATGGGTATAAGTGGACAATATATACCGGGTAATTAATTAATAATAATATGAGGTGTCAGGTGTAATTGAATTTTTCATTTTTTTTCTCATTTTTTTTTTTTTTTAATTTTCTTGTTGTGAAACGACAAGAAGTTAGATTTTTCATTTTCTTTTCATTAATGTATTGAAATTTTTTATATACATATATATATATGAATTATGATTTTATATATATTTTAATTTTCTCTTTTGTTTATTTTACTTTAAATATCCGTTAATTAATCAATCAACATGGGTTCTTTTAAATTCACTAGAAATTCTGCATACCTTTCCAGATACCAAACTCCATTCAGAAGAAGAGCTGAAGGTAAGACTGATTACTATGCTAGAAAGAGATTAATCACTCAAGCAAAGAACAAATATGCTACTCCAAAATACAGATTAGTCGTTAGATTCACCAACAAAGATATTATTTGTCAAATTGTTTCATCTACTATTACTGGTGATATTGTTTTAACTGCTGCTTATTCTCATGAATTACCAAATTATGGTATTACTCATGGTTTAACTAACTGGTCAGCTGCTTATGCAACTGGTTTATTAGTTGCAAGAAGAGCTTTAAAGAAATTAGGTTTAGATGAAACTTATACTGGTGTTGAAGAAGTTGAAGGTGAATTTGAATTAACTGAAGCTGTTGAAGATGGTCCAAGACCATTCAAAGTTTTCCTTGATGTTGGTTTACAAAGAACTACTACTGGTGCAAAGGTTTTCGGTGCATTAAAGGGTGCTTCTGATGGTGGTTTATATGTTCCACATTCTCCATCAAGATTCCCAGGTTGGGATATTGAAGCTGAAGAATTAGATGCTGAATTATTAAGAAAGTACATCTTCGGTGGTCATGTTGCTGAATATATGGAAGAATTAATGGATGATGATGAAGAAAGATATTCCTTATTATTCAAATCTTATATTGATGATGATATTGATGCTGATGCAGTTGAAGATATTTACATGGAAGCACATGAAAAGATTAGAGCTGATCCATCTCCAAAGAAGGCAGAAGACAAGAAAGCTGAATATGCTGCAGAATCTAAGAAATACAAGCAAAAGAAACTCACCAGAGACGAAAGAAAGGCAAGAGTCGAAGCAAAGATCTTGGAATTCAAGGCTTCTGCTTAAAAATCTCGTTAATTTTATTTTTGTTTCTCAAATTTAATATTTAACTTAATATTTTCTTTAATTATTGTATATCTTTTTTTAAAATTAGAATATTCAATTGTTAACTAATAAATTTATTGTAGATATGGATAATAATTTACATTGTGAGCGGGTTATTTCATTAAGTTCTAAAGGAATAATGTCACCTTTAGCGTATGCAATTTTGCACTTTTTAAACTGAGCCTTTTCCTTTTTTTTTAAACTATTTCACTAACACTATATCTTCTTTTTTTATTCATTCTTTCTAGGTCACAAGACAAAGATAAAATAAAACAGCAATTGCTTAGCGTTTTGAATTTAATTGAATGTGGGTTAAAAGATGGTCAAAGAATTAAATTAGAATTATATTCTTCAACATCTAAAAGAAAATCAACATTAATTTTTCCATCATTAAAACTGCAAAATAATAAAAAATTTGCCATTTATTTTTATCTTTTACGTTTAATTTATAATCAAATAGAATTAAATGAAATAATTTCAAAACGTCAAATTTATTATATGAATGTTAGCCTTTTCAAACAACAGTCAATTGTTGATAGTTGTATTGATAAAATCGCAGATTGTTTAGGCTTATCAATTGAGCAATTGAGAATAGCAGCTTCTCAAAAAGGTTTAATTTATGCAGATTTAATAGTTAATGATTTACATGATAAATGTAGAATTATTAAAATTTCAAGGGATAATGGTCCATCATTAATCCCTTTAATAAGCTTATCATCAAAACCTTCAGATTTTAATTTTATTTTTAATAATAATCCATTATGTATTCCAATCTCAATAATAATTCTTGAAAAGGATGCAATTTTATCAAGTTTAATAAATACACAACAAAATAAATTAAATTTTAAAAACACAATTTTAATCTCTGGTAGAGGTTTCCCAGATAGATTAACGAAACATTTCATTTGGATATTAAGTGAAAGTTTCAAATCAGTTCCAATTTATGGTTATTTTGATGCTGATATTTATGGTTCTTTGATCGCATTTGAATATAAATATAAAAATTTTAATACATTTAATAATCCACCGTGTTCAAATTTACAAATAAGATGTGCAAAGTTGTTTCCTTTTAATTTTGACAAAACACATTCTCTTTCATATTTAATACCTTTAAATAATCGTGATATTTTAGTTGCAATATCCCGATTTCAATCCTTAATAAAAAACGTCGAAATTTTACGTGAAATGCAAAGATCTCTTTTTTTGCAAGTTAAAAGAGAATTACAGTTAACAGATATTGCAATAGATTGAAGGTCTTTATAATTGTTTCATGAATTGTTTTAATGCATTGTTTCTATAAATATTTAAATAATAATAATAATCAACAGAATAAACGAGAAATCATTCAGACTTTTTTAATTTAAACGGTTTTAAAAATAACAAATTCTGATTTTCTATATTATTTTTAATTGTCAATTTTTCATATAAATAAGTAGAAAAGATTTTCAATTTATTATTCGATGTTTTATACATTGAGCTATTTTCACTTTCATTAAAATCAAAATGTGAATGTAAATTATTACATGATTCAGGTTCATTAATATCAATAGACATATCAATTAATTTTTCATTAATACAGGCATCATCATCTTTTTCTTCTTCCTCCACAATTGAATCATCATAATCATCAATCAAACTTTTATTAAATTCAGAATCAAAAATTTCACTATTTATGGATAATGATCCAATATCAGAACTTATAGCTGAGTTTAAACTTAATCTATTTTTATTTGATAATAATGGTGATGATGATGGTATTAAATTCTTTTTCTTTATACTTGTTGGCATGTTAAATTCATCCCATAATGTTTCACCATGCCATGAATTAATTCTTTTATTATATTTCTTATTCCTTCTACCTGAAAAATTATTAAATTTATTTTGCTTTTCATTTAAAAATTGATTGCTATTGTTACTATATCTATTTAAAAATGATTTATTAATCAATGAATATTTTTTATTCTTCCATTTAGAAAAGTCAATTTTGTTTTCATTTGAAGTAATACTAATAATTGAATTTCGACGTAATTCATTAAATTTTATAGTATTATTATTATTCTCATGATGAATTACTTTCAATTGTATTGGGATATTTATATAAAAATTGTAATAAATCAATCCAACAAAAAATGGAGTGATTTGAATAAGCAATTTGAAAATATCAAACCAATCATCTTTTTTAATTAAATAATAATAAACATATAATATACTCAATTCCAAGCATATTATTCCATTATACACAATTATGGTATAAATCATTTTTCTATTGATCCATAATTTTTCAATATAATTTAGATCAACAATAAATTAAGTTCTAAAGATGAATTAAGTTCTAAAGATGTATTGTAATTTAATTTAATTTGATTTGATTTGATTAGGTTTGATTCGATATTCGATATCAATCAACAATCAACAGACAAAATAAATAAAATGCGAATTTTTCAGATTTTTAGATTTTTCAATTTTCGGCATGATAAATAAATATAATATTTGTAAATTCAAGGTTAATGAATTATTATTTTACAATTACTTTTTATGAAGCAATAAATCTCATGATCTATGGATTTTAAATATAAAACTTAATATACACATATATAATAATAATGCCAAATGAAAACAAAAGACATAATAATACTAATATATAACAATACTAATTTATTAAGTCTTATCTTTCAAGTATATTAAAAAGAGTAATAAAATAGTAAATAAATTTTTCCTGGTTTTTATTATCTTTACTTTATTTCAATTAAACAATTTTTTCAGAAACTTTAAAGTTTGAATTTGTTGTGCAAAATTGAACGTTGTTTAGTGGCAACATCGATAAGCAACTGATTGCATGACATTTATAATATAACAATGTTTTTTGATTTTAATTTCTAATTTTAAAAAAAGAACTATTGACAATTCACAATAGTAAATTTGTTACAACCTTTATTATGATTTAATGAAACGATAAATTTTCATTGTGTATTGTGTAAACTGTATATAGCAAAAAATTATATATAAAAGAGAATTATAAAGAAATAATTGCATGAAAACTCTTATAATAAAGGAATAAAATTAAATACAGTAGAAAAATCTGAACCATGTGAAACCAAAGATTAATTTATGGATTCTTTGCCTTAATTAATTATCTAATTCGTTCCCCCACACTATGATAAAATAATTTTAATACTTACTAATTGATATATATATACAAAATATTTATATAATTTCCATGCCTTCTTTTACCTATACAAAAACTAATGTTCAATTAAATTTAAATAAAAAAAAATACAATTATAATACAATTTTCATTATTTTTAGTTTTTTCTTTTTTCCTCTTCCTAAAGTAAATTATTTATTGGATCTAACACGAATAACATTATTCAAAATTCTCTCATAAACTTCATCAGCATCCTTTATATCACCAGTAGAATTATGACTCAAAGTTGGGCTCAACAGTTCATCATCAAGAATTGGTGAATCTGAAATACCGGAATTGTTTTTTTCAACATTTGGATTAATGGTATCAGAATTAGCATTAATGTTATTATTAAAATTAGAATTAGTGGCTGATTCAGCAGTTGAATTCCCAAACCATCCAAAACCAAATTTAGATCCATTAGCATTTGAAACTGTATTTGATGTTTCAGAAATTGGTGAAATTTCTCTAGGGACTCTTTTTGGATCAACATGTTTATAAATTTTTTCAACTGTAGTAAAATCTTTATTAACCTTTTTAATCAAATCACTTATACTTTCAATACCTTTAGCTTTCATGATAGTTTCCCTCAATTCTGAACCAGAAGGAATAGCATTGATTTTAAGTTTTTTCTTTTCAGCTTCAACTTTCAAACGTTCTTTTTCTTCAGCCTCAATTCTAAGTCTTTCCATTTCTTTTGCTAATTGTTCTTCTCTTTCCTTTTTAGCCAACTCGGAGTCTTCAACATTTATAACATTAGAATTTTGTGAATCATCAGGCATAATATCATTTTGTTGTTGAACGAAGAAACCCCATCTATGTAATTCACCTTCTTCTTCTTCTAATTTCTTTGCATGAAGACTAGTTTGTGAAAAATTTCTCATTAAAACACGTTGACCGGTTGTGCTATCAACAGGAACACTATCAGCATCAGTAACGACAATATGGGGTTCTTCTGCTGGAATTATTGGATTATGTTCCTCAGGATGTTGATATAATAATTCATTATCAATAGTTTCATTTGAAGTAAAATTAAAACTTTTATCATTTGATAAATGTCTGGTTAACTGTGATGATAAATTTCTCATTAGATTTGGTCTAGAATGATCATTAGTTGCAGAATTTGAATTGATTGATAAACCAGCTTTATTATTAGATTTAACTTCATCAGCAAAAAGTGCTAAAATATTTTCTAAAGAATCATCCAGTAAACATAATCTTAATAAATTTTCCTTACCTTCAATAGATAATTTACCCTTTTCACGACTTGCAAATAATCTATTCATCGCATCTTGTATTTCTTCACGTAATTTGATAGTTTTATCAACTAAGGAACGATAAATAATTAGACGTTCTTCATCAGCTATTTGTAGATCTGTTTCTAATAAATGTTCTGCTGCTTTAGTTAATAATGAACCATCAAAAATTAAATCTTCATCTCTTGCAGTTGCATCAGCAGATGCAATTGTTCCAACATCTGAACCAGCAGATGATTTGGCTGTTGTCTTAAATTTAGAAGATTTTGAATTTGCATTTAAAAATGATTCCATATTTCTCATTAAAAAAAATGCAATTCTTGAAACTAATTCTTCATCTAAACCTTCATAATCCATATCAAGATTATAAATATGAGAATTTTTCACAGCAGAATATAATGCAGAAATAGTTTTAGGTGATATTGCCTTATTACCCAAAATTGAAACATGAACTAATTTTGGACATTTTTGAAATAATAAACCTAATTGAACAATTGTAA
The DNA here is from genome assembly GCA_030571145.1 of Pichia sp. yHKS168. Classification (NCBI taxonomy): domain Eukaryota; kingdom Fungi; phylum Ascomycota; class Pichiomycetes; order Pichiales; family Pichiaceae; genus Pichia; species Pichia sp. yHKS168. The sequence goes on along the minus strand of JAJLXI010000021.1, from coordinate 40,992 downwards.
ATTCAGTTAAATTATCAAAATCAAAATGAATTCTTCGTAAATCTGGATAGTTTGGTAAATTATCTCTTAAAACTGGAATTATATCAGGGAATAAATGAGGATTATTACTTAAATCTAAAAATCTTAAAGTTTTCAAATAGGATAGATTTTTAATTAAGTCAGAACATTCTTTTAATGTAACATCAGTTGAATTTAATGAAAAGAATTGTAATTTTATATTAGAAGAATTTTTTTCAATTGATTTATTAAGTGAGGTTAATTGACCAAGAGATAAATCATTAAATGCAAAATCAACTCCAATACATTTTGAATTTGGATCTGAAATCCATTTTGATAATATTTCCATTTTTGGAACATCTAACTGAGATGATGCTAAACCTAATTTTTTAGTTTTCAATATTAAACTTTTACTAACTAAATTATCAAATTGTTTCAAGTTTAATATACAACCATTTAAAACTAATTCTTCAATACCTCCACGTAAAGCTAAAATATCAGTAAATAAATTCCAATCTAATTCAGACCTTAAAATTGTTTTAGAATTATCTGAATTTTTTTTAATACGCTGTTGAGAAATATCTAATTTTTGAATTGATTTATTTGTTTCTAAAAATTTACAAACAAATTTCCAACCTTCTTGATCAATTGGTACATTTCTTAATGATAATTTATCTAAAATTCTTGAATTTTTTAAACTAACTAAAATAATTTTCAACATTTCTGTATCAATTGTAACATTATCAAAAATAACTGTTATTACAGGCGCAATTGCTAAAAAATCAGAAAATGATAAAATATCAATTAAAGTTGGTCTTGGATTCAGCATTTTTATAACCGGTAAAGGTTTTGTTTTATCTTTTAATTGTTTTAAAGTTGCAGGAATTGGTAAAATTTCTCTTAAATGACAACAACGTGTATATAAAGTTTCTAAATTGATTTCATTTATTAAATCTGTTGAATCATTAGTTGTTGAATTTAAATCATCATTACCAAAATAATTAACATGTTCATGTAATGGAGTATCAATATCATCATCTTTACTTATAAATCTTGAATCCGTTATATTTTCTTCCTCATCTTCATCATCATCATCATCTGATCTTAAAAATGAACCTTTTCTTTTTTTAAAACATGAAACTTCTTTTGCCATTCTTAACGCAGCAATATGAGCTTCTTCTGAATGTTTTTTAGATTCTGATAAAAAATGTTTTTGTCTTAAAACAGCTTGTTCATATAATTTTGGATCAACATTTGGTTTTTGATCTTTTGTTTGTTCATTAAAACTATTAGTTATACCAATTGAAAGTTTTGGAGGTGGTGCTAACATATCTTCAGGTATTAAAACATTACCCTTTTTTGGTCGCCTTGAAGGAATTTGTTGTTGAGGATCTTCAATTAAATCATCAAGTGCAAAACATACACGTTTAAATGAAATATTTTCTAATGGTTTAATTTTATGTTTAGTATTAGTATTATTATTTTTGTTATTATTACTGTTATTATTATCATTATTATGAATAAATGGATTCAATTTTATATCATGAGATTTATTTATATTGTTAACATTTTTTGAAACTGTAGGTGAAACAATAGTAACAGGAGATTGTTTAATAGGAGATTGTAAATTTGGATTTGGAGCATTTGAATTAGTAATTGAATTAGATTTTAATTTTGATGATAATGTAGATAATAATGATTTTTTCATTGGTTTATTTTCACTTGCATTTGAAGGGGATTTTTGTCTACCAAATAAAATTGAGGAAGATCTTGATCTCGAATTTGAAGTCGGAGTTGTTGCAGTTGCAGTTGCAGTCGCAGATGTTGGAGTTGATATATGATTTTGTATAGATGATGAGGATGTTGTTGAATTTATAAATTGAGAATTATTAGAATCTAAAGAAGATGATGTCGATTTTTGAGAAGTTAGAGAATGAGTATAAATGTTATTAGAAGGTGAATTATGAGATAAATTTGAGGTATCAATTTTTAAACCACTTGAATGTGATGATGCAGATGTTGACTTTAACGAAGATTTGAGAGGGGTATCATTCCTCAAAGGTATTGAAACAGGTGAAGAGGTATGTGAATAATTGATTGGTTGGGTATTTGAATTTATTATTGAGTTTTGAGACAGAGATTGAGATTGAAGTTGAGATTGAGACTGAGAAGAATTTAAGTTTAAATTTATATTTGAATCTATTATTGAAATATCTGAATTATTTGGTGAATTTAATAAATCATTTGAACCATCTTTACCCATTGATTCAATTAAAGCTTTTTGTTGAGCTTGTAATAAATGTGATTGAACTTCATTATTAATAGTATTTGAACGTTTTGTTAATTTTTTAACTTCCCTACCACGAAATAGCCAATCAACATCACTATTTGAAACTCCTGGATCTAAAAAGGAAGAAGAAAATTCATCATGTAAATCTAAATCAGATAATATAAATTTTTCTAAATTTTTATGTTGTTGGTTAACCATTTTTTTAGTATGGCCATAAATTTATTTATTGAAATTTTTTGTGTGTTTTTATTAAAAAATAAATGAATATTGAAGAATAATAATAATAATAAGATGAAATATATGCAGAGTCAGTAGTTACTTATAATTATGTAACACTTTTGTATATTATAATTAAAAGAAGTAAATAACATGAATAATATGGAGTAAGAGAAAGCTTAAATTTAGAGAGAAGAAAAAAAAAGTAAAATTTGAAAATGAAAAATACAGTATGGTATGGTGCTTACGCATGGATATAGTATATATAGTATCGGGCACAGGGCACAGGGTACGGGGTAAGGTACGTCGGTCCGTAGTTATGATATATGTTATATGTTATGCATTATGTATATATAGTGTATTAATGACATGAACTTTATGACCTATGAGGGATTAAATAAAAGATAAAGTCATTTTATATATAATAATATATAGTAATAATTTAGTAATGGAGAAACAGTATTATCTATATCTATATCTATATCTATATCAATCTAAACGGATTTAAATTTATAATAAATTGTAAAGACTAAAATAAACAAAATAAACAAAATAAACAAAATAAACAAAATAAGATATCCAGTCTACAGTCTACAGTCAGTCTACAGACAATAATGAAAAAGTCTATCTATATCTATATATTTCCAAATTACTCTTTCTAAACATTAATTATTGATATACTTTATATACATACATATTTACATACTGCATACCTGTTCTCTGATTGTACCCCTCTTCCATTTATATCTTCTATCTTTTCCATTAATTAATTTGTTAATTCTAATTAACTTTACTTCCACTGTTTGTTATTTTTCTATTTCGCCCTTCAATCTTTAGCCTTTCTTTTATCTATATAATACAAATATTGGTATATATATATATCTATATATATATAAATTCGTAAAATATATTATCATTAATTCAAAAACCATTCTCTAATAATTTAATTAATAATATTTTTACTAATCATTCATCATTTATTATTGAATATTATATATTCAAAGATCCCATCTTTAATTCTATATATGCCTCTTTGTTAATATATTTAGAATCAAATAAAATATCTCTATTTTTATCAACCATTGCTAAATATTCTGGAACTAAAATATTATGAAACATTTCATCATTTTTATTACCATCACTAATTTTTTTAACTTGTAATTTATTACAATGAAATTCGAAAACATCCTTCTCTGAATTTTGTAATTCTTTCACTTGTTGATAAATAATATCATACTTTCTATCTAAGGTATCAATTGAATTTAAAAAAGTTTCATAAAAATTTGGATAATATTTTTTTACAAACGGGATAAAATCTTTTTTTAAGTCAAGTTCAAAATTACAAATTAATTGATATTTTTCATTTCTAATACCAATTACAAGATAATCTTGAATCCCAAAAAATGATTGAATTAACCATTTTTTAAACTTTAAATTAAAATAGTTAACATTTTCCTTTAAAAATAATAAAATTTCTTCTTTATTATCATTATTTAATTCACTAATATTTTCTACTGTTATACCATTAATAAAACATAATTTAATTTCTGTATATATTCTTTTCTCTTTATTATCTTTTTTATCAAAATAATTTCCTTTAAATGAATCAATTTCAGCAACTGATTTAAATGGCCATTTACCAAATTTACCTTCTAATAAAATTTTAAAATTTGATCCATTAGTTGGACTTGGTTCATTAGTTAAAATAGATTCAAATTTAATACCAATATATGATAATAATTGATTTTGATTAGCCCTAGTTGCAGTATTAGATATAATTAATTTATTCTTATATAATATTATATTATAAATATCATTTGTATTTAATATTAAATCATTATGAACTCCATTATGACATAAAATTTCAATTTCATTATTATTATCTTTAAATTTATCTAATGGTTTTGTTAAAAATTCATAAGCTGCTAATGTAATTGCAAAAAACTCAATTTTTGATTCTTTATTACTATAAACAGTTCTTTTATATTTATTACATCCTGTTTTTAATGATGGTTTATAATTTTCATTCTTAATACCTGGTAATAATTGATCTCTTAAATGATATTTTTTTAATTGTGAATAGTCAAATCTTAATTTTTCACCATCATATGAATATCTAAAGATTTCATATGGTCGACAATTGAATGGATTATATCGTGGCATATAATAATTTATAATAATTTAAACTTTATTAGAATCTGTTGAATTTGTATAATTATAAACCTATTAATTATTAATATTATAATAATTAATTGATGATGCATAGTGCATAATACATATGTACAGACAGATATTTGAAAAAAACTTTAAATATAATATTAGTGCAACTTTCCTAACTGAGTAATAATAGGCAGAGATTTATTAATTTTATGATTTCAAGTTTTAAATTTTCTTACTTTAACAATGAAAACATAAAGTATACAAATTTCATTAACTTAAATTACCAATTTATATAAGTATCACCATGGTTCTTTTATTATATATAAAACTTTTAAGGCATTTCTATGAATATTATAATAATGTTTTAAGTGGGATATAAGGGAATAAAACGGTAATACTATAATCGTAGACGCAAAAGTTGAACCCAAAATTGATAGATAGCCTTTAGCGCACAAAATCCAAGCAAGAAAACAGTAAGCGGGGGCTTTCGCGGAATGGTCTAAAATCCAACCAATTTTAAGTTTTCGGATATTGCTCTAGAAAAACAAATTCGGTTATCGGCTACAAATAATTAAATACTCAAATAGCACAGCACAGCCTAAATTTGCCTCTAGTATTAATCTTTTTATTGACATACTTTGATTATAATGAACTTCAAAATTAGGTTAGTTCTTAATTCTAATCTACTACATCAAATAGAAGAATACGATTTGTTTTCATTAAAAATTAAATTAATTTCTTGATATAAAATTAATTATCAATTATCATTTCCAGGATTAAATTTAAGGATAGAATCATAACATATCCATTTATCAAGCCTAAAAATAAAAGCTAACACTCAACTTGTGTAAATTAATTTTATAAAAATGGCATTCCGATATAGAAACAATGAACAATACTGAATTAGCATTAGTTCAAGTGGCAATATTGTAAAATGTTATTTAATTTGTCTAAAGTAGAATTTCAATTTCTTAAAAAAAAAGTAAACTATTATGTGAATGATTATACCCACATCTAATTTCAATTTTTTATAAGTTTCTACTAGTCTTAGTTGTTAATTGATATGTTGTAAACATAAGTTAAAGATATGTAAAAGCTTTTACTCTTTAAACACGGTAAGTCTATGAACTCTGAACACGAAAATGCTCGTTTTTCTTCCACTAAAAATTCTCGCAAAAATCAAATTAAAATTTAATAGAAAACAATAAACATGAATATCAGATCAACAACATATAGAAATATATATTTTTAACACAAAAGGGCATTGTTAGATTGTAAAGACCAACTATTAATATATTATGTTCAAACGAACGTCTCGTTCCAGATCTAAGTCAATTATTACTGCAAGTCCCATTAACACTGAATTTTCAACTGCCACAACACGAAATAACATAATAAATATTGATGATCCAGTTAATGAATCTTATATAGCTTCTGAAGAATCAATTGATGAAGTTGTGTTACCAAGCAAAAAGAAAAGAAAAGTTCCATCATCATCATCAGCAACTCCAAAATCACAAACCCAATCACCAGTTCCAGCAGCGATTAATAAACAAACTAATTATCCAAAAGTTGAATCAGTATTATTAGAATTACCATATCGTGGATTATTTGATTTTGATGATGCAAATACTTATGATACTATTCCAGATTATAAATTTAAATTATTATTCAATCAATTTGTAAAAAAATCAACATCAATTAAGAAAACTAAAAATAATCTTAAATCAATTATTTTAAATTCTCAATCAACTAATAATATACCCAATTCTACGAATAAATTAAAAGTAATACATTTTGATGACTATGAAATAAATGCATGGTATAAATCACCATATCCGTCACAATATAACTCTAATCCAATAATGTCAATTTGTCCACATTGTTTAGCATATTTTGATTCATCATTTACGCTTAACAGGCATTCTTTAAAATGTTCTTTTAAATTTCAACCAGCTGGTAGAGAAATTTATAGGGATGAAAATGAAAAAATATCAATTTTTGAAATTGATGGTAGAAAAAATGTTATATTTTGTCAAAATTTGTGTTTATTAGCAAAATTATTTTTAAATTCTAAAACTTTATACTATGATGTTGAACCATTTATGTTTTATGTACTGTATGATTTTTCAAATAATTCATCTTTTAAATTTATTGGATATTTTTCAAAAGAAAAATTAAATTCAACTGGTTATAATTTATCGTGTATTATGACATTACCAATTTATCAGAGACGTGGATTTGGTAGTTTCTTAATAGATTTTAGTTATTTATTATCAAAAAGAGAATTTAAATTAGGTACACCAGAAAAACCTTTAAGTCATATGGGTTTATTAAGTTATAGAAATTATTGGAAATTATCAATTATAAGAGAAATTTATAAACTATTTTTTGAAAATGATAATTTAAAACAAGAGAATGTTAATTGTGTTATAAAAGATCCATTATTGAAAAAATTTACTATATCAATTGATGATTTAGCAAATTTAACAGGTATGATACATGATGATGTTATAATTGGATTAGAACAATTAAATTCATTTTTAGTTCATGATAATGATGAAAATGTTAATTTTATGTTAATTTTTAATGCAACTTTAGTTAAAAATCTTTTTATGTCATGGCAAAAGAAAAATTCTATTAAGTTGAATAAAGATTTGTTAATTTGGAAACCTGTTATTTTAGGTCCATCTGGTGGTATCAATACTAATAGTACAATGGTTGTAACAGACCATCATAATATTCTGGACTCTTCAAATTCTTCTAGTTCTTTAGAAGGAAAATTAATGAAAAATGTTTCTGTTGTTGTTAATTTTCTGAAAGATGATTTAGAAGATGATAGAGATCTTGAAGATCAGACCCTTGAAAAAATTGAATTACAACAAAATTTAAATCCTAATATTAATGAAGAAATAAATGATGATAATTTAACAGAAGCAACTATATGTTATCCAGGCATGAAATTTAATAAAAGAAATGCACAAAAATTCAATGATAAAAATTATAAAATGACTTTGAATGAAAACATTAGCAAAAATGGAAAATTAAGTGATGATAGTAAAGAAAGATTAGCAAATTCTATAACAGATGATTATGTTCAGATTGATGATATAAATTTGGATGAAGAATTGGGAATTGAGTCTATAGAAGATGAAGATGATAATAAATCAGTAGATGATGACTACGATGCTGAAAATTTTGAAGATGAAGAAGATGATTATGATGATGAAGAGCAAGATACTGGTTTATCTCCAAGTGACGTGGAAATTTAATTGTATATTAGGGTATGTAATAATATTTAAATAAATGTAATAACTTATTATTTATTCTTTTGCATTATTGATATTATTTCAATCAAGATTATTGTACGAAACCATGGTTACTTTGGAACAATCCCACCATTCTACATTACTCAATGCATCGAAGAGACTTTTTTCTTCAAAATCAAAATCAGCACTTTTTTTTTCTGTCAATAAATTGTTATAAACATTTAATAATTTTGAAGATTTTATTGATGACGGTGTTATTGAAGGAATATTTGGCAGATCATGTAATGGCTTTGTTGTCTTGGGTGAGAATAATCTTTTTTTGTCATCTATTAAAAATAAGGGACTATTTCCAAAATCTGGCTTGTTATTATTTAAATCTCTGTAATGCTTATCCGATTGCTTATTATTTTTTATATTTTGCATAAAATTTTTGTGAGGGAATTTACATTCATCCAGTTGTAGTTGACAATCCAAAAATGGATTTGGATCATGTTTTTCATCTAACTTAGTTTCAAATGTTGAACAACAGTTTAAGTTTGGTGTAGATAAATTTATTGAAAAATTTGGAGTTTTAGATGAAGAAAGCAGATATTCTGATGGTGGAACATTTTCCTTATTTGAAATAATTGAAGATTTGGTACTAATCGATTCATTATCATTATAACACTCTGAATACAATTGATTATAAATATTTGTGTATGTTTCTTTTAATGGTTTAAAATTATTACAGTGTAAACAATAAGGTAGATCTTCATTATTTGCATAATCGAAAATTGAAGTTTCATTTGTAAAATCTTCACATTCACAATCATAGTTGATATTTGAGATAAAATTTTCAAGTTTTAATTGATTTAAAATTATTTTTCCATTTTTTTCTTCTTCTTTATTAGAAAAGGATAATAAAGGTTTTGGTCTGAATTGTAAAAACGTTGGTTTTTTGTTCAGTTTTTTCTTTGCTGGATCTCTTTTAATTGAATTGATAGCATTTCTTATATCATGCAATGATTTTGATCTCTGTAAATTATTTTTTCTCTTTTTTGTTTCAAAGGTTGTAAATTTTTCCTCATGATCGTAAATTGGAATATCTCTCAATTTAGCAATTGGTTTAAGATTTAACGATAATTCATTAATTTTATCTTGATAAATAGATTGCGATTGATCATTTTCCTTTTTACTGATTTTATGGAAGAATTTTAAAATTTGTGATTTCATTATCGATTATGAGTGATTAAAAACTGAGTTTGTGAAAACGTCAATAAAATCGTAAAATAAATTTTACAAAACCAATTTAACATGATTAAATAATGTTGCAAAACTTAGATATAAAAGATTTAAGTAAAATAAGGTATTTTTATATTAGACAGATTAGAAAATTAGAATCTATTTTGTAACATACATGAAAAAATGATATATCTGAATAGTAACAAAATGCTGAATGCTGAGCGCTGAGCCCCGTGAAATTTCAAAACTGTTTCATTTTTTTTGATTTTTTTCTAATTTTTTTGTTTTTTTTTCATTTAATTTTTTTTTTTAAAAAAAATTGACTCATTTTCTATTTTTCAATTTATTATTTATTTATTATTTATTTTTTTTTAATCTTATTGTATATATATGTTCTGCATTTCAATCTTATCTATCTTTGACTCATAAAATAGATAACAAAACTAGTGTGATTCATAATTTAACATTTGAAAATTTCTTCATATATTGAGCTACTTCCCTATATATTTAGGAGTGTGTACATTTATCAATTGATTTATACTTAAGCAAAAAAAGTATTCCAATAATTTTTATACCCTTACAATTTCTTTATACATCAATAATCAATAATTAAAAAAAAAATGATGGATCCAACAGATACACAACTCTTTACAAGCAAATTTTCAATTCTCACAATCCCCAGAGAAAATTTCTGGATATTTAAATCAGGGATATTACAAATAATATTTCGATTAGTAGATGTATATGAAAATCGTTCAAATTCACGATATTCATATACTGATGTTTCATCAATTTCATCATCATCTGATGAATCAATCAACGAAAGTTTTTCTGATAATAATACTAAAAATGTTCATCAAGATGAATATCAATTGTCTAATTCGACGCATTTAATTAATAATAATACAGAAGATTTAAATAATTTAACATTAAATGATAAAAATGAGATTGAAGATGATGGATTATTCTTTCATTTAGCATTTACAACTGAAGAAGTTACATTAATGTGCTCAACAAAAGTTATGAAAAAATATTTAAGTAAAGCAATTGAATTAGATAAAGATTCAATACTAATTAGTGATGAATTTTTTATAATTCAAGTTTTCAGTGATGGTTTGAATATTGGTAAAAAAATTTTGGAATTAACTCAACCATTATCATTAAATAATATTTCGTTATTTTTTATATCAAATTATTTTTCAGATTTAGTATTAGTTTCAATAAAAGATAAGATTAAAGCTTTGAAAATATTAGAAGAAAGTCAACGAAAAGATATTGATGAAACAAGTAATGATTTAGAAATTAAAACTTTTGAATTATTAAAAAAAAATAATATTATACCGAAATTAGATACTGATATTAAATTAGTTTTAACAGGTGCAAGAAGTGGAGATTCAGTTGAAATTTTAAAACAAACAGCGGAATCTATTTCAAGGTTGAATACAGAATCAATTAAAAATGATAATAATATAAGTTTCCCAAAATATTTTGCAATTACTAGAACTCCAACTGAAGAAATTGGATTATTATTACCTTATGATGATATAGAATTAAGTAAATTGAAATTTTCAAAAGTTAATATGATGGGATCATTACAAGATTATTATTATCCAATATTTATTGATTTAAAGAAATTGCCATTAGATTTAAAAGGTATTGTTGCAGGTATGGCATCAAAATTATTAAGGATAAAAATTGATGAAATGAGCTATTTATCATTAGGTAGATCAGGTTTTGTTCTAATTCCAGATATGTTTAAAGAAACCGTTGAGGATGAACTTGATTTATAAAAATATATTCATGACAAAATAATGTAATTCTTTTTTATAACTTTATATATAATTATGAAAATATAATTTGAATGTTGAATTCATTCATGTTTACATTAGAGGACAGATTATGGCCAAAAACTTTAAATGTAAATTTGTTTAAAATTTTAAGTTTTAAAAATAACTAGACATAGTTGATTATAGTTGAGGCTGAACTGAACCCCAAATTAAATCCTGTTTCTTTTTCTCTTTCTTTTCCGTTTTTCTTAAATTATATATTTATATATATTATTAAATTAATGCTAATAAAAAAAGGGGACAAATATCGTCTAAATTATTAATTTATCTTTTGAAAGTTTTGAGTTTAAAAACACTAATTATATATTATTGAGAGTTTTGAGTTGAAAAAAAAAACACTAATTATATTAAATACTACGAAAGGGGATAAAATTATTTATTATATAAATTATAAGACTCCGCTAAGAATTTATAAAAAAAGAAATATTACTTTATCAAAAACAATATTTCAACCTGCGGTTTAGGGTTTTAGAATAAAATAGGAGGCCATGAGCCATGACTCTTTATTTAAGTCATATACATTGTACATTATTAACAATAAACAAAATCATTAATTTGTCTACTATCTGAAATTTTTACTAAATTAATTATTATTGCATATCGCCTTTCCCGTCTCAATATCAGTTATTGTCGGGCGGATCGATGCCAGATATTTTGTATTAATAGATGCCGAACAATCAATGTCGGTTATTCCTTTTAGAGAATTATAAAGTAAAACTAAAACCCAGAAGACTAAATCCCCCACTGGACGCTATAGGTTAAGGTTTTAGTCCGCTATTACCGCAATATTAATATTAATTAATCGACTATATATACATATATAAGAATTTCCTGATTAAACTGAGGCGCCTACCGCCTAGTCCACCTACCACCACCTCAAGTTTCGATCTATTTATATATATATATATATATATATAAAATAATGCACGAATGCATAAGTAATCCAGATAAAAAAAATAAAACCTATAGAGTATTTATTTTCAAAATTTTCTGCATTATTTTTCTTCTTTTTTTTTCCTAATAGAGAGATTAGAGAAAAGGGTCATTTCCGCCATCAAAAATTCAATATGCATACTTAACAATATTATAATTATTTCTAAAATTACCTAAATATCCACGTTTTATTTTATTTATTATTAGTTATGGAGTTAAATACCAAATAATCCATAAATTGAATAGATTGATAATTTCTAGTAATAAATTAATGAAATTCATCATCTATATAGGTCTACATATAGTTAGTACTTAGTTAAATTCATCACTTTAAATCGCTTTATAATTACTATTCAACTTCATAATTTATATATATATATGTATGTATATGAGTAGGTATGTATGTATATTAATAGGGTTTAATTTGATTAGATTCAATTATATATATATGCTAAAAATTAAGAACACAATTATGCACCTTTCGACCCTTAATTTATAAATTTTTCAGAAATTTCGAGTTTTTTAAAAATACAGCTATTATAATTTCTATTGTTTAAATTTTGTTATTAACTCAATAGATTTTTCTAAAAACTGATATTGAACTTATAGAATGATTGAATACGATAACATTGATATTAGGTTGTTCTAGCATTCGATCCCAATTTTTTATTTAAATCCCTATATATCTCCTATCTCATCTCATCTCATCTCATCACTTCCCTTTCCTTCCATTCTCTTCCGTATATTAATGTATTTTTCTTTCTTCTTTTTTGTACTACTTTTATAATATATTATTTATTTTAAAATCACTCTTTCCTAAATAATTTTTTAAATTAATTATTAATAATATAGCTGAAAAAGCAAAAAGTTATTTTCATGAATGTTGTAAAAGAAAAACAAAAATCATCTCCACAGTCTTGGGATTATGATGATGATAAATTATTAATTCAATTAAAAGAAATTGAACATTTGGGTTGGAAGCAAATAGCAAAATATTTCAATAATAGAACTTCAAATGCTTGTCAATTTAGATGGCGTCGTTTAAAATCTGGTCAATTAAAAAAGGTTCATAAAAATAAAAAATTATTAAATAATAATAATGCAATTAGTAATAAATCATCATTAGCTTTATCATCTTCTTCAACAATTGATAAGAATGATATTTATATTTCAGAAAAAAAAATTCCAATTAAAAATTTACTTAAGAATAATACAGATAGCTGGACAATTGAAGAAGATAATCTTTTACGTTCACGAGTAAGTAAAAAGCTATCAATAGTTGAATTATCAATATTAATGCCTAATAGAAATATTGTTGATATTGAGAATAGAATTGAAACTTTAGAGCATAAAAAATTAAGTATTGCTTCGTTGTTAACAGAAGAATCAGTATCACCTATATCTACAACAACTTCGGAATTAAAACTCAATCGTCTACCTCTTTCGGTATCTTCAAAAAAGGATCTTAATTTGAACAATCCAACAAAACAATTTTCAGTATATCAAACTTCATCATCAGTTGTTTTGCCTCCAATTCAAACTATAATACCAGTGGATTTCTTTACTAATAATTACACACGTACCTCTATTAATGATAATTGTACAGCTACCTCTATTAATACAGTCACAACATTCTCAGAATATCCTTATCAACAAACATTACCACCACTTTCAAAGGTTTATTCACTACTTAACCAATAATCTTTTTTATAATATATTATTTTGATTTTTTGTTGCAAGATTTACATTTAGTTTTTATGGCTGGACCATTTAAATACAAGCTTCGGATACTTTGTATATTTTAATTTGTTTTTTTTTTCTTTTCTAGGATTTGCTTTTGTTTTATTAAGCTAGTAATTTATTTCAATTATTTTTTTTTATACCTTATATAACAATTTTCAATATATATTCAAAAATAATTTAGATATTTAATATAAAAAAATCAAACAATTATACCAAACAAGTATATAATTATTTATTTAAAATAAAACTAATAAATGAAATAATCCATGAGTCAACTTTTTAATAACTCTTTTCTATCCATTAAATATTAGTTTTAGTTCAAGTTAACTTAAAACAATTATTTAATAATACGGAGATTATGTATTAATATAATTGTCTTGATTCCAATAATGAATATTTACCTTTTAAATTATTGACTACCAATTTTTATGTTTTCAGCTTCATACAATCTTTCACTTTGTTAATATTTACTAGACAGTTTAATTTCTCTACGGTTATGATGTGATATCATCTTTCTTAATTTGAGAGCTCTAGTCATAACTATTGTAGATTTCAGAGTCTCCCGGACATATATCTATATATACCCAATATATTTATTTCCGTCGGGAAAAATGTCAAATTCGGTAAATGGATTTTTTTATCGCGAAAAAAACTCAATTTACTTCTTCAATCTAGTCCTGCCGCATCCAATTTATTCCTTCGTTTTTGTCTTTCTCTTTGTTATTTGTTATTCTAATCATTCGCGTAATAGATTCCCCAAAAAACTTGCGAAATTTTTTTTTCTTTTTTTCCTTTATCCATCGCGTCGATCGACCATATTTTGATAATCTGAAAAATTCATTCAATTAGAGCATGAATTCTTTTATAATATATAGACCTATTTCTTAAAATATAATTAGATGACAAACTGATGATATAAATCCTTATCAAAATAAATGTTAAAAAATTATTTAAGAAAAATGTCAACAAAAGATAATTTTAGTTTTATTCCAAGATATTATGACGTTGGTCTCAATATAACAGATTCCATGTTTAATGGTGATTATCATAATAGAAATCATCATAGAAATGATACAATTGACGTTTTAGAAAAAGCTTATAGGCATCATGTTCAGGACATTTTATTGACAGGTTCTTCATTGAGTGAATCAAAGAGAACAATTGAAATAATTACCTCTTTAAAGAACAATAATGAAATTAAAATACCTAACCTATATTCAACTGTTGGAGTTCATCCATGTACAGTATTAGAATTTGAATCATCCTCACAAAAATCTGTTGAAAATCATTTACAAGAATTACAAGAGTTAATCAATTTTGGAATTAATTTAAATATTGTTAAAGCTTTTGGTGAAATTGGTTTAGATTATGATCGTTTACATTATACCCCCAAAGAAAAACAGTTATTATATTTTGAAAAACAATTACATTTAGCAACAAATTTTGATTTACCATTATTCTTACATATGCGAGCTGCTTGTGCTGATTTTATTAAAATACTAGAACCTTTTTTTAAAGAAAATTTGTTTAAAAACAAAAATTTACTGGTTCACTCATTTACTGGTAATAAAATTGAATTAGAAAATCTTTTAAATTTAGAGAATTTGTATAATTACAATGTTTATATTAGTATAAATGGTGCAAGTTTACGTGATACCCAAACTTTGGAAATTTTAAATTTAATACCGTTAAACAGATTAATGATTGAAACAGATTCACCTTGGTGTGAAATTAAGAAATCACATCCATCCTGGAAATATTTATCAAAATCTCCAAATCCTTTTTATCCAGATGATCTAGAAAATTATAATATTCAAACGCAAATACCTGAAGTTGCCAAAATATTACAAGACTCTTCAAAAAATAAAAAAAATAGTCAAAGCTCAAATTTAACTTTATTTGAGTTTTTACCAATTCCAATTGTTAAAAGTGATAAATTTGATAATTTTAAATATTCAAAGATTTTTCATGATTCTCCATTAATTAAGTCAAGAAATGAGCCATGCTTAATTGGATTAGTAGCACAAGTTATTTCAAAAGTAACCAACACAGATCCGGAATTAATTGTGAATTCGTGCTACCAAAATAGTAAAAAAGTTTTTGGTTAATTTTTTAATTTCTTTTCATTTAATAGATACATAACTAAAACTTTATTCGTTCATTTTTTTTAATATATGATTTAGAATATGTATTAATATATATTAATTTATATATTTATAGAAAAAGAGGAAACTTGGACTTAGACTCATGATAGTAATAATATTAAAATATAAGAAGAAAAAAAGTGAGTGTGAGAAATAAAAAAAAGACATATACAATACCGTAAGAAGAAAAAAAAAAGAAAAATATATCATTAATAACATTTTTATCAAGTTGAGCAAAAAGAAGGATATAAAAAACAAACTGGAAATAACAAAAAAAAAATATGGTACGTTAACTCACATTTAGTATAAAAACAAACTAAAATCTAATATATAACATACTGAATAAATTATGTGCAAACTGAAATACCAAAAAGGGAAAGAGAACAAAAATGCATGTTTTGAATTTAGTAAAGGACCAAACAAAATTAATCAACCATAGTTTCTGTTTATGAATGAAATAAAGATGATTTTTGCATAACTTCTTTGGAAGAAAAGAAATAAAGAAGCTGGAAAATTTTTTTTCATAAACTTTGACTTTGAAGTGATGAATTATTTATAGAATTGTAGTAAATTGAAAAAAAAATATAACATTAAACTTATAATTTAAATTTTATAATTTATAATACAATGACTTTTAACTAAGATAATCATTATTTGTCGTCATCTTCAGTAATTTCCACAACTTTTTCTTTAGTTTCATTATTATCTTGGTTTTCTTCATCTTCTTCAATTTCATGAGTGATATCACCATCTTCTTCCATAACACCAAGAGATTGTAAAATTGAAGTTGCAGAAGGATCTAGGTAAATAACATTGTTATTGCGCTGAGCTGATGAAGCTGCTAATAATTGTTGTAAAAATGCAGGTGCTCCACCTTTCAATACATTATCATTATCATTATCATTATCTTCATCATCATCAGCTAAATTTCTTGTAGTTGATCTTAATCCACCTAATTTACCATTGATTGAATCTTCTTCTTTTGTTTCAGACATTTTTGTTGTAATATCTATTTTATATAAATCATTTGATAATTCATCAGCAGTTGGCAATTTCTTTAAATCATCATCAGTAATTTTATCTTGAATTCTTTTATACCATTGATCTAAAGTTTCCTTTTCATGAAGTAAAGCAACAATACAAACTGACATATTATCACAACCAATACCTGAACCACCAGATGTTGGAGCTAAACAAGTATTCATCATTAATTCTGAAATTTCAATTAAAGATTTATTTTCTTTAATATACCTTCTAACAAAATCAACAACTTGTTGAGAAGTTAAACAATCCCAAATACCATCACAAGCTAAAACTATAAATTCATCAGAATTAGTATCTAATTTATGTTCAAGAACATCAGGTAATGCAGTAACCGCTTGTTCTTCTGGTGGTAAAGTTTTTGAATCTTTAAATTCAAAATCACCAATACCTCTTGATAATGCCAGGTTACCATTAACTCTACCCATATCAACAAATCCACCAGCATTAACAATTCTATTTTTTTCACCTTCATTAGTTGGTTTATGATCAAAACTTAAAGGTTTTACTAAACCATTAATTGATAAAATTGATCTTGAATCACCAGCATTTGCACAATAAATTGAATCAGGAGTAATTAAAGTTGAAGTAGCAGCACAACCAGATGGATCTTTTGAAAGTTCATCATCATTTAAAATTGCAACATCTGTTGCTAAAAATGTATCTTTTAAAGATTGAATATAATTACCTTTAATAAAATTTTCATTTTTAGATAAAATTTTTGGTAAATTTTCACCAGTGAAAATTGCAACTTTTTCACCACCATGACCATCATAAACACCGAAAAATGCAATTTGATTATCTAAATTTTTTAAATCATCATTCAATTTATTAATATTTAAAACAGTTGAATGAGAATCTTCCATTGATACACGCCAACCTTGCATACATGATAAACCATAAGCAACAAATTGGTCGCCACCTTCTTCTGATGACTTTTCAGTTTTTGGATGTGAAAGAATCTGACCCATTGTATAGGACTATAGCTTTATATGTATGTAAAATGATAAAAATTATAAAATAATAAAAGAAGTAAATAAAATAATGAATATTTTGTGTTAAAATGAAGAGATTTTCTTTTTTTTCCTTTGACAAAGAGAATAGAGAAAAAAAGGAAAAATTTTTGCACAATCCATAAGACCAAGGAAGAAAATTAACTTCATCAAACAAAACAACGACAAAAAAAACAACACAAATCAAAAATTAAAAATTAAAAATTAAAAATCGACGCGACGGTTTATTTTTTTTGATTTTGCTTTTTTTTTTTTCACTGATTTGATTTCTCCACTTAAAACTTTTTATAAAATCAGATTAATCAATGAATTTTGGAATTTCAATTCAATTTATGATCATTTTTAGATTATATATCAAAGTTAAAGCCTGGTATTAAGGAAGAAAAACAAATGACTAAATTGGATTTGTTTTATTGCTTTTTACATACAGGAAAAAGTTTCAAAATATCCAATTTTTCTTCACAATTGAAATTTCCAATAAATCGACCCAAGTTGATAAATACTTTTCAACTTTCAGTTTATAAATATTCTATAAACCAATTAAATCAATATTCAACATTTAAACATTTGAAAAATGAAAATTTAATTAAAAATAAAATTTCAATACCAAATGATTTTTCATTTAATGAATTAACAAATATTTGTCTAAATAATGTTAAACATTTAAAGTCAAAAGTTAATGATATTGATTTTACCTCTGATATTATTCATGTTAAAACTATCCAACAATATGATTCAAGATTTCTTCCAAAATCTGGTTCTCTGGTACATTTTCAATCAAATAATGATTCAATTGATTCAAATTCATTAGACATATCCAGGAATTTTGGAATAATATTAAATGATACATCATATAGTCTTACGAAACCACTAACTTATCAAATATTATTACCCGATGGAACAATTAGTCAAATTTCAATTGATCAAATACTTTTCACTTTGCCAAGTTTTTTAAACTATAATTTGATGAAAAAGTTATTACCTGACAATATTCATATTATTCCAGAAAATTTAATTCAATTAACATATTCATTAAATATTTTCCTTTTATTTTTTGCTAAAATTTCAAAAAATATAATATCTAAAGATTTAATTCGAACAATTTATTTAAAAACTTCATTTATTAATTATCAATCTTCACTTAATTTAGAATTATTTGCACTTGAATTATATAATGAATCAAAATCGATTAGAAATTTATTAAATATTAAAATAAATCCATTTGGTTCTCATTGTTTGATATTTGCATGTCATTTTTTAATTTATAATGATCCAATTCATTTTAGATTTGTTAATTCGAAAATTTCTATTTATAATATTTTAAATCCTTTAACTCAACTAAGTACAAAATATTTTAAAAATCCCATAATTTTGGCAGAAAATTTAGAAAATATTTATATTCAACCGAATGAATTAATTTTAAAATCTTATTATGATATTTTATCAAAATCAAATCATTTCCAAATTTTTAATATTTTGAAAACAGATGAAAATTTTAAAAGATTAATCTTATTAATTAAATATTCAATCGTTTATCAAAATTTGAAAATTAATTTAAAATTAAAACAATTATTACCAATTAATGAAGAAACTTTAAATCCTAAAATCTTATTTGAATTTTTAAAAGATATTGGTATTTATGATAAAAATTCAAATCCAATTTTATCAAGTGGAATTTATGGTTTTAATATATCAAATCCAACTGATTTAAGTTTAAATATTAAAAATATTAATGAATTACAATATTCTGAGAGAAAGGGTTTAACGATTGAAGAATTACCAAAATATTTGAAAGGTTATAATCCAATAAAATATATAGGTCAAAATAATAATGAGAAAATAACTAAAGATAAATTTTCAAATAAAAATTATTCTGATTTATTTATAAATATGATTAAAGATTCTAAGGATAAAATTTGGCCTAAACTGAAAACTAGAAATAAACGGAAACTTTATAAATTAACAGAAACAATTGCATTTTCAGTTGATCAAATTTCATTAACAAATTATAAATTTAATATATTTATTCCATTACCAACCCAAGCACCAAATGAAAATATTACAATTTTAGAACCAATTCAAATTAATAATAATATTGCAAGTTTCCCTAAATTTGAAAAATTTAATAATTCATTAAGGATAAATCAACCATGTTTTAAGATAACATTTAATCATAATTTAATTGATTCAAATTCTTTAACATCGCCAAATATAAAGGTTGGATTAGATGTTTTCAAAAAAATTGAAGAAGTTGATAAAGAATGGTTTTCAAATAGAAATCCTTCTCATTTACAAGGATCCAAAAAGAAATTAGAGTGCTGGCTATCATTGAATAAATTATTGAATTTGTTAGTTGAGAAAGAAAAGTCTAGAATTAGGTTGGGATATTTGAAAACTTTCGGAAATTCTACTGAATTTAATCAAAATTTTCTGAATTTTAAAAAATTTTTTATTGATAATAAAATTCAAAATCGGTATAACATTAATAATGAAAATTTAAATAATTCTAACAATAATGAAAACTTAGGTTCTGACTTAAATTTAAATTTAAATTTAAATATTGATAATGAAATTGATAATTATGTTTTGAAAGATAAAAAATGGATAGTATCTAATTTAAGTTTATTAATTGATGAAAGTTTATCTAAGTTTTGTAATGATAAAGGAATTAATATAATTAATAGAAGTTTAAATAAAGAAATATTAAGTTCAATTGATTATAGAGTTTTTAGAAAATTTAAAATATTTAAATGGTATGCAAATTCATATGAAACATTTAATTTTCAATTAAGTTCAAATCCAGGAGATTTAACAGCATTTGTTAGTTGTTTAAAATTTTTGGGTAAATTTAAATATTTCGTTAACTATGGTAATAAAATGGATAAAAAACAAGATAAAAGTTATTTACCATTAGGATTAAAAGAATTTGCATCATTTACATCATTTAATTTTATTGAAACTCATTTAAATAAATGGCAATTATTTAGATATTTATTAGTCAAATCATTTGATATGATTGAAGATAAAAAAGGGAATATTTGGGATCCTAAATTATTAAATAAAGTTACATTTGAACATTTTAATAAATGTATATCACAAAATGAAGGATACATTGAGATTATTAATAGATTAAATAGATTTGAAATTTTAAAACAAATTGAGCAACAACAAAAAGGTAAAAATTTAGTTAGTGGTGGCACTGATAAAATTTTTAATAATTTAACGATAATAAAATGTATTGTTACTAAAATTACTGAAAATAAAATTTATGGATATTGGTTTGAAATGGATATTGAGGTTGAAATTCAAACTCAATTTTCAAAACTTACAATTGGGGATCGGTTATTATGTTCTAAAATTATAGAAGTTGATCCGTTGAATGATATTGTAATTATCAGTTAAACTAGTTTATGTTTCATGAAAATTTTTTCAGTAAAGAATGGAATACAAAATATGATTTAGTGTATGTAATTTATAAAGAGAAAAGTTAAAATATGGTATACCAATTAATTATATTGTAAGTTGTAGGCATAATTTTAATGTTTAGATACAGCAATAGTAACAAAAGATTAAGTTGTAGCATTCGAGTTTAGATTTTGAAGAAGATTTTATATTTTTTTTATAGAAATCGAAAAATTTAATAGAATACAATTGTATGAGATGATATTACATATTAGTATTATGTATTATTAAGAGAAAGATCGAGTTTGAAAAAAATAAAAAAATAATTTTTTTTTCTGAATTAATATTATTTTTAACTTTGATCTAGGTTATATTATATTAATTCATCTCAAATAAGAATAAAGGTATAAAATTGATCAACTAATTTATAAAATGGGACAATTATATAGTATAATTACAGCATCTGTTATTGGACTTTTGGGTGGTTTATATATTGGAATACAATTACAAAAATTAGAATCTGTTACTAAGAAAAAAAATGTTAAAGAAGAAAATAAATTTGAAGTTGAAAATAAAGGAACAATAAAAATAGGAGAAGAAGAACATAGTAATAATAATGATAGTAATGACGATAGCGATAATGAAGAAGAAGAAGAAGAAGATATTGGAATTGTTGTTAATTCCAAAAGTTTAAATGAAATCGGAGGTGAAGTTAGAATGGCATTAATTGTTAGAACAGATTTAGGTATGTTAAAAGGCAAAATTGCAGCACAATGTTCACATGCAGCTGTTTCATTATATAGACAAATGAATGAAAATAATAATTCTGAAAATTTTAATAAAGAAATGATAAGGAGATGGCAAGCTGGAGGTCAAGCCAAAATTACATTAAAATGTTCAAATATTGAAGAAATGGAAGAATTACTTATGAAAGCAGTTAGTTTAAATATCAATAATTATCTTGTAATTGATGCTGGACGTACACAAATAGCACCTGGTAGTGCTACAGTATTGGGATTAGGGCCAGCTCCAAAAAGCATTCTTGATCTTGTAACCAAAGAATTGAAGTTGTATTAATGTATGCACGTGACTTTGCGCAATAATTTATTTATTTATATATTTATTTATTTATTTATTTATTAATTTGATTATATTTGATTATATTTATTGATATACAGTATATATATTATAATATTATAATTTCCCGCTACCGGAGTGATTGTTTATAAGTAAATAAATTAATAAATCAATTAAATAAAATAAAATAAATATTAGCGCTGCATGCTTGCAATAAAACATAAACTTAATTTAAGGATTTAAACGATTTAAACGATTTAAACGATAACCAGATTTTTAAAAATTTTAAACGATGAAAATAATTCACGAAAATAAGAAAAAACCAAGTCAAATAAAAATAAAAATAAAAATAAAAATAAAATAAAAAATAAATTGCGTGCATGTGAAACTTAAAAATTTTTCACTAATTTTTCCTTTTTTTTTTTTTCTTTCTTAATGACACGCTCCTTTAATTGGTAATTTTCACATTCCTTATTTATTTCTCGACGACTATTTATTGATGTGTGGATCCCACTTTTCAATTTGAACAAAATCTTTCAATTCTTTCGGTTTTTGCCATTTGTTTTACCTCTTCTTTTTTTTCCCCTACTTTTTTCCTTTTCCTTTTCCTCCTTTACCAGGCTGTTTCGTTTTTATAACAAATACATTCCAAAAAAAAAAAACATACAAAGATGGTTTCCTCCGCTGTTTTAGGTTTCCCAAGAATTGGTGCTTTCAGAGAATTAAAGAAAAATACTGAAGCTTACTGGGCTGGTAAAATTGATGCTGATCAATTATTAAAAGTTGGTAAAGATATCAGAGAAAAAAATTGGAAATTACAAAAAGAATCTGGTGTTGATATTATTCCATCAAATGATTTTTCATTTTATGATCAAGTTTTAGATTTATCTATTCTTTTTAATGTTATCCCAGAAAGATATACTAAATATGAATTATCAACTTTAGATACTTTCTTTGCAATGGCAAGAGGTTTACAAAGAAAAGCAACTGAAACTACTAAAGCAGTTGATGTTCCAGCTTTAGAAATGGTTAAATGGTTTGATTCAAATTATCATTATGTTAGACCAACTTTCTCAAAATCAACTAATTTTAAATTAAATGGTCAAAAACCAGTTGATGAATATTTAGAAGCAAAAGCTTTAGGTGTTGAAACTAGACCTGTTCTTGTTGGTCCAGTTTCTTATTTATTTTTAGGTAAATCTGATAAAGATTCACTTGATTTAGAGCCAATTACTTTATTAGAAAAAATTTTACCTTTATATATTGAAATTTTAAAGAAATTAGCTGATGCTGGTGCAAAGGTTGTTCAAATTGATGAACCAACTCTTGTTTTAGATTTACCAGAAAATGTTCAAGCTGCTTTCCAAACTGCTTATTCTCAATTAGCTGCTGTTGAAGGTTTACCAGAATTAGTTTTAACTACTTATTTTGGTGATGTTAGACCAAACTTATCTGCTATTAAAGATTTACCAGTTTCTGGTTTCCATTTCGATTTTGTTAGAACTCCGGAACAATTTGATGATGTTATCTCTATTCTTGGTGAAAAGAAAACTTTATCTGTTGGTATTGTTGATGGTAGAAACATTTGGAAGAACAATTTTGCAAATTCTATTGAATTTGTTAAAAATGCGATTGAAAAAGTTGGTGCAGAAAGAATTATTGTTGCAACTTCTTCTTCTTTATTACATACTCCTGTTGATTTAGTTAATGAAAAAAAATTAAATGAAGAAGTTAAAAATTGGTTCTCCTTTGCAACTCAAAAATTAGATGAAGTTGTTACTATTGCTAAAGCTGTTTCAGGTGAAGATGTTTCTGCTAAATTAGAAGCTAATGCTGCATCTATTAAATCAAGAAAGGAATCAAAGATTACCAATAACCCAGAAGTTAGAAAGAGAACTGCTGAAGCTCAAGCTGATCCATCAATGGCAAAGAGAGCTTCCGATTTCCCAACTAGATTAGTTTCTCAAAAGGCTAAATACAACTTACCATTATTCCCAACTACTACTATTGGTTCTTTCCCACAAACTAAGGAAATTAGAATTAACAGAAATAAATTCAACAAGGGTGAAATCACTGCTGAAGAATATGAAAAATTCATTAATTCTGAAATGGAACTTGTTGTTAAATTCCAAGAAGAAATTGGTTTAGATGTCTTAGTTCATGGTGAACCAGAAAGAAATGATATGGTTCAATATTTTGGTGAAAAATTAAATGGTTTTGCTTTCACCTCTAACGGTTGGGTTCAATCTTATGGTTCAAGATATGTTAGACCACCTATTATTGTCGGTGATGTTGACAGACCAGCTCCAATGACTGTTAAAGAATCTGTTTATGCTCAATCTTTAACTAAATTACCAATGAAGGGTATGTTAACTGGTCCAGTTACTATTTTAAGATGGTCTTTTCCAAGAGATGATGTTACCCAAAAAGTTCAATCTTATCAATTATCATTAGCTTTAAGAGATGAAGTTTCTGACTTAGAAAAAGCTGGTATTACTGTCATTCAAGTTGATGAACCAGCTATTAGAGAAGGTTTACCTTTAAGAGCAGGTGCTGAAAGATCTGATTACTTACAATGGGCTGCTGAATCTTTCAGAATTGCAACTTCTGGTGTTGAAGATTCTACCCAAATTCACTCTCATTTCTGTTATTCTGATTTAGATCCAAACCATATTAAGGCTTTAGATGCTGATGTTGTTTCTATTGAATTCTCTAAGAAGGATGATCCAAACTACATTCAAGAATTCTCAAACTATCCAAACCATATTGGTCTTGGTTTATTCGATATTCATTCTCCAAGAATCCCATCCAAGGAAGAATTCATTGCTAGAATTGGTGAAATCTTAAAGGTTTATCCAGCTGAAAACTTCTGGGTTAACCCAGATTGTGGTTTAAAGACCAGAGGTTGGGAAGAAACTAGAGCTTCTTTAACCAATATGGTTGACGCTGCTAAGTACTACAGAGAAAAGTACTCTAACTAATCGTGTCATCATAATGTATAATCATTTTTGATGATGATTATACATAATTTTGCGACATTTATTCAACATTAATGTCATGCTGGTTATGATAATGAAAACAAAACTTTCAAAAATGCTTGTATTTTATTTTAATTTATTTATTAATACTTTTTATCTTTATAATTGTATTTATTCTCCTCTTTTTCTATAAATAATGGGATTTCAACATCGGTTTTAAAAAAATAGTAAAATAGTAAAATAGAAAATGAATGAAAACTGTTACAGTTTTTCAACTACGAGTTTGTCGTTTGTAATTAGCTTATTAAAAATATTAATATAGAAATTACTTATAAATAAAAGAAGTCTTTGTAAATAAAGAATTATATCCATTTTTGAATCACAACAGAATTCTTTAATCCAGCTTCAGCAACAGTTTGACTTTTTTTATCAGTCAATGGTTGTGGTGGAAAAGAGGTAACTAGATCCCATGCCCTAGTTCCTTCTGTTTTTAAAGCAATGAAATTATAAAGCTCTTCCACTCTGTCAGAAGAATTGAACCTTTGAACCAATCTTTCTCCTGTTGCTAATCTTATTTGAATACTTGTATCACCTATACTTTCTTCTGATTTTATCTTCTCATTGGATGTGGTTGGTTTTACGTCTGATTGGGGCTGAGAGTTTGATTCGTATTTTGCTAAAGCTTCTTCGACGGTCGTTGGCTCTCCTGGTACTGGTGAACCCAATCTATGGCCAGAACCCTGAAATCCGAAAACCCTAGGTTTTGTCTTCTGATTCGCATGATAGCTATCATCTAGTTTTTTAACAACATTTACATCAACATCTTGAAACATTTGAACATTTAATAAACTTAATGGAGCTCTTCCCATGTTCAACTGTTTTAAATATTCTTGATTTTGTGGATCATCATACTTATATAATTCACCGTCATCAACACTGAAACCTTCCTTCCAAAAAGTAATTGTTCTTGAAACCTTTTCGGGCCTTTTAAATCTATTTTTCTCATCAGAATCTTCGATAGTTTTTGAACTGACATCATTTTCAACAGATCCTAAAGAATATCCTGTACCTTTGAATGATTTTTGTTTCTTGTTTGTTTTTTCATCAGATGAAGTATCGTTATTTCGCCAATCAGGCTCTCCGGCTTCTTTTTGAGCCTTTTCAATCAAATCTTCAACTAAACTTCTACCATTTTTTGATTTGTTTGGATCTTCAACTGCTAATCCTGATTTTTGTCCTCCAGTAAAAAAATTCAAATCTTTATCATCTTCATCAGTATCATGATCTTTATTCCCATCTCTCAAATCCGAAAATGATCTAAAGCCAAATCCAGAATTCCTAGATAAAGGCTCAGGGTTATTGGTTTCTGGTTTTTTTACTTTAGTTCCGGGAATGATATTTTCAGTATTGTAATAGTCATTTACTGCACGTTCAATATTAAATTCATTTCTTGTCAAATATTGTTGGGCAACAGACCGGTTAATGCCTGTAATATTGATGAACTCGTCGATTGCTTCTTCGTTAGACATGATGTTCAAAAAAAATGTTGATTACAATTAAGTAAATTAAATCGAATCAAATTAAATACTTTAAATACTTTGATTAGTACTTATGGTGGCAAAAATAAGATTGTTATTTGTATCTCAATTCGAAATTCGAAATTCGAAATTCGAAATTCGCATAAATGTTCACATTGCACATTCCACATTCCTCAATTCTCAAAAAAAAAATTTCATGATGTTGAATGTGGAATGTGGAACACATTTTCTAATTTCATTCAGCTTCGTAGAGCTAAATACATATAACCAATAATTGTAAGAATTTTCAAGAGAAGCCTTATAAATAAGAAATTAATTAAAGTTTATATTTTATATAAAATTACATGTACATTTTTTCAGCTTCAACAATCGTATTGTTGTTAGCTTTCATTTTATTTATTGTTTCAATGTATTCATCATATGGATCACTGTCAAAAACAATTCCACCACCTGCTTGCAAATAAGCAACACCATCTTTAACTACCATGGTACGTAAAGCAATACATGTATCCATAGTTTTACCATCGTAACTCCAATGACCAACTGCACCTGCATAAACACCTCTTTTTTCTTCTTCAAGTTGACCAATAAGTTGCATAGCACGAACTTTCGGAGCACCAGAGACAGTACCTGCCGGAAAAATAGATCTAAACGCATCAAACCTAGACTTATCATCACGCAATGTACCACTAACTTGTGATACTAAATGCATAACATGTGAAAAACGTTGGACTTGAAGCAAACTGTCAACATTGGTAGTCATTGGATCACAGACACGATTAATATCATTACGTGCTAGATCTACAAGCATAACATGCTCAGCACGATCTTTTAAAGAAGATTTTAATTCGTTTGCTAATTTATCGTCTTCTTCAATTGTTTTTCCTCTACGGATTGTACCTGCAATTGGATGAGTAATAACCTTATCAGCGGAGTCTGACTTAACTAGCAATTCAGGAGATGCACCAACAATTTGAAAATCTAAATAATCAATGTAAAACATATATGGAGATGGATTAACTGTTCTCAAATGATTATAAATATTAAATGGGTGTAATTTGGTTGGACGACTAATACGTTGGGATGGGACAGCTTGAATAATGTCACCTTTAAGAATATGATCCTTTAATTTATGGACAAAATTTTCATAACCTTCTTGACCAATATTTGAAGTGAAAGCTTCACTTTTTTCTATTTTTGGTTGCTCTGGATATTTAACATCTGGTGATTGTAAAATCTTACTAACTACTTCGATTTCTTTTGATGCATTTTCATACTTTTGTTTGATGGAAAGCTCATCGTCTGTTGTTCTATTGATATGAATATTGTTAATAATTTGAAATCTTTGGAAAACGTTATCATAAGCGACAATAAGGTCAAATAACATTAAGAAAGATTCAGGTAATTTGAGAACATCTTTCAAATCATCGTTCCTAGTCGTTGGTTCAAAATATTTAATACAATCATATGAAATATAACCAATCGCACCACCACTTAATTTTGGGATACCAGGTAATTGTGCTTGTTTAATTCCAGCCAATTCATTTTCCAGTAATATTAATGGATCAATCTCATTTCCTTCAGTTGGGCCAGTTTTAATGATACGACGAGGTGAAACACCCATAAAAGAATATCTTGAAACTTGTTCACCATCAGTAGTACTTTCAAAAAGAAATGAAGCAGATGGTGTTTCTTGATTTCCAGTCAATTTAAGATAAGCTGTATGTGGAGTTAAATATGGAGCACTTAAAAATTTATAAATTGGAAATACATTTGAATCTCTATCATTTGTAATATAAGTATAAAGTTGGGAAAACGAAGGTTGGCTATCAGACATGTCTGTATTTAAATGATAAAATATACGGGTTCAAGCACTACCAATTATTATTAGGTATTCCTGTTTTCCAAACATAAAAGGATATACATGAGTAGAAAGAAAAAACCTCTTTGAAATATAAATTTGTACAAGCTAGTGAGTCATGAAAAAATAATAATCAAATTATAAAAAAAAATCTAAAACTCAAGAAAAAAGGAAAGGTCGTACCCGGATTCGAACTGGGGTTGTTCGGATCAAAACCGAAAGTGATAACCACTACACTATACAACCTTTTGCAAAATTTCAAAATTTGATGAATAATCTGTATATAAAATACAGATTTTTAATTTTCCAGACAAAGCTTTAATTTGATTATTTTGATAACTAAATATTCATATAAAAAATAGTTTAAATTGACACAATTTAAAAATTATTTGAAGATTTAAAAAAAAAATTTTACAAACGATTAAATTCCAAAAAACAATTTCAAGAAAAATCAAACAAGATTTATTCTAATAATGCTATAGAAAGAATTCATTAAACTATTTATGTATAAAAGACTTATAAATGAGAGTTGAGGTTAGTCACGTGATAATAATTAAGCGTATAAAAGATCAATAGATAAAAAAATGTAAAAGCGCAAGTGGTTTAGTGGTAAAATTCAACGTTGCCATCGTTGAGCCCCTGGTTCGATTCCGGGCTTGCGCATATCTTTTTAAGTTTTTTTTTGCACCATGTGTAAAATTATATCTGTCTGAAATGGATTTAATTTATTCTTATTTTCAGATCTTTTCCGTTTTTTTTGCTTGTTCTCTTGAACAAAGTACTTTTGAGAAAAGAAAGGCTAATCAATACATCAATACATATATATTATAAATGAGTGGGCACCCAGTTAGAAATCATTTATCAAATATCGACAGATTACTCACATTAATTTCAAATCGGACACGTTTGAACAAACATCAGATTTTATTATTGAGCATTTTTCCTTTTATCATTATTATAGGACAATTAATGAGCAAATTTTCCCCCGATGAGATGATTCATAATTATTTTACATCAAAGGGAAATATATTGAATACATATTTTGTAAAGTTAGGATGGTTTTGGACAATAATTAGTTATTTTAATATAATATTCAATAAAATAAGACATGGTAAAGTCAGTAGAAAGATTATTATAATTTCTATTATTAAGGTGAGTTTGATTACTTTATGTTGGATGTTTTTTACCCAATGGTTTTTCGGTCCTCCTTTGATGGATAGAATATTTGTTCTAACCGGTGGCCAATGTAATAATGTGCACGAATCAAAAATTCCAGACAAAATTAAACATTTATTTAATCCCTTCACACAAGATGATAAATATTACAATTCATTTTCGATATCATCGGCAACATGCAAAGCAATTTATGGCACATGGGAAGGCGGACATGATCCATCAGGACATACTTTCCTTTTAACTCTGGGTATAACAGTTTTGGTTATTGAGTCAATTGAACTATACACTGATGACGATAACATAACTGCTGGAATTTGGAATTCACATTTGAGTTTTTTCAAAACTATTTTGCATCCATCAATTGTAACTTTAGTAGTAGTATTTTTGGAGTTGATGATGTTTCTCATGACAATAATTAAATATCACAGTTTGGCGGAACAAATCGCTGGCTTTGTTGTTGCCATTTCTGTAGTGTGGGGTGTGGACAGGATATTAGATACTGTAATTGTTAAAACTTTAGATACTTATTTTTTATAACTTTATAGAAATCAACAAGCGAAATACGAAAAGAAACAATAGATTTTGAAACCTAAAAATCGGTGCGTTTTTTTATGAGAAGCGATAACCACAGTTAATATAAACAGACACAATAGCTGAATATAAAAACAACTAGTAGGTTGCATTTATATTTTTTCTTGATGATGGATAATACATGCTACTACCTAATATAATACAGTCCGGTAATGACAACTACGAAACGTGATATAGTTGCTTGGGCCCTTATTGCATTGGCTGCAGAACCTTATGTTGTTTCCGTTTTGGGGACGTATATGCCAATTTTATTAGAACAATTGGCCAGAGAAAATGGTGTTCTAGGAAGTGATCATATAACTCCATGTGCTAATTCAAATATACCGCCAGGAGGAGAACCCATTCCTCAACCGCCTCCACCAGACCAGTTTACTGCTTCAGACAATGTGCAGACATGTGTGTTACCAGTTTTTGGAAAAAGATTTTACATTGACACATCAAGTTATGCATTATACACGTTTTCTTTTTCGGTCTTACTACAAACAATATGTGTTATTACCGTGAGTGGGATTGCTGATAATAGTGTTTATAAAAAAAAGCTTATATTAGCTTTTGGTATCCTAGGTGGATTAACTACAACAATGTTTTTTATAATCAATTCACATAACTATTATGCAGCTTCTATTTTAGCAGTGCTTGCTAACTGCTCTTTTGGATGTGTCAATGTCCTCATGAACTCTTATTTGACCATTCTTATAAAAAATTATCCTTTTGAAGGAATTGATCAAGAAACCGAGAATTCATCTAGATATATTGTTGACGATGAAAGTGTGCAAGACGATGTATCAATGATTGATGATAATAGATTAGGAAACGTTGGTGCAAAAATAAGTGGTATTGGAACATCAACAGGCTATTTTGCTGCGTTAATAATTCAAATAAGTTCTCTTTTATCTTTAGGATATCTTAAGGATATTAATAGTGATGTCATTTGGTGTATTAAAATTATAATATCCGCTATAGGTATCTGGTGGCTATTGTGGCAAATCCCAATTGGTATTTATTTGGTAAATTTAACAACTTTTTCCGGGAGAACTTCTTTATCAATCGGTGAAATGATTAGAAGAGGATATAAGGATCTTGGTAGAGCCCTTTATAAAATCAGAGATTTAAAAGATATTTATTTCTTTTTATTAGGATGGTTTGTTTTGTCAGATTCAATCACAACTATAAATTCAACAGCAATATTGTTTGCCAAAACAAATTTAAATATGCCAATGATTTCTTTAGCAAAGATTGGAGTGTTAGTGATGTGTAGTGCCATAACTGGGTCAATAGTTGTTCCGAATGTTATAATTGGTCACTTCGGTTGGGATTTACAACATGTTTTGGTTGGTTTGGTGTTATGGTGTTTTTGTGTACCTTTTTATGGTATCATTGCTTTAAAATCCAATTATGAAATGTACATTCTTGCAATGTGGTATGGAATTGGTTTAGGAGGTTTAAGTACCGTCAGTAGAAGTATTTATTCTATTATTATTCCAAAGGGTAAAGAGAGTATTTTTTTTTCTATATTCAGTTTGACAGATAAAACTAGTTCCATTATAGGACCTTTTTTAATTGGATCGATTGTGAATGTATTTCATGAATTAAGAGGTGCATTTTGGGTTTTGGCAATTTTATTGCTCATCAGCATACCAATTCTTTCAAAATACTTTAATTTGACTAGGGCTAGAAATGAAGCAGAAAATTTTGTCTAATTTATTAGAACGTAAAATTTTTTATTTTCATAAAAGAAATAATGTTCCGAAAAAAGAAAAGGCCAAGAGAATACAAAAAATTTCTTTATTCAGATTGATTCAAGTGCCTAAACTATGATTATATCTTGTGTTCTTGACTCAACTACAATAGCAAAAGATCAAAAGATAAGGATGTATTGAAAAAAAACAAAGGAAAAACTAGTTCAAATAGTGATCATATTTATTTCAATAAATGCAACATGTATTATGTGTGTTTATTCCCTTAAGAGCTAAGCTTGGGGCAATTTTTTCGACTAAGAAATTTTTTTAGTTTTTTCTGACTAACAAATTAAAAATAGAAAATCTATTACACATTTAGTTTCTTTAAGCAGTCGTCTATTGCAACATTATTAAGGCGTAAATTGTCAATTAAACAATCTTAATTCACTAAAGTGGGACAACCATTACTAATAATTGGATATGTAAGAAAAAATCTATAAAATAGAGTAAAAAAATGTAGTTTTGAATATAAGAATAATATTGTTGAAAAAATGATAAATATTGCTGGAACAATAAAATAAAAAAACAATTTTTTTTACTAATAAATAATTATAAAATCCATTGTAAAGAACGAAAGGTAATTGTGGCTTATTAAACTTAACTATTGTTGGTCACAAACTTTATTAATTTGATAGCATTACTGGCTCTATGATTATTCATATTTTGATAATTCTATTTAAACATTCATTTATTTGACATTCTACCTCATCAAATGATTAAAAATTAGTTTGCAAGAAGCTATTTTCTATTGCAAGTTTAAAGAATATAATGCAATTATCTTAAAAAACCAATGGGCGTTTTATACTTTACCGACTGTTGAATAATCATTCTGAAATTGTAAAAATTTTAGTGTTTGCTATACCAAAATTCATATATAACATATGCTTTGATTCCACTATATTCATATCTAAAATGATTTGAGTAAAGTTTAAATAATCTGTTTTATCGTTGCTGATAAATTAATCATAATATATGTGACAAAAGGAACTGTTCCAAAAAATAACATTTAATATTGTAATCCATTAATTATTATTACAAAAAAATGCTTCGGTTTAAATGGAAATTGTTGTAACTGACCATCTGTAAGAGTCTTAGTTTGTTTTCTGTTTGAATGTAAACTCTTTTTCCACTCAGCATTACAGTATTAGATAAACCGATTCTTCTCTTTGATTTACCAACATTTGGAAACTTTGTATACTGTAGAAATAAAGTAAGTGAGAGATAGTATCGTAAGTCAGAAAGAAAAATGTATAAAGAAATTGAAACTTCTAATGATAACAATATAACAACAACGACGACAATATAGCGAGTGTCGGTTCTGGCATTTTGCGTTTGGCGTTTGTGTTTTGTGTTTTGGTGTTTTGTGTTCACTCTGTGTTAGAAAAAAAATTCAACAATTCGAAATTCGAGGTATTTGTTTTGTTGTTGTTTTCTTTTTCATCAAATTTTTTCATCACTTCATTTCTATTTACTTTCGTTTATCCCTGTTTTTTTTTTTGCTTTAATTTTTTCACAATACATTGCATAATATGATAGAATAAGGTGGATATATTGTGATAAATTTGCCAACAGAATATATCAGCAAAATAGGTTAAGTGTGCCATCTTTATGTCACGAACAGAATCATTTAATCTGGTAAACAATTTATGTTTTTAACTACGATAAAATACTGAATAAATCAAAATATTTTAACTAACAATTATAAATGAATCTCAACATTTAATTCTAATGCTATGGAGTTTGTTGACATTTTGCTTGAGGTTTCCCCACTAAGACCAAGACAGATATGGATAGTTTCGTCATTAAAGAAACAAACTTGGTATAGAATTACTTTCAAAATATTTACGTGATCGCTCTGCTTAAGAACGTTTCAATTGGCCAATGCAGGTGTCACATTTGGAGGTGTTGCATGTTGGGCTATCGATGCAACCGTGATGTTCTAGATTTAGAAGAAACAGTATTATGTTTAGGTAAACCAGATGTTAGTTGTTCCTTACTACTGAAATAAGTTGTTACTGGAATTGGCAAGTTTACCAAGGTTGAAGCTAATTTCTTCTACGATGGATTAAATTAAGAAGAAATGATTGAAACGTCTAAATGTCATGTTGTTTACAATTCACAATTAGATTACAATTTCCCATACATTACTATCAAAAAATTAGCATTGAGATATAATTCTCCAGCAAAGAAAACTCCTAATATTTCAAGAGAAGAATATGTTGATAACATGTTATTGGTATGTTTACTTTATTTTTAACTGTTTTTTTTACACCGTTTTCTGATAAACTGAATACTAACACTAATTTTTTATTTTATTTTATTTTTTTATTTAGTTGTGGTGTGCCGCTTTTGGTTTAGCTCACAGATATGCTACTAAGATGGGTAATCATTTTGTTATAGTGTTTAAGGTAGTTAACAAAGGAGCGTTTAACATTAGATGTACCGTGCACTGTTTGACAATGTCACCAGATATTTAGCAGGTTCCACCGTATTAGAATCCACTTCATGCTTAACTACTATAAACATGTTGTTGTTCTGTATTTTTACTATTTACCAAGTTGGTCAAAAAATTTATGAATTAGATTATACCGTTTGTGTTCTTTATAATGCTAGACATTTTTTTTGGGTCCAGCTGAAGAAAACGTTGCTTATTTGAAAATATAGTTTTTATGAAACCAAGCACAATGACAGCACCTGAATTCATAACTGTCGTTTTGTTTCCATTTTCCTGATAAGCCCTGCCTTATGAAGGTAAAGTTTCAAGAAGTTCTGAAGAAATTTTTTTGAACAATATTAGATCAGCTCTCCAGAATATGCACGTTTGTTACCTCCACCAGATGAATTTAATGCATCCTATGGTGAGGAAACTAGGAGATTGGATTATGTCAATCAACAAAGACAAAGTTGACAAACATAATTCTTAATTATTGGTTTCCTCTTTGTCTCAGTTGTAATTTTTGAAGTTTGGAGTTTTTAAAAAATCAAGAGCAGCTTCAGTGGTGCTACTGTTTATAATTCTTCCTTTGTTGTTAAAGGTTTTGTTGTCGTTTCCATGTACTATAATACTCTTAAATCCACTAGTACTTCTTATTCTCTTGGCGGCACTATGCTTTATGCCTGGCTTTTATATTCTGTTACTTCATTGACTGAGATTGCTAACT
This sequence comes from Pichia sp. yHKS168, assembly GCA_030571145.1. NCBI lineage: Eukaryota > Fungi > Ascomycota > Pichiomycetes > Pichiales > Pichiaceae > Pichia > Pichia sp. yHKS168. Next base: position 5,595 of record JAJLXI010000021.1, on the reverse strand, counting down.
CCTTTCTTATCAGAAACATTTCGACTAAGCAGCAGTTTTCTTGGATGTATCCCTTATTTGCTGAAGCATTGCAAGAAATCATCATTGAATTTCCAACCAAGTTTGTTCCTGTTACTATTTATTAGATTTCTACCTTAAAGTATACCGCAGGTGCATCCTTCATGTTTATTTCATTCTTAATAATCATTAATAATGTATGCCCTTTACATCCAAGTGTGTTGCAACCATTATTAGTTTAGATGCTTCAAACTATTTTAATTTTATGCAAATGTTGCAGTACTGAAACATATATGAATAGCAAATTTGACTCCTTCAAGGCAGTTCCTAATGATTATTATAAATGCTGGAAATTTCCACATTCATCGGCAGATGCAAAATCTACAATTTTAACTGCAAATACAATTCAAAATTTTAATAATTTATTAATTGCAATAATTGTTGGTAAATCGTTATTACAAGAACATTATTGTAATAATAATTATACAAATAACGCAGTTCTTTCAACTAGAACTTTTATTCAAGCGTTTACCCTGAATCACATCCAACAGAAAATATATTTTTAATCAAATATGTCATTTTAATCTTTCTTCCTGAAACTAATTATGTGAATGAAGAATTGTTTGATTAGGTGGTTTTAAATATGTTTTCTCATTTGAAATTATTGGTGATGATTTCCTGCCAAATTATTTGTCTGTATTAATGCACTTTTACATCTGTTGGAGCTGTTATTTCTTTAAAATTTAACACTGAGATCAATCACCTGGTTTTAGATTTGTTGTTGCATTATTTACTGCTTTTCTTTTAATTATTGAAAATACATTGGTAAGTTTGAGATATATTTTATTATATTTACCTCTTTTATTTTTTACTGCAACTACTGCTTGTTTTTATACAAGAAATGAAATTTTCAAATCTTTTACAATTGGTTGAAATATTTATCATGTTGTGCTACTTTCTCTTCTCAACAGGTTGGTCAAATTCACATTTTCTTTACCAGGTCTTACTTTGTTTATGGTTTATTATTGGTGATTTAAATATTTCACTCCCAACAACTTTTAAACATACTATTTTTAGAGGTTTTTACGTGATTATTATTCCTGCAGCTAAGTATATTTTTACTTTTCATATTTGTCCTCAAATTTTAACTAATGAACATGATGGTACAGTTCTACATTTAACATTGCTTTTGATGGTACAACTGCTCCAAAATTACAATTGCTGATTTTGGTGTTATTTCAATTATTGCTTTAAGATATTTTAATATTCATGGTCATTATTTGCATTCTCATGATCAGTTATATGAAGGTGGTTGAGGTCAGCGATAAGTCACCCTCATTTAGTAAATGGATTGTTGAATTATATTATGGAACTTTAGAACCATAATATCATTACTGTTGAGCTCATCGAATCTAAAAAGAAATTGATTTCAAGGCGAATAGTGATTTAAGAGATAAGGAATTGGTACCATCACCGCCATGGTCCATCTGTGATTTTGGAAAATGTTTAAGAAGATACTCAGGAAAAATTATTTGAAAATATTTAAGGCCAACAACCGAGTTTAATACCACCAAATTCCCAATACCTATTTTGACTACTCCACTTCTGATATTTTTTATTTTATCAGTTAAGGTAAATTCATTCCACTTACTAATGAGCCTATCAATGTTGAAAATACTATTACGTTTTCTTAAGAAAATTTACATGTACTTAACAAAATATATTATATTGATTAGCCTTAATATACCTAGACAATTTTCTATTTTTATTATCCAAGAATGCATTTTACAACATACTTGTTATGTCACAATTTAATGACAATTATACTTGGAAAAACACATTGATAAATGAAAATTATTTTAAAATCTTAATTCGCTTGGTATTGCTTCTTTTGGTGGTTTATCTTTTTTACATGATGGAAATAATGAAGTTCTAAATCGTTCAAGTTATTGAAATAAGGAATGTTTTATGCATACAATTTCAGTGGCAATCATTTCACCAACTGAATAATAATTTTTTATACCAAAATTTATGAAGTCCATGAAATATATTTTGTTTCATTTTTTATTATTAAAATATTAGTTATACCTGTTTTGAAATTCAGTATCTCCGCTTATGGAAAAAGATGTACAACCGATTAATTAATGAATAAATTAATTGAATTTAAAAATGATCCTAAAATAAATGAACTATTATGAAGATATGAAAATGGTAAAACTGGAAAAAAGAAGGGCTATAAAGAATTAATAGCGTTTATGATTCATGGTTAAAGTTGCGACTTCTAAATTTTTAATAACAGAAATTTTAGAATTTGAAGTTGGATAAATATTTTGAATATACATTCTCAAAAATGCCCTGTCAGAGATATAATTAACCAATGGAATAAGTTAGTGTCGTATCGTACTCAAGAAAAACAAATCAGGATGCGATTTTAAAATGTTGTTTTAGCTAATGCCATGCTTTTAATTAGAAATTTGTTTGAAGATTAGTTTTGCCTGCCTCAACTTTTGATTGATAATAGATTTTTTTGCTTTTAAAATGATAAATACGGTCATTGTTATTTCACATTAGATTTTTAATCAACTAATATTAAGTAACATTTAAAAAAATACAAAATCAAAGTAATAAGACAAAGCGAATCAGATGATGATGCAATTGAATCAACTTAAAAAACAATTTCAACTAAGTTTAATTTTTTCATTAATTGCATTATGTTATTATTTTAGAAATATTAGTTCATATAAGAACTGTCTGTCTAATAATAATAAACATATACTTTGAAAAAGGAGCTAAATATATTACTTATTATTTGTATACCAAAATTGAATGAAAAGAAAAAAAAGTAAAAGTTACTTTTGAAGAGTTCATGATATTACAGATGAATTAAATTAATTAATAGAAAGAATAATTTTGTCGAAAATAACTAGAGAACCAGCGTTCATTTAAAAAATTGATGTTTTGTTTAAATTAAAAATTAAAAACTGTTGGTTTCCATCAGTTGAACTTTTTCAAAAATAATGCAAAAAATTATATTAATTGAGCAGTGTCATATATAAATCAAACAACGTTAATAAATTTGTTAAATTTCTACAAATTTGTCAGCAATCATATGACAACAGAGATTACGCTGGTGAAAAATTTGTCACACTTTACACCATTTGCTTGGAATGCTAAGCATCTTGAACTTAGGTTAATGAGAATTTACGAGCTTCTCTTTGCACAAGTTATAGATTCTACATCAATAAAACCCATTTACTCACATTAGCCTTTGCTTTACAATTACTATTTTCAAAAACTTTTCCATTATAATTTTTAAACTCCTCTTTATTATCAAACGATACCTAATGTTTCGAATTGATTAAGCCTTTAGATCAATGCTTAATTAAATTTCTATATATGGAGAATCCTCTGGAATTCAGAATCTGGTGAGAGAAAGCTGGGCATTGTCAACAAAAGAGCCTGAAAATCCAATTGAGAAAGCACCGGTTGTTTATTGACACTAAATCTACTTAAAAAATCAGCAATATTATTTTTACCAGGAATATATTTGATAGTAAGTGGATAAGTAGAAAACATTTCAACAAACTTTATCATTCTGGTATTCAACATCGAACTTTTATTGGAATAACTGACCAGTTAGCACTATTATTTTATCAGATAATAATAAATAGTTATGATTTAAAGCTAATAATATGCCAAGCAATTCTCTTTCCAATGTTGAATATCGTTGTTGTTGTTGGTGAAAAACTTTTTGAGTAAAAGGCAATCGGAACTAAGTTGGTTGGATCTTTCTTGTACGGTTGTAACAGGATGGCACCGACACCTAAATCAGAAGCATCAGTCAAGATGAAAACGGTTTTATTTGGATCAAAAAGCTGTAAATTAAGTGTTTGACACACTGCCTTCTTCAATTGATCAAAATTGGTTTTTAAAATATTTGTGGAAACTGGGGAACCCAAGTTTTATCTTCTTTCTTGACTGTAAAATGATAGTGAGTGTATAAAGGTTTCAGTAACGACGAACAATTTGGAATAAAAGAACTATACCTGAATTTTTATGTTTTCATTAATCAAATTTTTATTTCGAACAATCTATTAAATTTTTAAAATAACAGTTCGAATTTGATATTTAAGCATAGTTTTGATACTAATAATAATATCAATCATATTACATGCAATGTCTGTTTTTGGCTATACAAAAAACGTTTTGAATGAATCGAATAGTACTATTTATTTACTGTTTTAAAAGATTTTGCATTAAATTTGAAATATTAACAAGAAGTTATTAAAATCTGGTGCTACTAAAGATTATGGAGATTTATTTAAATCGTTTGTAATTAGAACTACTATTTGAATTTTATTTATTCAACTTCTAAAAATATTGATGCTGACTTTAAAAATGAAAATAAAATTAACTATATTCATAATAATCATATGATAAATTGCAACTCTCGAAATTCTCAGAACCTAGCATCTTTTGTTTACTTTCAGAAATTATTCAACTTAATCTTCCACTTAATCAATACATTTTCCCTTACTATGATTAATCCATATTATATTTTTCATATATGTGGATTTTAATTTTTAAATTATATCATCAAATTTTAATTTTCAAATAAATTTTATTTTTAAAAGAAAAATTTAAATTTAAAATTTGAAATAGTTTTATTAATAGTAAATATCAATGATATTACGTGCCGTGACAACGTATTAAATATATCACATAATTTTTCAAATGGATCAAATATTAATAGATTCTTTAATGGTTTATGAGATTTTGTATCAAATTTGACAAATATCAACAAGAAATTATTACAACATGGTGTTATTAAAAGTTCTGAAAATATAATTGAATTGTTGAGAACTAATATTGTGAGTAAATTTATGATTAAAATTCAGACTTTTTTATTTAGCTTCTTAAAGATTATGATGCGATTTTGGAAATGAAAATAAAATCAATAAAATTATTGATATTCATAACAATTTTATGATAGATTGGAGAATTTTTTAAACATGAGAACCTCTGTCTGACCAAAAAATAAACTCGTAATGAAATTGGGGAAAATTGAAAATTAGTAATTTCGTTTTGTTTGACTTGGAAATACGCAACGGAATTGAATTTTAAGAATATAAACTCTAAGAATTCATTGTAATCAAAAATATGTCTAGACGACATCCGCATTTCAAAATCAGGACAATTGAGTTTAATTAAAGATAACCAAGATGTAAATGGGACTTGATTCTTTTCAAGTATATCTTGAATATCAATATATGTTTTGATTAACACGTCGTCAGGTTCATTGCCATTGATAATTTTTAAACGCAATTTCTTAGCAATATCTTCAAAGAAATTTTTGTTGTCCTTATTAAAGGTGGTATTTTGCATAATTTGAATAGCAGAATCCTTCCACATGATAGATGGCATATAAATCTTAATGTCATCTAAAATTCCATTTGAAACAACTTTATCATTAGTGGTTAAGTGGAGTTGAGTTAATTGTTGTTCTAACAATGACTGTTTTTGTTGAATGTCAGCTAAAATTTTATCAGTTGAAGTCATGGCGTTTAACGTGTAATTACTAAAATCCATAGTTTGATA
>JAJLXI010000020.1:12715-106283 GCA_030571145.1 Pichia sp. yHKS168 | reverse complement strand
ATATTTTTTTATACTTTTTTAAAGAAAAAATATATATATAACTTATGGAGAATAAAAGTAAATATATATCATCAATTTACAAATAAATATTTCTGTTTAGAAAATGTTAAACATGGTATATTCAGAAATAAACATTCTATTATTTAGTAGAGAAAAGTAAAAGAAAAAGTTCATAATTTATATAAAAAAAAGAAAAAAATACGAAATACAATATTGTAGGATTTATTTATAATATTCTTACAATAATTTTTTCTTTCTTATTAAATAATCTTTTAATGATTCTTTATTTTTTTAAAGGTACCATTTTAAATAGCTGAATAGCTGTTGCGATATATTCCTACAATGTTTCTAGCGATAAATGTAATCGAGCAATATATTTATAAAGTCCATAAAAGAATGATGATGATTCTCTTGTTGTCTACTTCTTTTCCTATAAGATTCCTATAACGATCTGTTTAGGTATTTCCTGGCATTCTGGCATAACTGCCCTACCGTTAATACCCTGGAATAACAGAAGGCAGCTAGATTCATATCCCTATTACTAACCATAATAATACGTCTTTTTTTATTCTTTCCTTTCCCTTCTTATCTAAATTTATTAATTAATTAATTAGTAATAATAAAATTTCATCAAAAGGGCGCGACTTTTTTGTTTTTCTCCAAGTTTTTATTTTCTTCGTTTTCTATTCTCATTTCTAGCCGCCTTTTCATTTCAGTATTATTAAAATTTATTTCCCCACCTTATTTATATATTTGATTGTTTAATTAGGAAACTGTGGGGTGTTTGTTTCTACTAAGAAGATATTGTATTGATTCTTTTTTTTTTTATTTTATTTATTTATTTGATTAATTAATTATTTACTTACTGTGATATATTAAACATCTTGTTTAATTCTATACTATATGAATGTAATACTTCATTATTTGATATCATATTTTTTCTGTACATTCATATATTATACAAATACATAATAAATAATTATGCCTGATAAAATTACTACACGCCCTTATAAATGTCCACTTTGTGAAAAATCATTTAATAGACTTGAGCATCAAACAAGACATATTAGAACTCATACTGGTGAGAAACCTCATCAATGTAATTATCCAGGTTGTTTTAAAAGATTTTCAAGATCTGATGAATTAACTAGACATTCAAGGATACATACAAATCCTTTATCAAGACAAAATTTAGCTCATTCAAAATCAACTTCAAATATTTCAAATTTAATAAACTCTAATTCTAATAATAATACTTCTAATAGTAATGATTCAGGGATTTTAAAAAAATCAAATTCAACGACTAAATTAGCCAAGAAACAAAAATTTACAAAGCAATCACATCAAAAACAGTTAGCTTCAAAATTTTTAAAACTTAATTCAGATGATTTAAAACATATAAATAAATCTAATAATAATAATAATAATACTAATAATAATAATAACTTTATGAATGTACTTGCATCTGCTGCAACAAAAGAATTAGAAAATATTCAATCTACAACTTTAAATTCAAATATGAATAAACATAATTTAAAATTTCAAAAACCAATATTTACAACAGATCCCCCGCAAAGTAATAATAATAATTATAATAATAATCAATCAATTGAACAACAAGCCGCATTTTCACTCATATATTCAAATAATTCAAATCCTCTTCAATATGTTAAATCATTACCAAGTTTATCCCAATATTTCGATTCAAATTCAAATTCAAATTCAAATTCAAATTCAAATTCACTATTAAATCAATCTAATTTACCTTCAATTGATAAAATTTCTTCAATGACAAATTTACCACCACCTGTTTTATTACCAACATTATCATCAATCTCTAATTCTTCATTATCATTTTTATCATCAAATAATAATTCAATAATTAATCAAAATTCTTCTTTTAATTCATTACGATATCATAATCAAAATAATTCTCAATTATCTTCTTCAAGTTTAACAAATTCTTTAGCTACAACTCCTTTACATAGTCCTTCAAATTCTCCAACAACTGGTCTTTCACCTGTTTCTAGTTTTATTAATATTAAAAATGTTCAAAATAATAATAATAATAATAATAATAATAATAATAATAATCATACTAATAATAATAATCATACTAATAATAATAATCAAAATAATCAGAATAATCAAAATAATCAAAATAATAATAATAATAATACATTACCATCAGTTAATTCATTAGGTTTAAAATTACCTGATGCTTTAGATATGAATAATATACAACAAAATATATCCTAAAATAGTATCTTCATTTTTCATTTCTTTTCTATTTTAGCATTTTTATGTAATACTTATATATGTTGAGATTAATCATGTATTATGATTAGCTCTAGTTATGCGGTGAACATTCCCAATTAGGAATGTGGCTTCTACAAGCGACGCTCCTTTCACGCTTGGTCCTTAGAATCGCTCGCCTGTAAATATCCAGGTATTTTCCTCTTGTGTAATTACTTTCTAGATATTTCCCTTATGTATTTCTTCCTTTTATAACTTTGATGAATAAAACACAAGTTACAAAGTCCCCATGGCTTCGGTAATTTTTTTTATTCAATTTGTTTGGCTGGTTAGCGGTACTATGGCGCAGTTGGCTAACCCTCTGGTTCTACAAGGATTTTTGGATTGTTTGAAACTACACAACGCTACAGACTACGGTTATTACGTTAGAGATGGTGATTATTTAACGATCGCACCGATGACACTAGTTAACGGCACGGACGTGTCAGACCCAACTCCATATATTATATGTGATTCGCTATTTGGCTTAGGATTTTATGCAAGATATGACCATGGTTTCCACACGTACTATGATAGTAGTTTACTTAAAGATATAAACAGCGTCACAGGCGAGGAATTAGTAGCACTGGGAGTTATAACCCGTGAATCCGACCTTAGCACTAACTCAGGCGAGACGCTACGACGTTAAACAACTTCTTACAGGTGGCATATTCGTTAGGGTATAATGACAGTGATATCGCTACTGTTCTTAAGAACGATAGTCTACCTGAACTTACGCTTCTGCAGAGACATGATACAACTTATGAAGTTTATGCCACAGTAGAGGACTATACGTGTGCTAACTGTGATTATGGTAGGTTCTGGGAAAGCACATGTTATAATTGGTGGAGCTCATATACATCAGCTAGGATGGGATTGAGCGGCTGCGGTTATGTTACCGGCGTGTTCTTCCCACATCACGAATGTTATGGCGGACAGAGCGGGACCGATGGTGCACGGGTATCAGCCTGGTACGGAGTGATGAGCGAATGTGTAAATGATAGGCCGGTATATTCATGGCAGGGAGATTGCTCATCCAACAGTTGTTATGGTTACCTCTTTAGTGATATAGCGTGCCCTTTAGTGGCTCTGGTTCAAGTCGCAGTGTACTTTGGTATATTAGGCAACCACGATTGGGGCAGCTGTATAAACGCTAACTCATGCTCATGAATAGTGAGTTTTGATAATAAAAGAAAAAAAAAAGAAAAAAAATAAAAAAAAAAGAAAGAAGGGGAGAAAAGGAAGAGAAAGAAACTTTCATCCTATTTATTTCCATATTTATTATTCACTTGATGTCTGGTTTTTTGTTTGCATTATAATTTGTTTTCCAGATTTTATTTTTCAGTTTAGTTGTTTATTTTATGAAGAATTCCACAAGGCGGTTTCAGATTATCTTAAGGATATTACCAAGAACGGTGAACATTCCCAATTAGGAATGTGGCTTCTACAAGCGACGCTCCTTTCACGCTTGGTCCTTAGAATCGCTCGCCTATAAATATCCAGGTATTTTCCTCTTGTGTAATTACTTTCTAGATATTTCCCTTATGTATTTCTTCATTTCATAACTTTGATGAATATCACGACTATGCTTATATAGGTCATCAAGGGGAAACACCCCATGTCACATAGGTCGACTAAATCCTATTTCAACAATATAAATAAATTAAATTGCATTATTGTATTATTATTGTGTTAAAATAAAAATATATTTTTTTTTTAATGAATTACAAATAACTATGATCATGTAAATTTTTAAAGTTTTTTTAAATAAAGTGTAAATTTATAATAACATAAGTAAAAATTATTAGATGTTCGAATATACAAAGATATATATTCTATATATTAGTTAAAGAATTAATTTATGATAGAAAAAGAACATAGAATAGAAAAAAATATAAGATAAGATAAGATAAAAGTTAAAACATATTTATGACATTAAAAATTGTTGTGACGTAAATTTTAAAAATAAAAAAAAAAACTAAAATTAAAAAAATTAAAAAGATGAAATGAGATACCCCGAAAATTGAGATCTCCCGATAATTCAAATTATCATATCATATATAAATAATATGATATATATATAATATAATATTATCTATAATAGTATAATAGATAGTAAGATCATTTTTTTTTCGATTGTTGGTATCTCAACAAATTTATCCTTCGACAATTCTTTTAGATTTTTTCATATACAAGGGATTGTTGAACTGATGAGACAATAATCTTAGTACCTCTATCATTTCTACTAATACCTGATCCATTCTTATTATTTTTTTTATGTTTAATGCAATGTCTTAAATAATTTAAAAATCTATTACCTAAATTTAAATTATTTTCATCTAATTCAGAAATTGGAAATGGTTTTATCTTAATCAATTCTTCACATAATAAACAATATGAAAAATATTTCTTTTTTGAATTAATACAAACAAATTCGGGTAAATCATGTTCTGTACCATCTGAATAAACTCCATGATGTTTTGTAACATGATGCAAATATTCTGAATCATTTCTACCGAAAAAATAATTATTAATATCATTTTTAAAATTTTCATTAATTGGACAATATGGACACATTGCTTCAATTAAATATTCAGTATTTTCTTTATTTTTATTATTAGAATATAAATAAATTCTCCTTTTCAGTTCAATCATTTTCATTAATCTACCATCTTTCCTTCTTTCACGAATAATAAATGGTTCATAATAATTTGCAATTTGTTCACAATGTCTTAATGGTAATCTCTTATATGGTAATTTTAACATTGGTTGTCCATTAAAATTTTCATGATAAATCCAATTTCCATTACATTGATTAACATTAAATTTAATTATTAATGTTTTAATATTATTGCAATTATTAGGAACTTGATACATAAAAAAAAATGGTTTCCAAATTTCTTGTGAAATTATATTATAATTTTGATTATTAATTAAAATTTTTTGCTTATTATTATTCAATGATGTTGTTTTTAAATTTTTTAAATTTAAAACATTGTTAAAAAGTTTAATATAATTATTAATTCTTGTAATCATTGATTTAGAAAATTTAATTGGTTTTCTTTTAACTTTTTTATAATTAAGTATAACGTCTGAAGATTCATGATTGTTTTCAATTATTTCAATCTCTTTATCATCATCATCATCAATATTTAAATCTTGATTATCCTTAGCTTTTCTCAAGACATTTGAAAATTCATATAGTTTTTCATCGAAATTTTTATTTATATCAACATCTTTAGGATCTAATTTATAAAATGCAAGAAAATTCCAATCAAAATTAAAATTTTCTTTATTACCATTTCTATTATCAATATATTCAACATGATTTTTAAAACATTTATCAATTTCATTATTGATTTCAACACTTTCAACCTTTTTAGAATTTTCAAGATTTCCTTCAATTAAATTTGAGGGGCAACTCTGAGTATCATCGTCATCATCATCATCGTCGTCATCATCATCATCATCATCGTCATCATCATCATCATCATCATCATCATCATCATCATCATCATCATCATCATCATCATCATCATCATCATCATCATCATCATCATCATCATCATTATTATTATTATTCTTTACATATGCAGTTTCAATTTCTTTATAATCTTTATAATCATGTTGACTATAAACAATATCATCATTTATTGAATCGATTGCACAGTATCCTTCCATTAAATCATTTAAATTAAAATTTAATGTTTTCATCTTCTTTTTTCTCTTTTCATTTTCTTCAAGATTATTATCATTATCATTATTATTATTATTATTAATATACCCTAAATAATTATCATTTCTACCAGAATCCATAAAATAACTATAATTTTCAACATTATTAAAATAATAGTTATTATGATTATTATTCCATTGTTGAATTACTTGATTATTATTAAAATTTTCAAAAATTTTCATATTATTATTATTCCAATTTGATGGAAAAATGAAATCTTCTTCACCATCACTTATATTTGTATATGGATGTAAATCTATAAAAAGATCAACTGATTTGGTTTCAAATATTTCATCATTATTATTATTATCATCATCATCATCATCATCATCCTGATCATTATTTTTTGTTAAAATATTATCGTTATTATCATTATTGTTATTACAATAATATTTATTACAAGTTTTGACTGTTTCATTGTTTTGAGCATTTTCAAAAGTCTTATTAATTTTATCATTAGAATTGAGTTCTTTGCTTAAAAAATTTCCATTTCCATTTCCATTTTCAATTCCGATATCATCATTATCAAAATCACAAGAAGTTATAGGTGAAAAAGATTCTAAGAATGAATTATCAAAACTCATTGCAGATTTGAATTGACTATTATTGAACACTATAAAGCATTAATAATAAAAAATATTAATTAATATCATTTTTTATTGTCATTATTTATTTAATTTTTCACTTGCTATATAATCATAAACATAATGATAATACTTTTAAGTTTTTTATATTCACTATATCTTAGCGTATTCTGTTTTATCTTTAAAGTGATGAAAATGCAAAATAAAAAAACGGATTGATTATCTTTGTTAATGATATTCTCATATCCTGTTCTGTTAAAATATACTACGTAACCGAAAATTTCTGGTTCTACATAATACGACACAATAAGACATTTTTTTTATTACCCAAAATGGAAACTCCGAGATTTTATCTGTCTCTCTCTCTCTCTGTATATTTATTTACATTCTACATTATTTAGCGAGTTTTCTTTTTCCATTTTACTTTTTCTACTTTTTCTATTTTTCGTTCTTTATTCCTGTTGTATCATAACATATCATAACATATCATAACATAACATAACATAACATAACATATCATATCTCATTTTATTAAATCATAAAAATTATCTTTCAACTATAATCAAATTAAAGAACCTATAAAAGAAATTTGAAATTATAATAACCAACCACGTTTTTCAACATCTTTATAAAATGGCATACTCTCAGCAGCACCACTTTTTTTAATAGTTTCAGCTGAAGCTTTAGTAGCAAATTTAATTGAACTTTCTAATGATTCATTCCTATAAATACAAGTTGCAATTGCACCTAAAAATGTATCACCTGCACCAGTTGTATCAATAATTTCATCAGAATCAACATCTTCACTTGGTATATAAGAATAAGTAAATTTACCTTTATCAGAATATAAAACACCATAAGCACCTAAAGTTATAATTAATGCAGGTTTTGTTAATAAAGTACGTAATTTTGAAAGTAATGAAATATTTTCATTAATAATTGATAAATTTTCAAAATTTGGTTCAAAATTTGAAATATTTTTTAAATAAGTTAATGGTTCACGATTTGGAGTTGGATGATAGTTTTTAATTATATTTAAAATTTCATGTTCATTTAAAATTATATAATCTGATTGATGTAAAGAATTTAATAAAATTGAATTATAATCTTTTGAATTATTTGGTAATGGTGATGGATTATAAAAAATTTCAACATTTGAGAAATTATTTGATAAATGATTAATTATTTTATGTGGATTTGGAATTTCATTTTGTAAAATTACAAAATATTTTAAATCATCAGAATAAATAACATCTTTAGTAGTAATTTGATTTTGATTTTGATTTTGATATAAAGAATTTGAAATATTTTGTAAATAAGTTCTTGATGATGAATTTTTATTAAGTGAAGCAGTTGAAGAATGGGCTGTTGAACCACCTAAAGAAAATGAAATATTTGTTAATCTATTTTGAGCAGTTAAATTTAAATTTAAATTTGAATTTGAATTATTTGAAATTGGGGCTTTTGAAGCTAAAGTAATTGCAGCATTTTTTAAATCTAATGCAGAAGGTTTAGGAGATGGATAAGTTAAAGTTTCTAATTTTGGAGTTGAAGCATGAGAGTGTAAGTCTGATGGATATTTTGAATTATTATCATTAATTGAACCTGTAATTTTAGAAACTGAAATATCTTGAATTTTATGAGAATGTATAAATGAACCACTTGAAGGAATGGAATTTGTTTGAAGAGGTTTAGTTGTATGAGGATTTAAATTAAAAACATTTTCATTTTCAGTTATATTTGGATTTAAATTTATACTTTCATTATAATTTAAACTATTTAAATTATTATTTGATGCTGACCAACTATGAATTAATGAACCATTTTTATAAACTAAACCATTTGAAGAATCATTATTATTTTTATTAATAATATTTTTAAATGAAGAAGTTGAACTATGAGAATGTAAATTTGAAGGAGGATGAGGATTTATATCAATAGTTTCAACCATTGATTCATTATTTAAAGGTTTAGTTGAATGAGAATGAATATTAGATGGTAAATTTGGATTATTAATTGAAGAATTTAAATCAATATGATTTGAAGGATTAAAAATATTTGATAATTCATCTAATGAAGGATCAAATTTACCATTTGCACCAGGAACAACAATTATTCTATTTTCACCATTTGAAGAATCTTCAACAATAATTGAAGCTGTACCAGTTTTAATATTTGATAATTTTTTAATTAAATCAGTTTTAATATTTAAATTTGATAAATAATCAATAAATTCATTAGATATTAAATCATCACCTAAATAACCAAATAATTTAACATTAAATTTATCATTCGGAGATTTTAATTTTGCACATGCAATTGCTTCATTAAAACCTTTACCACCTAGATGATCTTGAAATGAAACTCCAGTAACTGTTTCACCAGGGCTAGGAAATTTATTTGTATGAGTAACAAGATCGTGATTGAGTGATCCGAAAACGATGATAGGCATTTTTTTTTTTCAATTCAATTCAAAATATACTGATAGATAAATTTCTATGTAGATAAATCTATGTATATATATTTATATGTATCAAAAATAAAATTATATAGATATGTATAGTTATGAATAAAAGAAATAAAAAGATAGATGATTTTAAAAAATGAATATTAAATTAAATTGTAAGTAATAACGTGTATCATCATGATTTATGATAATATTATTTCTCTATTACACTATTAATATTCCTATATAGATTATTATTAAATTAAAAGAAGGCGAATATTAATTAATTAATTAATTAATTAATAGATGAAATCATAATTACGTAATGTGTCACGTGATGCTTACGTAAAATTTTTTAATTTTTCAATTTTTTAAATTTTAATTAAACCGAAAATGGTAAATTAATAGTATGATATAGTATAGTCATAAATTTTTTGTTTGATCCGAGTTTAATATATAGTAAGGGGCTAGTAAGTAATCTATAATTTTTGTTGGCTTTTGGAGTTGGTGGATTTATTTTTCATTTTTGATTTTTTTTTATTTTTTTTATTTTTCTGATTTTTTCTTAATTTTCTTAATTTGTGTCTATCATTTAATTGTTGGGCTGATTACACGATAAAATTAAACATTTCATATAGTTTTAGAATTTTCAACAGATTTAGGTTAATTTTAAACATTTTCATTTATTTAAATCAATAATTATGCTGTCCTTTTTTTTTTCCTGTTCCTTTTTCCTTTCCTTTCCTTTCCTTTCTTAGTCCTTTGCCATCTATCTTTTATTTCAAATTTTTATAATTTCATTTCTATTGTTTTCTTTATATCATCTATTCATTAATTTTTTTTTTCTTTCTTTAAATCTTTATCCAATAGTTTGAATTATGGATTCGGTTGATATTACTGAGGCTAATGCTGTTGCAGCAGGTACTAATAAACAAACTAAAAGAATTGTCGCTTCAGGTATTGGTGGTCGTCTGATGGGTACAAAGGCAATGACAACTGTTACAGCAGAAGAATTAGCAAAAGATTCAGTTGCAGAAGTTTTAAAAAGGGATAAAGAATTACGTGTTAAATATGAAAAGGAAAAACATATTTCTGAAAAACCTTGGACTTTATCAAATTGGCATAAACATATTAATTGGTTAAATTTTTTATTAGTTTTAGCTTTCCCAATTACTGCAATGTGTTGTTCTTATTGGGTTAAACCAACAATTCAAACAATTTCATTATCATTAATATTATTTTCAATTTCAGGTTTATCAATTACTGCTGGTTATCATAGATTATGGTCTCATAGAGCTTATGATGCAAAAGATCCATTAAAAATTTTTTTTGCATTATTTGGTGCTTCAGCAATTGAAGGTTCAATTAAATGGTGGGGTCATTCTCATAGAATTCATCATAGATATACTGATACAAATAGAGATCCTTATGATGCTAGAAAAGGTTTTTGGTATTCACATTTAGGTTGGATGTTATTAGTTCCAAATCCAAAATATAAAGCAAGAGCTGATATTTCTGATTTAGTTGATGATTGGATTGTTAGAGTTCAACATAGACATTATTTATCAATTATGATTTTTATGGCTGTTATTTTCCCTGCTTTAATTTCAAAATATTTTTTTAATGATTTTTGGGGTGGATTTATTTATGCTGGTTTAATTAAATCTTTTATGATTCAACAAGCAACATTTTGTGTTAATTCATTAGCTCATTGGATTGGTGAACAACCATTTGATGATAGAAGAACTCCAAGAGATCATGTTTTAACTGCTTTAGTTACATTTGGTGAAGGTTATCATAATTTTCATCATGAATTTCCATCAGATTATAGAAATGCACTTAAATGGTATCAATATGATCCAACAAAAATTTTAATTTGGTGTTGTTCAAAAATTGGACTTGCTTATAATTTAAAAAAATTTTCTGAAAATGCAATTAATCAAGGTATTTTACAACAAAAGCAAAAAAAATTAGATGAAATGAGAAGTCAATTAAATTGGGGTCCACAAATTTCAGAATTACCAATTTGGTCAAAAGAAGAATTTAATGAAAAATCTAATGAAAAGAAAGGTTTAATTATAATTTCTGGTATTGTTCATGATTGTTCATCATTTATAACTCAACATCCAGGTGGTCAAGCATTAGTTCGTACATCATATGGTAAAGATGCAACAGTTGCATTTAATGGTGGTGTTTATGCACATTCTAATGCTGCACATAATTTATTAGCAACTTTAAGAGTTGCAGTTATTAAAGATTCAGGTGCAATTGGTAATACTTATTCAAGACAACTTGAATATTTAGCTAAATCTGAAAAAGATGCTTTAGAAAAATCCAAATCTAACTAAATCTGCATAAAATAAATAATTATAATTATAATTACAATTATAATTGTTTTTCAACAATTTACTCTTTTTTTTTCTTATATTGTTTCCTTCTTACTTTCTTCTTTCCTACTTTATGATCTTTCCATGTCTTTTTTTATATTATATATTATATATTGCAAATTTAAATTCAAATTGAAATTGAAATTGAAATTGAAATATAAATATTATATATAGTATTTTTATACAATACAATAAATACAGTACAACGTTTTTTTCTGCGAAACTGCAAAAATTAATTATTCACAGATCGATAAGATAAAATATAATAATTTGTAAAAAAATGTAAAAAAATGTAATAATCATAAAAATGCAAAAATGCAAAAATGTAAAAATATAGAAATATAGAAATGCGAAACTGTCCGAACCCAACAAATTTTGACACGTGAAATTACATAAAAAATTATATTTATTGATTTAAGTAGTTAGTAGTCACTCACTGACTCACTCAAAGGGATGAGAAATAAAATAATATAGTAACAGAAAGGAGGCTTAACTTTTAAACCGTTTTTTTTTTCTTATTTTAGTTATTTTAATTATTTTTAGGTTTTAGTTTTGCTTTTACTCCGAAGGAAGAA
This sequence comes from Pichia sp. yHKS168, assembly GCA_030571145.1. Classification (NCBI taxonomy): domain Eukaryota; kingdom Fungi; phylum Ascomycota; class Pichiomycetes; order Pichiales; family Pichiaceae; genus Pichia; species Pichia sp. yHKS168. The sequence continues at coordinate 94,260 of JAJLXI010000020.1, read as the reverse complement.
ATTTATAATTTAATTTAATTTCTTTAAAAAAAAAGAAAAAAAGAAAAAATGACGTCGATCGGCGTAATGTTTTTTTATTTTAATTTAAATTTGTTATTATAATATTAAAAATCAAGTCGATAGACGCGTGTTTGCAATTTTCCCATTTAGGAAATTTTTTCTCATTTATGACACTTACGTTAGATTTATAGATCAAAAGTTTACAGACACAATATACAATAATTCGTCAAACTCATAGAACAAATTTAGCTTACAGCTTAGAAGATTTAGCATTTTATTTTGGTAAAATATAGTATTAAAGATACCATGAATAATATTGATAGATGCTTTTATTTTACATCTACATTTGATCCAGAATCTTCATTACCTTTATATGTATTAGATACAACTTTTTTACCTTCTTCAATTACATCATCATCATCAAATACTAATATTGATTCACAACCAAAACTTCAAAATTTTATTGATAAAATAATTAATAAATTACCAAATGAAAATCATGCTTTAATAATATTCACAAATGGATTTTATCAATCAAATATAACTAACAATAATAATAATAATAATAATAATAATAATAATAATAATAATAATAATAATAATAATAATACCAATGGCAATGGCAATGGCAATAGCAATAGCAATGGCAGTAATACTAATACTAATAATAATAACAATGATAACAATAATACCTTAGAATCGATTGATCAATCAACATCAAATTTTAAAGTACCTTTAAATATAATTAAATTATTAAAACTTATACCACCAGAATTTAAAAAATATTTAACAAAAATTTATATTGTTCATAGTACTTGGATTTTAAAATCTGTTGTTGATATTTTTACAAAATTTTATTCATTTAATTCAAATTTAAATTTAAATCCTATTATTATAAATTGTGAAAATTTAACTTCATTATCAAAACATATTGATTTAACTAAAATTCCAATATCTTTACATACATATATGATTGATAAAATTCAATATAAAAATAATAAAATTATACTTAATAGACATTTCCCTCCATTATATTCACGTCCATTAACAATTTATTCATTACATAATTCTAATCCAATTAATAGTTCATTACCATTAAGTCAATTTCAAAGAATTTTCAATAATTTAATTGCTTATTTATCAAATAAAGATTTAGATATTCAATTATCAAATAATGATTGGATTACAATTATAAAATGTTCAACTTTATCAAATGAAACTAAAATTTCAATTGATATTTTATCAGATTGTTTAAAAAGGGATCAATTAATTATATTATCTGATTATTCATTTTTAGAACATTATATGATTATAATTAAATTTATATTGAAATTATCAAATTCAAAATATCCATTAATACCAATAGAAATTTTAATAGATTATAAAATAGATTTTAATAATTTAAATCAAATTAATAATTTTTTAAATAAAATTTTAACTTATAGACATCCATTAATTGATTTTAAAGATTCTACAATAATAAAATTTCAATCTACTCAAAATTTTAATAATAATAATAGTACTACTAGTACTACTACTAATAACACAATTGATAGTTATGATAATGCTTATATTTTAATTAAAATATTTAAATTATTTAAATATTTACTTAATAAATTACAACGTGAAACTGAAATTTTAGAACCTAATGCTAAAAATTTAAAAAAATCAAAAGAAAGACAATCATTAAGACTTATATTAGCATTTACTAAAATTTTATATACTGATAATAATGAAGATTCACTTATATCAAATGATGAAGATGATATAGGATTTGATAATTTATTTAAATTAATTAGATCAATAATGGAAAATTTTGATGATTTAACAATTTTAGGTACTAATTATTCAATTGATGATTTTAATAATCATATAAATTTTGATGATTTCCTTGCATTTGAAAATTTTAAAAATAAACAGTTAGGAGTTCAAGATGTAATTGAATCAACAATTGTTCTTAATTCAATTAAAAATTCAAATGTACAAACATCACCTGTTAAACCTAAAAAACAATTAGATTCATCACTTATACCATTACCTCCAATGCCACGTAAAAATCATTTATTGTATATTGATTCTAAAAATAATAATAATAATGATAGCAATAATATTAAAGATAATAATAATAAATCTTCCAAATCTGTTTATTCAAATTCAGAAAATTTTGATTCCTCCTCAAATTCTATTAATTCATCTATAACAGCAAGTGCTGCAGATATTTCAATTACAATTACTGAATCAGAGGTTGATATATTAGCTAACTCAGTAGAAAGTTTGGGTATTGAAGAAAAGGAACAGCCTCAATCTGAAGAAGAAGGAATATTAAAAGAAGAAACAAATATGTTCAAAACTCCGCAACGACAAACATTATCATCTTGTAATATGATATCGTCGAATATTGAACCAATTACTGATTTAGTTTCTGATTTATTAACACCTACAAAACCAAACAAATTGGAAAATCAAAGATTATCAAAAACGATTATAAATAAATCTTCAACAAATTCTTTACTTCAAAATATTATGCCTATCAAAAATAATAATTTAAGAAAATATACTGAAAAAGATTTAGCAGTTCAACAAAGGGTTGAACAAGAGAAACAAGCTGCTTTGATTAAAGAACAGCATGCAAAAGAGGTAGAATTAGGTGTACGTCGTGGTGAGCGTAAGGTTAGTCGTTTAGCTAGACTTTATGAAGAAAAGTTTATGAATTAATTGACAGCAAAAGAAATAAATGGAAATAAATATGCATAGTAATTTTTTTTTATAGATTTATTTATAAATAAATAAGAAATAATGTAATAAAGAATAAAAAAAAAAGATAAATGATAAATGATAAATGATAAATGATAAATGATGAATGATTATGATGAATGAATAATAAATAATAAATAAAATTAAATTAATCTATTTCTTTGGTAATGCATTGTTAAATTCTCTAACGATAATTTCACAAGTAACTTCTTTACAAAGTGATTTTTTATTACCATTTGGAACTTGTTTTAAAAATTCTAAACCTGAAGATTTTTCCAGTGATTCAATAGGAACTTCAAAATTTTTTAATGGAATTTCATTTGGAATAATTGCATTTGGCATAACAAATGCAGCAATTGATAAATCTTCAGAATTTGAAGATTTATTCTTATTTTTTTCTGCAACTATTAATTTAAAAAAATGAGTTGGAACTGCAATATTTGGTGGATTACCAATAACTTCATAAGTAACTCTAAATTTTCCATCATCACATTTTTTTGGTAAATATAATGGACCAGTTATAATTCTAATTGAATTATAATTATTTGTTAAACGACGACAAAAATCTTCAAAATGTGCCCAATAATCTCTATTAAATCCTGCACCTACCTGTGGTGACATATTTGTAAGATAAAAAGTTTCATCCATTGCAATTTGTGAAAATTTTGCATTTGCAGCTGGTGCTTGATGACCTCTATCATAACCTGATCTAAAATAATCTTTTAATCTTGCACGAAATTTATCAGGAATTGATTCATCTTCTTTAAAAACTGAATTTTTCCTATCTGCATTATCATCTTGTCTTTTAATTGATTCAGGTGTAATATGTTCAATAACATAATATGGATTTCTTGTTTGTCTATCAAAAACTGAAATAAATTCTTTATGTGTTGCCATATCATGAATTGGACCTGGAAATCCATATTTGAAAAACTCACCTGGATTAACAATATTATTATTTGAATTTGTTGTAACATTATTATTATTCTTATCATTATCTTTACCATTATTTGGGATTCCCATTGGTGGTAAACCATTTGGTAAACCAGTTGGTGTTGGAGTTGGAGTTGATGATGATGAACCCCAGAAGAAAAGTGCAGTTGCACCAGATAATGAAAGTGCAGGTAAAGTTAATGATTGTTTAAACATATCTGTTGATGTGGTGGTTGATAATAATATACTTGTAAATAAAATAATTAATAATAAGAATGCTGCTGTAAGTATTATTATAAAATAAAATAATAATTTTTGATTTGAAAAAATGAAAATACAACGGTTTGAAAAATTCAAATTCAACTTCATTACGAATTAAGGAAACTTTTAGACTGTTTTTTTTTATTAGACTGAAATTTTGAGATATTAATTATATATATATTTGATATTGGAATAAAATAAAATAAAATCTGTATACTCTAGTAATTATAATTAATTAGTTCGTTTAGGGAGATTTAAAAACTTACAAACGTAACCCTTTTTACAAATTACGGACGTAGATGATGTAGTACAAGATAATCGAATTATAAAATATGATATACTGTCGTAACTTTTGATATTCAGTAAACATAATCAGCAGTTATAGGTATTGATTGACGAATGTAGAATCTATATTATCTAAATTTAGGAAATGACTCGTCACAAGTCATCATCTTCCTTTTGAATTTAAAGACATGTCAAATTAAGGCTACCCTACCCCCTACACTACCCTTGAAAGAGAAAAAAAACGGATTGTGAAATGTGAAATGGAGAAAAATAAATTTAATTGAAAAATTGAAAAATAAAATAAAATAAAATAAAACAACTCCAAATTTCAAATTTCAAACTTTGAAATTTCAACATGAATCTCAATTCATCATGATTGAAGTTTCAGTTTGATTTTTCCTTGCACATATATATCAGCAAAGTTGGTAATGTTGTCGGTTGTGACAACAAGATTTTTATGTAAATCATTTCATAGGCGATATTTAACAACGTTGTCGAAATTAACCAAAAATGATCCACATTATAATATGCATACATTCAAACGACTGATTAATGAATCAGATGAATCACTTCCATTAAATACTCAAACTTTATCTAAATATTACGATGAAATGGGAACACCATTATTTTTATTAAATATTGTTGATAGTATATTTAAAATTTCAAAGGATAATGAGAAATTAAATATTTTAATTGATTTTACAATTGAGAAAATAAAAGATTTAAAAATGAATTCAATTGATTATTCTGAAGATGAAATATTATTAATATATGAAAAACAAAAAGAGAATAATTTTTCTCAATTTAATAAATTAATATATAATCTTTTTCAAATTGGATTGAAATTTAATATTTTATCAATTTCAATTAATATTTTAAATAATATAATTTCAAAAGCAAATAAAAATTTAAACGATGAATTTAATAATCAATTAATTAATCAATTACTTATAAACGAAAATATTTCTTTACTTATAGATATGTATAGTATAAATCGATCACAAACTAGAAATGTTAAAGAATTAGATGAATTATTTCAATTAGTTAATGCATATAATAAATTAATGATAAAATTAAATTTAAAAGTTTTCGAATTTTCAGATATTCAAATTAAGTCAATTTTAGATAAATCTTATTATACATTATTTAAAGATGTTAAGATAAATTCAAAGATGCCATTTGAAGCATTTGAAAATTATACTTCACCATATAGTACTCTTGAAATTGTTATTAGAGAATTTGGATTAATTATAAGTAAAAGAGTATCAAATAGCATTTCATTTTATAAAAAGAAAAGTCAAAATGATGAAACTGAAAATGAAAAAAATGAAGATGATGATCAAAAAGATTTAGATTATATTAAAACAATTGAAGAAATAATGAATAAACAATTACTTAATAAATATTTACAATTTTGTTATTTTGTTATTCAAGATAGATGTGAAAATAATGATCCATCATCAATTTTTATAATTTGGAAAATTATTAAACCATTTCATAATAAATTATATAATTCAATTATAAATTCAGAAACTAATCATTTAACGAATAATTTTTATTATTATCAAACTTTATCAAAAATGATTACAATATTTAGTAAAAATAGGCGATATAGAAATTTAGTTAATGAATTAATTTATGATTTACCATTAGATTCAGTTAAAATATGTCCAGAATTAATGTCATCAATATTATATCATTGTGGTAGAACTAAAAATGAATCACTTGGTAGAATTGTTGGATCAAGATATGATGATGAAACTTCAATTAGATCAAATTTAAAGAAATTTTTTGGTGATAATGGAGATTTAAATATTTTAGGTATAGATGAAAAATTTACACCTGGTCAAGTTCATGCATTTTTATCATATAATTTAAGACTAGGTAAAAGGGATAGATCATTAGAAATTATTTCATATTTAAAAGATAAATTAATTGGATTTTCAGATATTGATTTTAATGAATTAATTAGAAGTATATTATATAATAATAATAATAATAATAATAATAATAATAATAATAATAAAAATAAGACAAAATTAACTAATTTAAATGATAAAGAAGAAACAAATGAAGAAATTGTTTGGAAAATGATGATGATAAATGAAAATGATCATAAAGAAAGTATGAATAAATATGCAATGATTACATATTTAGATTTTATGATTAATTCAATGAATTCTAAACCTTTAAATTTTGAAAGGATAAATGGAATTTTTAATTTTATTAGAAAAAATGTTAATGAAAATTATATTAAATATTGGGATCATTTTTATATGATTTATTTTAAATATTTAAATAGAAAATTTCCATTAGAAATAAGTCAAACAGTATATATTAATAGTAAAAAATATACATTACAAAAATTTAGACCAGAATTTGAAAAAAATATTGAACAAGAAATGTATTTTCAAAAATTAAGTGATTATGGATTTCGAATGAATCCATTTATGATTAAATTTAATGATGTTAGAATTAAAATGAGTGAGAATTTAAGAATGATTATATTAAGAGATATTTTTCAACGAAGTGATGGATATTTGAAAAGGGCAAAAAGTTTAAAAAGTGATGATATTGAAGAAGCTAAAGATCAATTTATTAAAATTTCTCAATGGGTTTACAAAGAATTATTAGAAATTAAATATAATAAAAATATTAAAAATCGAAAATTAATAGAAAGTGGTGAATTTATTGATTTACTTAAAACGATCGATCGTAAAGTTAGAAAAATTGGGTTTAAAGATCAACATGAGAGTAAACAGAATAAAATAAAAATTGATAAGGATGAACTTAGATACAGAGTTAACCAAGGAGAATCAGTTGCTATTGGAGATATTACATTAGATAAAGAATTTGAAAATAATATAGAAAACATAATTGACATTGCACAAAGAAAGAGAAATGTCAGGAAGTAATTGATTTACGATAAATTAAATTAATAGTAATAAATATGGCAGTCTAATTCTTTTTTAGTTATTTTATTTTTGGGATTGTCTTTATATATTGAATGCATGATTATAACAAACTTCTAAGGTTTTTGTATAGAATAGAATATAAAATTAAAGTAGAATAATAGATTGATACATAACTATTTTGTTAAATTATGATCCAAAATGTAACAAAAACATAGCTAAGATATTATTACGTATTTTTATACCTTTTTTGTTCATGAGAAGTTATCAATTTATGATGATTGATATAAGTTTTATAATAAACTATTTAATATGGTACAATTTGTATACTAATTAGTAAATAGTGCATACTAAGAAATGTATTTTCTCATTTTCTCATTTTCTCATTTTCTCATTTTCTCATTTTCTCATTTTCTCATTTTCTTATTTTCTCATTTTCTCATTTTCTGTTTTTTTTATTTTTTTTATTTTCTCATTTTTAATTTTTTCATTTTTTCATTTTTTGAAAATTCGAGGAAAAAAAAAAAAAATTTTCAGTTGAAACGAAACTTCTACAACAAAAGACTATTAGTTAACATACAATTAATACTTTAGTTCAATAATATATCTTTTATATTTCCGTTTCATTCTGATTTTCCATTCAGCAAATCATGTCTTACGTCTTGACCGAAACTGCTGCAGGTTATGCCCTTCTTAAGGCATCTGATAAAAAACTTTATAAATCTTCATCTCTTCAAGCTGATCTTGATACAGCTGAAAAAGTTTTATCACAATTTAAAATTAAAGCTTTCTCAAAATTTGCTAATGCTGCAAATGCTTTAGAAGAAGCAAATTTAATTATTGATGGTAAAGTTTCTGATCAATTAAAAAAATTATTAGAAGAAGCAAAACCTGATAAAAAGACAACTTTAATTGTTGATGATACAAAATTAGCAAATTCAATTAATAAATTAGGTTTAAGTTATTCAGTTGTATCTGATGCTGCAAGTTTAGATATTTTTAGAGCTGTTAGAGAATATTTACCAGAATTATTACCTGGTATGTCTGAAAAAGATTTATCAACAATGTCTTTAGGTTTAGCTCATTCAATTGGTAGATTTAAATTAAAATTTTCACCTGATAAAGTTGATGTTATGATTATTCAAGCTATTGCATTATTAGATGATTTAGATAAAGAATTAAATACTTATGCAATGAGATGTAAAGAATGGTATGGTTGGCATTTCCCTGAATTAGCAAAAATTGTTGTAGATTCTGTTGCTTATGCTAAAATTATTATTAAAATGGGTATACGTTCAAATTGTGAATCAACTGATTTTAGTGAAATTTTACCTGAAGAAATTGAACAACAAGTTAAATCTGCTGCTGAAGTTTCAATGGGTACTGAAATTACTGATGATGATTTATTAAATATTCGTTTATTAGCTGATCAAATTATTGAATTTTCTCAATATAGAGAACAATTATCAAATTATTTATCAGCTAGAATGAAAGCAATTGCACCAAATTTAACTTCTTTAGTTGGTGAATTAGTTGGTGCAAGATTAATTGCTCATGCTGGTTCTTTAGTTTCACTTGCAAAAGCACCTGCTTCAACAATTCAAATATTAGGTGCAGAAAAAGCTTTATTTAGAGCTTTAAAAACTAAACATGATACGCCGAAATATGGTTTAATTTATCATGCTTCTTTAGTTGGTCAAGCAACTGGTAAAAATAAGGGTAAAATTGCTCGTGTATTAGCTGCAAAAGCAGCTGTTGCTTTACGTTATGATGCATTAGCTGAAGAAAGAGATGATTCTGGTGATTATGGTTTAGAAGTTAGAGCTAAAGTTGAAAATAGATTATCAGCTTTAGAAGGTAGAGATTTAAGATCTACTCCAAGAATTCAAAAAGATATGAAAAAAGTCGAAATTACTGAAGCAAGAGCTTATAATGCTGATGCTGATGCAACTGTTGCTAATGATAATGAAAGATCTGAAAAGAAGAGAAAGAGAGAAGTTGATTCTGATGATGAAGATTCTGATGATGAAGAAGATGTTGATGAAAAGAAGGAATCAAAGAAAGCTAAAAAGGAAAAGAAAGAAAAGAAGGAAAAGAAAGAAAAGAAAGAAAAGAAGGAAAAGAAAGAAAAGAAGGAAAAGAAAGAAAAGAAGGAAAAGAAAGAAAAGAAAGATAAAAAAGAAAAGAAAGATAAGAAAGATAAAAAGGAAAAGAAAGAAAAGAAATAGATTTGATGATATAATTAGTACTTTTTAATTTCTATCTTTACTAATATCTTTTTTTGTTCTTGTTTTTTCAACCATCAACAATAGTTGTTGATATCAATATCGATGTATAATTCTTCCAAAAATATTTTCTCCCCAAAACTATCAATATATTTATATACATATATAAACATTTGTCTAAATGTAGACTTTTTATACTACAGTTCTGTTTTTAATAAAATAATTTAAGTTCTATTCAAAAATTGTAATAAATGCACTTGTTTGATTATAGTAGGATTATAAAAATATTATTTATTATTTGTTCTTTCCCTCGGCATTTTTTTTTGTTTTTGTTTTTGATACATCACTTCAATTAGGAAAAAACTACAATGCAGTATAATATTAAATGGAACAAGATATATTAATATTTTTCAATTATACATATGCCAATCTGAAATATGTCTTTTTCTTCTGATAGAAAAGATTTTTATAATGAATCCCATATCTCGTCTATAACGCCCACAGTCCAAATTCGTGATTTAAATAACCTTCGAACACAAAGACTTTTAAATAGACTTTTTCAAGAACTTGATGATCAAAATACTGAATTAGATAACTTACAAAAGAAATTCAGTGCATTAGCATTAAAATCTAATATAGACTATAATACATGGTCAACTAAAGAAATACATATACCAATTGATAATACAACTGAAGATTCTAATGAAGATTTATTACAAAATACAGTTAAACAAAAGGAAACTGAAAATAAATATCAGGATTTTGATCAAGAACGTGCTTTATTATTAACATTATTACATAGAGAAAAGAAACTATCAGGTCATTACGAATCTTTGCTTCAATCATATGAAGATCTTATAACTGCAACTGCTGTTTCAGCAAGGGATAAAAGAGAAGAAACTTTTGGAGTTTATTTAGATACACCAAACGATTCAAGAAATGGAAATACTAAACCTATTAAATCAATAGAATCAATTCAACTTGCAAAAGCTTTAAAAACACGAGCTGCTTCTTTAAAACAAAATTCGGAAATGCTATATAAATTAAGAAAATACAAAGAAATTGAAATTGATCTCGTGAGAAATACAATCGCCCAAGAGGCTCAAAACTTCGCTAGTATATTAGAACAGACAGATGATTAATAATTTTCTTTATAATGGCTAAATAATTTAATATATATAGCTACATGCTTTTATCATTTGTCCTTTCTCGTTTCTAATTTAACTAAATCTCCTTTAGCAAGCCCCTCGTTAGCTATTGAATATAATTTTTTGAATGTCATGGTAACCGTTTCATTTTTATCAATTTGTTTCCATTTTGTCTCAAGAAATTTAGAATCGACACGATGTAAAACTTTACATAATATCAAATGAAAACATAAATAAATTAGTAATTTGGGATTATGAACAACATCCTTAAGACTAATATCTTTCCAATTAATAAGATCATCATCCCTATAAATCATTTCAATTGCATTACTAGATTCATTTTTGTTTGTGGATGGCTCAGTAGAATGATCTGATAAGCTATATTGTTCTATCGAACTAAGACCTTTAGATAGACTATCAATTTTTTCACCTAGTGTTTTAATCTTAAAATCTCTTAGCGTTTTCAAGTTGTTTTCAACTTCTTTTGTTTTCTGTAACAATAACCTTAATTCGTATTTCAGCCTTGCATTATTCTTAGTAGTATTTTTCACTTTTTCTTCTAACTCATAATATTTACCAATAGCCTTATTAATATCGCCTTTGGTAGTATTATATTTAAGTGAAATACAGGTCCCTGGATTTTTCACTATATTACTGCAATCTAGAATATATTTGCTATATGCCTTCAAGTTTTTAGTGAGAAAATACGATCTTTGAACCATTTCAAACTGATATTTTGCTTCCAGCTTAAGATATTTCATGGCTAAAACCTCAGGCGTCAAAAATTGTCTATCTGAAAATTCAAATCCATAGACATCTGAACTTTTACCCTCATTAACCAGACTATTCTCCAAAACTGAAAAGGATTCACATCTCCTCAGCGGATTATTTTCCAGATGTTTCTGATAAAGAATAAATGAATCCATTGAAACATAATGAGAATCCCAGTTTGACGATGGATACCGACTCTTTGAACGATATCCACTTTGATTTCGAGACCTAGAAAGTGCCCTTTCATCGTTTTCAGCTACGTCATTGTTTTCATTGTCATTCAATTTCGACGTTTCATTTGAAAATGAACCTGCATTGCCATGATTAATATTTCGATAAGGAACGTCCCAAATACTACGATTATTAGTTAACCAACTTCTTCTTTTCTCCATTGTAGATGTTGTTTCTCTATCAAGCTTATACATTTTTGTTTTCATCTCAATTGAATATTTATTCATTTCGTGCTCAACTATAGGTATGCTGTGTCTTCGTTTAATCCTTTTCATAAATTGCAAATAATCAACATCTGGATGATCCCTAAACTTATCCAAGTCTGAATTTTTGTAATTCATAGATGCGAGATTACTTTGAGTCGAAAAAGGGGTATAATTTTGTATTTCAGTCTTAGAAGGAGAAATAAAGTTAGAGGATTTGGGGATGTTCGTCCCTGATGGTTTTCTTGAATGTTCCTTACTTGAATTTAAACTCGAGTGTTTCCTATTATGTGTATTAGAATTATTGGTACCATCAAATTCATAATCATAGTCAAATCCATTTTCATATTCATAAACCCCATCACTGTCATTTCCATTGCTCGATAATTGAGACGATTCATTGTGTTGATTCGGTTTTTCTACTAGACTTGACTCTGTGCTTGGTTTGTCAAAGCTATTCAATCTGGTAGTTGGTTCACTGAAATCAGCTGTAGATATGACATGTGGGGATGCATAAATACTTATTAATGGCTTTCCATCTCTGCCTTCAGTGTCTCTCCTCGAATTAGGATATGATTTGTTGTAATCTGAATCTGATAGAATTTCGTCGTCTATCAAAGCTTCATGCATATTATTGTTATCAGAATTAACTCTACGTGAAAATTTAAAACGCGATGAGAATGATGAACCTCTATCTTTTGCAGTATGATTATTCAGGTTGTCTTGAAACTCTATTGCGTCATAACCATCATATTCTGCAGAATTATCGTACCAAGGATCGGGAACAACGCCAACACTGTTTGCTCTGGAATTATTATTTTTGGATTTCATAATTCCAGACTTTTTACTCGGGTTGTAAATTGCAACATCATCTGGATAGTCATCAAAATCATAAGCAGCTAATGAATCTTTACGAAAATGTTCTATCCGGCCAGCTTCATCGTCTGAGCTCATATTTATTGAATTTGCATACCTTTTATTTCCTTTAATCTTTTTATTTATATTCGAGTCATCATAGTACTTATTAACATCTGAAACAATCTTGTCAGGCTCGATATCACTCCCAACTTTGGACCTTTCAACCTCATTAGTTGTTTCCGAATCACTAATTCCCATTTCATGATCTTTATCAAAAATATTCAAAGTTGCAGTGGAAAAATTCTTAAGTTCTGAAAATGCATTCATGGACTTTTGAGGATTGATAGTACCACCAATTGTAGACCTCAAACGTTTTACACCATCAATAATTGATCCACTTGAAGTCGAATCAGCAATTTTTTTGATTGCCTGGAAAGCTAGCGATTCTTTTTCCAAATTGATTTGTTTGCCGGAATTAAAAAATAAATATGAAAGCTGTCTGCCGAGTGACATGTGTTTAATCTGATCAATATCCTGACAATTAATTAGTTTATTATCATCATAATTTGAATGAGAATGTAACCGAAATGGTGACGCGTTAGCATTTTGTGCTATACTTTGTAAATTTTTACCAGAAGTTATGTCAATAACGGTATTTTTAACGAGCTTTTTAACCTTACTTAAATCTTTTGTTAAATTTTGTGTTGCCTTAATATTTTGTCCATATTCAAATAATTTTGACAAGGTTTCTAAATCAAATGTTGCAGTTGGTTCTAATTTAAAATGTTTCTGAAATTTCAAAATTGAAGCTTTCATCTTTTTAATATCATTCGGATCTTTAGGAACGTTAAAATTATTTCCGCCTAACTCTAATAAATACCTACATAAAACCGTGAACCCTATGATTGCTAGAATAGAATCGGATGTGTGAGCAGATGGAGGCTTTACCTTAATAATATGCATTGCAATTGGAATTTCAGAAACAATTTTCCACCATTCATCGATTGCAGATTCTGTTTTCTCACATAAAAGGCCATCACAATAAACCGCTTCTAAAAGACCATAATAATAAAGAAAATTTTGAATAATTGAAATAATATTTACAACTGCATAATTTATTGGAATTTTTGTGTCTATTTTAAAAGTTGTTTTGAACTTGCCTTCCATTGATTTTGAAGGTTCATCTGTAGTTGCAGCTGAACGTGAACCACAACCTAATTTTCTTAAATTATAATTAACTACATACAATTGATAATCATCTTCAATATTTCCTGTTTTAGCATCAATTAAAGATAAGAACGGATTCAACTGAGCCAAATTTGTTATAAATGCGTAACCTAAACTAGTTTCTGTAGCAACACAGAATGGTGATTCTAGTTGCTCAACCAGGTAAGATATGAATTTAGGTGGCCAATTTTGGAATGCAGCGATGGATTCGTTTGCAGGTATTTGTAAAATATTTTTAGTAGGTTCATGTATTGGAGGAGGTTGTGACAATAATGTATTTGATGATAACAATTGGACATGATATGCAATGATTCGATCATTTTGATCACCAGTATATGTAACAATCAATGTATTTGGAGAACGTGAAGAAATCCATTGTTCCACAAAATATGCCTCATAACCAATCAATTCTACCAGTACAATCCTATAATTTAATGAATAGTTGGGTAATGCTTTAAAAAATGGAAGGATTTTTGCAAATGCAATGGTATCTGGTATTAAAAATGATCTATTAATAAAAAAGTCGGCATATCTGCTCCATGGATTCGACGCTGCCCTACTTCGTGGATCTTGCGTCCTTGAATTTGTAGATTTTTGTGAATGTGCTTGTGAATGCGAACGTGGTCTGGACATAATGAAAACGGTCTTCGACAACTTTTTTATGCTTGTTCAAGATGATCTACCAGGTAGGCTTTCTACTGATTTGCTTACAATTAACAGAAGATTGGAAATAGGAATGCAAAATCATGATGTGGCGAGTATCAGATTGTAACAAAGAAATACAATTTTAACACAGTGGCGCATTAGCTATTTTTTATTAACTTGATGCGGTGGCAAACTGAGCACAGAGGACCTTAATCTACAATGTTAATGATAGTGAAAAGGTAATTCTTTTAGATCAAGACTGCAGTTTTGTTCTGAAAATCAGGAAGGCCAAATTGTACCAGAGAAGAAAACATGGAGCAGAAGGAGGCTTTTTTTCGTAAGTAGAACTTCAATTCTTTTTTTTTAGAAACTTAATTTCATGTTTAATTGAAATATACTAACATAGAACTATCAACAATAAACAATGTTGCAGGCTCAGCGGATATGTCGTTGGTACAATTTTATATACCATCTGAGGTGGCAAGGGATTGTGTGGGTATCCTGGGGGATATGGGGGATGTACAATTCAAAGATATGAATAAAAATCTTAATTCATTCCAGCGTGCTTTTGTTAAAGAAATTAGAAATTTTGATCAGGTTGAAAAACAGCTTAAGTACCTATTGAATTTAATTAAAAAACAGGATATTAAAATACATACCCGTGCTTTTGACTATTTAATAAAGCCTGCTTCAACTGATTTTCAACACTTCTATAATACTGAATCTAATCTCACATCACGTCAACTAGATGAATTATTAGAGACAATAAATGTTTATGAATCAAATGTCAGACAAATGTCTGAACGAAATGAAGAAATGATCAAAAATAAAAATGAATTAACTCAACATAGAATGGTTTTACAGAATACTAGACAGTTTTTTGATTCAAGATTGTCGATTGAATTAAATGATAACGATTCAATGTTTAACCAAGTTAGATTATCCACAGAATCAACAAACGACAGTTTCATAATTTCCGATGATGAAGTGGATAGTCACAACAACGACATATTATTAGAATCAGGACTTAATACAAACACCAATAATCCATTTGTTTCAACTGGTAGGAACGAGTTGAATGTTTTTGGATCAACAATGAATTTTATTAGCGGTATCATTGATACTGATAAATTCCTAATTTTAGAAAAAATTTGTTGGAGAACATTAAGAGGTAATTTATACATAAATCATGTCCCATTGAATGATCCAATTGTCGATATTAGTACAAATGAAAAGTCATACAAATCAATTTTTCTCATTTTCACTCATGGTGAAACTCTAATTAATAAGTGTAAAAAGATTATCGATTCATTAGATGGTAAGCTGTATAATGTTGAAAGTGACTATGAGCTTTATAAACAGGAATTGAAGGTTATCAATAGTAAGATTAAAGATTTGAATGAAGTTTTAATACACACTGAGGAACGTTTAATGATAGAATTAAAAGAAATCGCATTAGATATAGAAAGATGGAAAATTATAATTAGAAGAGAAATTTCTATCTATGAAGCATTGAATTTATTCAACTATGATTCAACTAGAAGGTGCGTTATTGGTGAAGGTTGGATACCTAAAGATGATTTACCTCATATAAATGCTGCTTTAAAAGATGTCACTGATAGGATAGATACAAATTTAAGTTCAATTGTCAATCTAATGATTACCAACAAAACACCACCGACTTACCATAAGACTAATAAGTTCACAAGTGCATTTCAAGCAATTATTGATGCTTATGGTATTGCAACTTATCAAGAAGTTAATCCTGGTTTAGCAACCATTGTGACATTCCCATTTATGTTTGCAATTATGTTTGGTGATTTAGGCCATGGGTTTATTTTATGTCTCGCTGCATTGACATTAGTTGTAAAGGAAGCAACCATTGGTGGAATGAAAAACAGGGATGAAATTTTTGATATGGCGTACACTGGTCGTTATATTTTATTATTAATGGGTATTTTTTCAATGTATACAGGTTTAATCTATAATGATATTTTTTCTAAGTCTATGAATTTATTTACCTCTGGATGGAAATGGCCAACTGATTTTAAGGAAGGTGAATCTATTGTTGCCACCCAAACAGGAGTTTATGCAATTGGATTAGATCCTGGATGGCATGGGACTGAAAATAATTTGTTATTCACGAATTCTTATAAAATGAAATTATCTATTTTAATGGGGTTCATCCATATGTCATATTCATACATGTTTTCTTTTGTGAATTATAGATTCTTCAAATCAAGAGTTGATATTATCGGTAATTTTATCCCTGGGTTATTATTTATGCAGTCGATTTTTGGTTATCTCACGCTTACGATTGTTTATAAATGGTGTGTTGATTGGATTGAAATTGAAAAACCTGCCCCAAGTCTTTTGAATATGCTTATTAATATGTTTTTGTCACCAGGAACTATTGAAAATCAATTATACCCAGGCCAAGGACCAATTCAAGTATTTTTAGTCTTAATTGCGCTAATTTGCGTTCCCTGGTTATTACTTTATAAACCATTAACATTAAAGAAGATGAATTCCCAAAAAATCCAATTAGGATATGCTGACATTAGTAGTTCGCAGAATACTAGTTCAAGGTTTTCCATTGAATCTGTGCCTTATGACAGTGATAACACTCCAGCTAATCCATTTTCCGATAATAATGAGTTTCAAGAGAATGATATTGAGTTTAGTCCCTATCTTGAAGATGAAGATGCAGAAGAACCAGAACCATTCAATTTTGGTGATGTTATGGTTCATCAAGTTATTCACACCATCGAATTCTGTCTTAATTGTGTTTCACATACTGCTTCTTATCTTCGTCTTTGGGCATTGTCGTTAGCACATAATCAATTATCTGCAGTTTTATGGGAAATGACTATTCAAAATGGGTTTGCTTCGTATGACAATGTTGGATTCGTTGGATCTATTACTGTATTTTTTCTTTTTGGCATGTGGTTTGTGTTAACTGTGTGCATCTTAGTGGTTATGGAAGGTACATCTGCGATGTTACATTCGCTTAGATTACATTGGGTTGAAGCTATGTCTAAGTTTTTTGAGGGTGAAGGGTATGCATATGAACCGTTTAGTTTTCAAAAAATCATTCAACAGATGCAGACTGCCGAATTCGAAGCTGAAAGAAAGTAATCAATTTATGCATATTTTTACGTTTCTCTTTACTTGTAGATCTTTATTTTCTTAGATATGTGTTTGTAGGATAAAATTAAGAATTTGAAAGTAAATTTACAGTGCTTGGAGAGCGTCAGGTTTGGCTACTAATTCTGCTTTTGTTTACCACTTTTAAAGTTCTATATAGTAGTAAATATTTTTGAGATATGTTCTTAGCAGATATAGAAAAAATAATAACGAAGGAAATATTTTCTTATTTTAAACATTTATTAGATATCAGATATTAGATATTAGATACTATATATTAGGGATTAGAGATAGAAACTCAAATAAATTTCCTGAAAAAGTAATTTTGAGTGCACCATGCACAGTGTAATGTTTACATTTCTGATTTTTGTGATCTCCATGATGTTTAGGTTTTTCTTTACATTTTAGTATTCTTTTAACTCAGGAATCACCATAACATATGATTAGATCTACTTCTTATCATAACCTGAACAGGAAAACATCAAACTTACAAGAGCGCAAAAAAAATGTACAACATTTAGGAAACAGACCCTTATCTGTTGCAAACGTTCAAGAATCTAGCAATGAAAACAGGCAAGTCAATGTTGCAGATCCTTTGAGTGTCAGCTCCTCCTCTGCAAAAGTCAAAGGAAGGAAAAAAGATGCGTTAGAAAAGTTTATCGAATCACCACAACCTCTTATAGCTACCAGTTTATCCCAACTACGACATACAATTCTTTGCGAAGGATTAGCTGATCCTTGTCCCTATAGATCCTACATTTGGAGTATACTATTAAAGGCTGCACCAATTAAGAGCGAATGGTATAGTGGTGTTGTTGCTCGTGGTGAAATAAATGAAGATACAGTTGGTCATACATCGAAGTTTGTAAATGTTGGAGATAAAATAAAAAATGATGTTTTTAGAACTTTTCAAAATAATAAAAAATTTTGGGCTAAAACTTCAGAAGCTGAAATAATAAGAATATTGAACGTGTTTGCTTGGTGTGTCATTGAAAATAAACAATTAGATACATTTTCTAATAATATTAACACTTCTGATTGCAAATCAATTAAAAACTCTATATCACCTTACATCCAAGGTATGAATGTTTTAGCAGGTCCGTTTCTTTATGTTTGTAGGAGTGAACCACAAGCTTTTACGCTGTTTTATACATTATTAATAAATGATATGCCAAGGTATGTTACACCAAATTTGCATGGATCTATGGATGGAGTTAAGTTAGTTGAACTTGTACTTCAATCTGTTGACCGGAAACTTTATGATTCCCTGTCACAATCTATATCAAGTGCTAAAATATATGCATTACCATCAGTACTTACATTGTGTGCATGCACACCCTCATTAGATGAAGTTATTAAACTTTGGGATTTTTTATTCAGTTTTGGAGTTCATATGAATATTTTACTCGTTGTTGCACAATTACTACTTATACGATCGGAATTAATGAATACTAAAACTCCAATGAATTTATTAAGACAATTTCCACCACTAAATGCAAATAAAATTATTAAGCTTTCGTTGAGTATTGCTAAGAATATACCAGACGATTTATACGATTTAGCTGTTCGACATACCTTTGACGAGTCGGTGACTTCTGATATTGATAATTACAAAGTTTTATAAATGTTTTTATCAACTGTTGACTGTTTCAATATTTGATTTAGCTTTTATATCATCGATTTTGGGAAAAAATCTTTTATAATCTGCATCATCTAAATAACCACCAAATATTAAACGATCATGAAATTTTCTACCACATATTTTTTGTAAACATGTTTTAGCATTTTTAGATGATTTAAATTTAACATATATACGACCATATTCGGGCTGTACTTCATCAACTTGCAATCTAAATCCTTCCGGAGGCTTTATTAAAACCATGTTTTCAAAACCTTGGAGTTGTGATAATTCTGTTTTAAACGCTTCATACGTTTTGTTGTATTTAATTGAGTCAAGTAAATCCGTCATAGAAATTGCATTATGTAATTGAATAGTTGATGTTATTTGATGCCTCGAAATATCATTTGTTTTAAAGTCGATCAGTTCTCTAATATTTTCTAATGTTACATTAATTTTTTGTTTATAATCGTTTTTAGCGTTTTCACAAGCAAGATAACAATTCCATCCTTCGTTTGATAATATCTCACTAAGTATATTTTTCAAATTTTTTTCAGAATCTAATGAGTTTTTAAAGCTAAAAAATGCAACACCGTTTGATTCATAAGTTGATTTATCGATCAATGTTACCAATGAATGCAATTCCCCATATTTTGATAGTTTTTCTTTAATCGTTGTAATAGATACTTCTAATGGTAGATTGTTTACGACGACTAAATTAGAACATTCTACTATCTCTTCTTTAATAGAATCGCATGTTTCATCATTTTCATCATCTAAATTTGAATATGATATATACTCATGTGGTCTATTCACAGTAAGTTTGCATTGAAATTCATCAATATATTTCATATGAAATGATACTAATGTAGTTGCTACCAATGATGAAACACATTCAACTTCTAGTACATTTTCATCATCTTTAACAGTTGTAGTCAATGCAAGATCTTCATATGAAACGTTGGGTATAACAGTTGAAGCCAAAAGATTTTCTAGATATTTATGAACGGTTTGTGGTGTAATTTTTTTAAAATCTATACCTTCAAAAATGACTTTTTTCGAAAGTTTAGAATCATTGGGTCCAGGTAATTTATATTGATCAACTCTTTTCTTTCTAATTTTTTCAAAATTTTCTTGTTTTCTCAATAACTCATCAATTTCAGATTCTTTTAAATCAGCAAGTTTGTTATCTGATGGAGATGAAAAAACTCCCATAGATTTAGCAAACCGTGCAGACATCCCTTTAAGCATTGGATTATTAAGATCCCATCTCGTATCTTTTATTCTTAGAGATTCTAATGGATATATTTTTATAGCTTCTAGATTCTGATTGTTTTTATAATTGTTTTTAGAATTTCCAAAATTGGAATTATTATACCTTCCTCTTTTTAATCTATGTCTGTCATTTTCGTACACATCATTTCTTTCTCTGCGTGAGATATATGCATCTTTTCGATTATCACTCAAAGGATGTCGATTCCTTGATGAATATGGTGAATCACGTTCTTTTTCTAACTTTGTGTTCCAATCTTTTGAATGTCTCGGACCGCTGGGAGGTGTAGGGAATTTTTGTGATGAAGAAGCTCCACTCTTTTTATAAGATGACCTTCTTTCGTTGAACATCGTGTATATTGATGAATTCTAACCAATGGGATTTTAAAATCAAATAGAATGTCAATTAGAAATAGAAGATACTAGAAGAGATACAAAAAAAAAAAATCAGAAAAAATAAAAAATTAGAAAATTCATGTTCCCTCAAATTTCAATTTTCAAATCTCAAATCTCATCTCTCAAATTTAAAAATTTAAATTACGTACGTACGTGTCTTTTGTTAGTGTTTAGTGTCATATAATCATTTGATATCTTTTTTATCTTTGTAAATACTAATCATTTATTTGATTTAACTCTTTTGATTTTAAACATAATAACGAACTTTAATATGAAGATATCGATTACTCTTGTTTTTTCTTTTTTGCTTTGCATTTTTAGAGTGAATTGTGCATTATTAGGTGTTGATTTCGGTACTGAATATACAAAGGCCATTTTAGTTGCACCTGGTGTTCCATTTGATATACTGTTAACATCTGAATCCAAAAGAAAAGATGTTTCCGGTTTAGCTATTGAATTTGATACTACCAATAATAAAAATGTTAAAGTTCATAGAAAATTCGGAACTCAAGCATTATCAACGTGTATTAAAACACCACAATCATGTATGTTATATTTAAAACCATTGTTAGGAATAGGTTCAGCTAATCCAATAATTTATGAATATAGTGATAAATTTCCTGGAAATAAAATTGGAATTCAAAATGGTAGAGAGGCAACTACTGTTTTAGTTGCTAGTAAAGATGGATCACATGAAGAAACATATCTTGTAGAAGAAGCAATTGCAATGATACTTATAGAAATTAAAAATCGTGCATTAGAATATTGGAAAGAAAGATCACCAGATACTCTTGGTACTATTGATGAACTTGTAATTTCTGTTCCAAGACATTTTAATGAAGCTTCAAGAATTGCATTAACTGATGCTGCTGAATTAGCAGGTTTAAAAGTTGTAGCATTGGTTGATGATGGTTTAGCAATTGCATTAGATTATGCACAAAAGAGAAATGATATTAAAGAAAATACTAAAGAATATCATTTAATTTTTGATTCAGGTGCTGGAAGTACAAAAACTTCATTGGTTTCAATTGCTAATTTAAATGGTACAATTAATGTAGAAATTGAAAATTATGCATCAAATAGTAAATTTAATGGAGAACTTTTTACAATGTTAGTGAAAAAACTTATTTTAGAACAATTTTCTCAAAATTCAGGTATTTCACTCGAAGATTTAGTTTATGATCCTAAAGTTATGCAAAAAGTTTGGCAAGTTGCTGAAAAAACTAAATTAATTTTAAGTGCAAATACAGAAACCAATGTGAATATTGAATCATTTTATAATGATATTGATTTCAAAGGTTTTATAACTAGGCAATCATTAGAAAGTGAAATTGAAGCAGCATTACCATCGATTCCAAATATGTTGGATATTGTATTAGAAGGTTTTGATAAAAATGATTTAAAGTCGGTTATTTTAGCAGGTGGTTCTGTTCGTGTACCAATAATTCAAGATACTTTAATAAAATATTTTGGTAATGAAAGTATTCTGTCAAAGAATGTTAATGCTGATGAAAGTGTTGTCTTTGGTACTACTTTAAGGGGTGCACAAATTATGAAATTAACTCGTAAGAAGCAAATTAATATTATTGATCATTCCCCATTCCAATATGATATTGTATATAAAAAACCAGATGAGTCGATTAAAGGTGTAATTAATGTTCCAAAGGGTATGCTTGCAAATGAAAAAGTTACAGTCAATTTAGCTGAATTTGAAAATCAATATTTACCAGAAATTCAAGTTGATATATTTGAAAATTCACAAGCTTTAACTCATAAATTTAATTTTACAATTCCAAAGAAATTTAATGAAACTACATGTGAAGGTGGAATTGAGTATATTTTAAATTATGGATTTTCAAAATCTGATATTTTTACAGTTAATAATATTAAAGTTAATTGTTATTCATTAGTTAATGATACTGTATCAAACATCCCAAAAACTGGAAATATGCCATTTACTTCACAATATTTTGGATTTGAGCCAATGCCATCATCAATGAAGAAAAAATCAATTGTTAGATTTAATACATATGAAAAGATGGATTTAGAATTACAACATGTTTCAGATACTAAAAATAAACTTGAAGCAACATTATATGAAATTAGATATATTCTTGAAGAGTTAGAAGATTTATTACCACATGATTTGCTTGCAGGATTTTCAACTAATGTAACTGAATTCCTTGAATGGTTAGATTATGAGAGCGAAGATGCACATTTATCTGATATTTTAACTAAACTACAACTAGCACATGATATGAAACATAATGCTAAAAAATTTGGTTTAGTTGGTACTTTAGAATCAGCATTAGAACATATTAAAATTCCATATGAAAAATTAATTGAAAAGAAAGATTCAATTTTAAAAGATATTGATAATATTTTAAATAAAGATAAAAATGTTTTAGAAGAATGTGCAAATCATGGTATAAATTTTGAAAAACAACTTAAGAAATTATATGGTTCTTCTTATCCTCCTTTAGAAATCTTATTAAAGAAACCAGAAGATTGGTTATCAACTATTTCCAAACATGTAGAAATATTAAATAATACGAATCAAGAAGATTTTTTCACAAAATTAAATAGTACAATTTTAGTTGATGTCTTAGATATAATTTCAAATACTGAAAAGGAATTAGATAAAATTGGTAATACCTTTAAAAGTGTTTTCGAAAATAGAAATACTTTCCTTGCACAACAAATAGCATCCGTAAAGAAGGCTGCTAAAAGAGCTGAACTTGAAAATGAGAAGGCTAAAATGAATGCTGAAAACGAAGAAAAACCAGTGGAAGAATTAAAAGATGATGGTCATAATGATGAAACAAAAGAAAGTGGAACGGATGATATAAAACATGATGAACTTTAGTTAGTTAACGTGTGTATATGAATGTAAATTAAATAATATAATATAATATAATATCATATAATAAATTACTAAATAACAAACAATAACAATAACAAAAACAAAAACAATAACAATAACAATAAATAACCGCCAATAGCTGCCTTTTCGGGAAATTTTGGAAATTTAAAGTTTTTCAAAATTCACACTCTTTTAATTCATGTCATGGTTTAAATTTCAAACTTTAATTTTTCTTCTTTTCTCGAGTTATAAGAGTTTTAATGTCAACAACAATTAAAGGTTTTTTCAATTCTTAATATATATTTTTTCTTTTAAATTGGTAAAAAACAAATAATATAAAGACATGCCAGTATTAGATACAGAATTGGTACAACCATTAAATGCAATAAGAGAAACATTATTGAAACGTCCAGGTTTGGTGACAATGCAATCCATTAAAAAATTATCAGAAATTTATGGGTTTACAACATTTGTTGAAAATATTAAAGATAATGATGGTAAGCCATTGATTAGAATGAGTATTTCTGGATTAGTTTTACTTATTGATATTGATTTTAGTATTCCAACTGATATGATTAACAATATTGAAACACCAATTTCACCTGGAATTAATAGTATTAATGGATTAAATAATAATATGAATATTTTAAGTAATAAAAATATTATCAGTGTTTCAATAAGTTCAGCAATTACCCCTGATGAAATTGAAGGTAAAAGTTGGGATTTTTTATTCGGATTTGAAGGATTTGCATCATGTAGTGATGTTTTATTTGAAAATTTAAAGCAAAAAACTTTAGATTCTTTTAATATGAATTTAAGAGTTTTATTATTATTTGATAGATTAAGTAAGAATAAACCAAATGATTTGTTTACCTTTTTCAGTAATTTTGTTTGGAGATTAACAAAACAACTTGAGTTTGAAAGTACAAAAGAAAATAAAGAATCTATTTCTAAATTAAATAAACTAGATTGGGATGATGGAATTTTAGGTATTGGTAGAGTTTTATGCAATCAGAATAATAAAGTAGGTGTTTTTTTACAATATTGGATTGATGATAGAAATATTAATAGATGGATAGAGGAAAATAAAGATATATCTGTTTTTAATCATAAATATTTGATTCATTTTAAAGTTAAAGAAAGTTTAAAAAAAGATGAAGACTATGACAAAATTGATAAATTAAATGAGAATAATTTAAATAATGATGAAAATAATAATGGAATTATTAAAAAGGAAGATGGTAATGACATTATTATGAATGAATCCAATTTTGAAACCAATCAAAATGATAATATCAATAGGATAGATAAAAATGAAATAGAAGGTACATTATTTGACCAAAAATTACAAGAAAA
This sequence comes from Pichia sp. yHKS168, assembly GCA_030571145.1. Lineage (NCBI taxonomy): Eukaryota > Fungi > Ascomycota > Pichiomycetes > Pichiales > Pichiaceae > Pichia > Pichia sp. yHKS168. The sequence continues at coordinate 69,155 of JAJLXI010000020.1, read as the reverse complement.
TCTGTCTATAATTACAATGGAATTATGTCCACCAATTTGGATTCCAGAAGATGCACTAAAACTTCATGGAATTGAATATGAAATTATTAATGAAGGAAATCAAAATTGGTCTGATAACAATAAGACTGAAATTACAGATTCTGAATATAATAAGGAAATTAATAATGTTTATGAGAGTATTAATGAATCTGGAGGATATGTAGAATTACAAAAAAATGATGTAGATAATGAAAAAATAGAAATTGAGATGTTAATAGGATGTAAAATGATACGTTTATTCAAAATGCAAATTGGGGACATGAACAAACTAAATGCAATGATAAAGACATTGAGAAATTGGTGTTTAGCAAATAATAAGTTAAGACATTTTGTTAAAGGATATCATCCAATAAATAAAAATTTTACAAATGGTAAAAATAAATCGTTAATTGACAATTTTAGCCCGGCTGATTTAACCGAAACTAACAATAGTAGTGTATTTATTGATGAAAATATTAAAATTTCCTCTTCTACTACAGCCACAACTAATATATCTCAAATAGCCCCATCTACTATGAATGTAGATCTTACTGATATTTTCAATATCTCCAATAATAGTCAAGATAAAGATAAAAAAGATGATTATTATAATAATAGTAATAGCGATAACAAAAATAGTAACAATAACAATAATAACGCTATTAAAATTAGTATAGAATGGATTAACGACAAAACCGTTGTTGTTATTCGCGGGAAATATTCAATGAGTGGTTCTATTGATGGTGACGATGACATGAAGAACGTTGATAATAATTTTATTAATAAGAGAGATGAACTTATTTATTAAATGTATTTCTTATTATCAAATTATTAATTGATTATCGCTTTATATTAATAATGAAAAAGGCTGCTAAGAAAAAAAGCAAAACTTATTTCCAGCCATTGTTCAAGGTCAACGCAAGCAAATCGGAAGATATACAAAAACAATCACAATTGATGGTCGATAATCATCTTAAATTATCACAATCAGAGAATACAAATACAATCACTAAAGATGGACTCAGAAAAACTCATACTAAACCGAAAAAGGACCAGTTTGTTATTATACATTCTTTTCTGGAAGAAAATGATTCTTTGAATGATGACATTCATAAAGATACTAAACCAACATTTGTAAATTCTAATTATAAAACTAATAATAATAATAATAATAAAAATAATAAAATGGATATAGATATAGATATTACAACTGTCAATTCTTTTATGAAAATTGATAACAAAAATTTTAATAAAGATGAAAATATTAAAAACAGTAATAATTTTGTTAACAATAATAAATCTCCTTCTCCAAATACTATTAATAATTTTGTGTTTGAACACCATCATTTTAATCCTATGTCAGAAAATGAAGCGAATATATCTTCAACATCTATGACTCAATCCCACTCAAATGGATTTTCTAATTTATTTAAAAAATCAATGAAGAAAACATGTTCTTCTTCTGCAGCATCGCATCATGAATCTAATGAACAAAGTCAAGATCAATTAACAAGTTCAGAACTGTTACATAAATCTTATTCAGATCCTCATGTTAAAAAAACTAGCAGTTTTAGAAAATTATACAATAAAACCAAAGGAAAGAGAAGAATATCCAGTGAAAACAATGACAATAATGAAAATAATGAAAAAGAAGAAAATTTTATTATGAATAACAACGATATTAATTATGATAATAATATTAACATTTCTAAAGAAAATTCTCTTACTTCATCAAATAATAATTTTGATAATTTTATAAAATATACACCGGAATCAGTTGCATACAATTTTTCATTGTCTTTAAGGCAAACGATATCTGCTTCACCAACTGTCGAATTAAGACCAACGTTTGCGAATAGGAATAGATCTGTTTCGTCTTCTTCTTCATTTCTGCGTCAACAACAACATCAGCCACAACAATCATCATCGTATCTATTCGATGACTCTTTTCTAAATAAAACTCCTAGTGCATTAGGAACACCTACTGGAACACCATCATTTGATTCTTTTGAAGATATACTAACGCCGTTAGAAACTCCTACTCCAGTGGATGAAGAATCGAATTTAGAAGTTTGCTCGATAAATACATCAAGCACAAAACGTTTTAAAACTGTACGTAGATCAAATTCAATTATGTCTTTAAAATCCAGTGCAAGTATAAATACGACCACTCAAACAAATGCATACGTTCCTTTATCACCACACGTTTCATCAAATCAACGTAATAATTCCTCTGCGTGTCCGGTGATAAATACCCCTACAATTGGTTCAAGATCAAGGATGTTAAGTACTTCATCAAATGTATCTTTAAATCAATATTATTATCAACATGTGCAAAAGTCACCATCTTCTTCAAATTTAAATGGATCATATATATCTTCAGCACCGACGACTGCATCTTCAGTATCAGCATCGTTATCGGGATATAATTCAGCATCTAATTCAGCATTAATACCAATAAAGCCAAAACCTATTACACCAAATTTACAATTATCAACTAATCATTTATCCAGATCGAGATCAAGTTCAGGTCACACACCTAATTTAAGATCTGCAACTCCAAATAATAGGATTAACCTGGATACTTATCTTAATTATATTGATGAAAATAAATCCAAACCCCAACAACAAATACAACCCCAACAACCCCAACAAAATCAATCTCAAAATCAATATCAGCAGCAGCATCAACATCACCATCACCAGTACCATCATCATCAACAACATCAACATCAACATCAACCTCAGTATCAGCATCAGCATCAGCATCAGCATCAACACCATCAAGCCCAAATACAATCATCTTTGGAAATACCTCTGCAAGATAAGATGCAACAGATTATTATTGAACAACAAAAACAAATTTTAAATCAACAATTGCATCATAATGATAGACAAATTTTAGATAATATTGAAATTCTACATCCACAAAATTCTGAAGATTTTGAAGAGTTTCAAAATGTTGAAAAATTTGATGATTTAGCACATTTAGAAGATATTGAAAGAAGTTTACAGTTACAATTTACTGAACTGGGAGCGGATTCCAATATAGAAAATAATCAATCCGAGATGCTTTCAGCAGAACTTGATCAATTGATCAATATTATAAGGCTTGAAGACTTGGTCAAAGAGTTTGACCAATAATTATTAATAAAAACAACATTTTCAAACATTCAATATATAGTTTATTTGTAGTTTTACAAAGGAAAAAGCTGGCCTTTTTTCTAAACTTTTCAGCTTTCTAAAATTTTCCATTTTCCATTTTCCGTTTTCCATTTTCCATTTTCAATTTTCCAGTTTCTCAATTTTTTAAAGCAAAATTTTTTTTTTCAGCTTTTTATTTATTTATTATTGTAACATGAAAAATCACCGTAATTTGTTAATCAAACGAATAATTTAGTTAAAATTTTTTTAGCATCTAGTGATTCAATTGACTAGTGGATTTAATAGCATTAAACTGCCATATTTGCATGCTGGTGAGATTTAAAACTCTTGAAACCTTCATAAGCTCACTATATCGTTTGAAAAATATTAAGAACATGTCTACAACAACCAATCCACAACCCCCAAGTAATATAGATCTTTCTAAATATGATCTTTTAACTGAAGGTTCAACTACTATTTTATTTCCAAAAAACAACGTTTTTTATAATCCAGTTCAACAATATAATCGTGATTTATCTTCACTTGCAATTAGAGCATATACTGAAATAATATGGGAGGAAGGTTTAAAGAAAAGAAATAAACAACCTGTTGGAAGTTCAAAAATTCCACATAAAGAAGAAAAAATTAATCAAAAAAAGCAAAAAGAGCAAGAGAAAGAACAAAAACATGAAGAGGAACAGAATCAAAATGTAGAAGAAAAGAAAACAAATGAAGAAGAATTGATTAATGAAACTAATGCAATCAGACCATTTGCTGTTCTTTTAGAAGCATTATCCGCATCAGGACTTCGTGCAATTAGATATTCAAAGGAAATTCCATTATTACAACACATTGTTGCAAATGATTTATCATCGCATGCTGTTCAATCAATTCAATTAAATTGTGATTATAATAAAACAAAAAATGTTAAACCACAAGAAGCAAATGCAATTACTCATATGGCAACAACACCATCAACTTATCATATAATTGATTTAGATCCATATGGAACAGTTGCACCATTTATTGATAGTGCAATAAATTCTGCTAAAAATGGTGCTTTATTACTTATTACATGTACTGATTTAGGAGTTTTAGCTGGTAATGGTTATCCTGAAAAATGTTATTCATTATATGGAGGAGTTAATGTTTGGGGTGATGCAACTCATGAAAGTGCATTAAGATTAGTTCATGGTATGATTGCAAGGACAGCTGCAAAATATGGTGTTTCAATTGAACCTGTTTTATCATTGAGTATTGATTTTTATGTAAGAGTTTTCATTAGAGTTTGGCATAAACCTATTAAAGTTAAAGAATTAATGTCATCAAATGAAATAATTTCAAAATGTAGTGGATGTTATACAGGAATAACTCAAAATATGGGTAAAATGAGTGAACCTGATGTGAAAGGTAGAAGAAAATATGGTTTAGCTAAAATTCAACCTGGTATTAGTGAACATTGTACATTTTGTGGATATACTAATCATTTATGTGGTCCAATGTGGGGTGGACATTTACATAATAAAAAATTTATTGATAAAATTCTTAAATTAGTTGATGAAGAAGAAGCCAAAATTGATCCACCTTCAACTTTTGGTACTTTAAAACGTATTAAAGGTATGTTAACAATGGCTAAAAATGAATTAGGTGATGCTGAAAGTTCAGAATCTGAAATTCATGATTCACAATTTTATTTTACAACAACTACAATTTCAAGAGTTTTAAAAATACCAGCACCTTCACTTGAAGATTATTGTGCTGCATTAGGTAATTTAGGATATGATGCATCATTAACACATGCGGTCGCAAATTCAATTAAAACAAATGCACCATGGAATGTCATTTGGTTTATTGGACAACAATTTGCTAAAAGGGAAAAGGTTGATATTGAAAGATTGAGTAATACAACTGCAGGATATAAAATTTTAACAAATAAAGATATTACAAAATCAATTAATTTACGTGATGTAATGAAGGATAAATTAACATTGACAGATGATGAAATCAATGGAAAATCAGATGACGAAGTGACTGAATGGTTATTCACTCCTAACGATGTCAGCAAAAGGATACAGAAATTACGTCGTATTAAGATTACCAGATATCAAGAAAACCCAACCAAGAATTGGGGACCAAAAGCTAGACCTAAATAGATGATTCACTTGAAACTTGAAACTGTAGATATATAATAATATAATAATGTATGTTAATTGTTAATTGATTTGAAAATAACAAAAATACGAAAAAATCAAAAATCAAAAATCAAAAATCGCATCATAATCGTAAAATAGAACAATGTGGAACTGAACAACAGTTTTTATCTACCTCATCTGGTTGTAATCATCTTGAAGTAAGTCAGTCATCTGCGATTATTTTGATAATTGAAGAATTTAAGAATATGACAGTAGGAACCGATTTGAATGCAGAATCGTCTAGAACGGTTTTTCTGAAAAAAGAGATTAAAATAATTGAAGAACTGGTCAATGTCTTATGTAAACCTGCGAAATATGAAATTTTAGAGAAAGGTATGTTTACAGTGTTCAACAGTTCATCATCAATGCTTGAAAATATCGTAAATGGTCCGCAAATTGTTGGAAATGATATAAATAAGAATAAAGAAGTTTCTACTAAAATGATTGATTTTCAAAATTTAGTTGCATTAGGCCAATTACTTGCTGATAAAAGAAATATTATTCAAACTAATGATATCACAGATTCATCAATTGATCAATCTATTGCAATTATTAAGATTTTTTATGATACTTTAAGTTCCCATGTTTATATAAATCATGTTATTACACCGGCATCCACAGCTGCAGTTTCAGCTGCTACTGCCTCAAGTGAAAAAAGCCAACATAGTTGGTGGAATATGGTTATTCCGAATAAACCCATTAAAACATTGGATCCAAAGAGTTCAGGAACTGAGAAGCAATTACATGCGGTTAAAAGCACAAATCCATTAGAAAGCCATGATTATTTCCCTGATCTCAGGTTGGTTTTAAAAAATGTATTGGTATTATTTATCAGTTTTTTGAAAAGATATGATGAATTACTAAATAATATCCCTATATTATCTAAAAAGGAGATTGAATTGGTCAAAGCATTGAGAGATTTGATGCTTTTGTTGAATGTGAGTATATTAAATAAATTAGTTGAGATATTTAAAATGTTGAATCCTAATTTAAAACTGAAAACAGAAAACGATATTTATGGTGTTTTATCGTCATAAATTGAGTTACTTTTATAAAACAGTATACATGAATGAATTTTAATGAATTAACTTAGATTATTTTCTTTGTGTGCCATAAATCCAGTTTGCAACTATTCCCCAGATTTTATGTGCAAACCGACGGCCAAAAAATTTACCTGCAAGGGGAATCAATACAATTCCAACAACTAATTCAAGCTGTAATACGACATTATCCCATTCCTCATCGATCTTACGTGAATGAGAAACATCAGTAGAGTATGTGTAAACAGAAAAATCGTCATCTTCTTCTTCTTCTTCAGTACGATCTTCTTGTGTTTCAGCTTCTTCTTCTTCTTCTTCTTCTTCGCCTTCTTGGTTAAATGTAATTTCATCTTTACTATCTTCATTCAATAGTTGTTCTAAAAGCCTTTTACCTGCTTCTTTTTGTGCTTCTGCTGCAATCTTAGCTCTCTTTTTCTTCTCAAGTTCTAGTTTCACATCTTGTGCAAGGTTAGCTTCAGCAATACGTACTTCTTCTTTATCAGGAATTGGTTCTTTTTGAACCTTCTCTTCAACTTTATACTGTTCGTCCCTTGTTTGCTGCACCTCTATTCCATCATTTTGATCTCCTATTTCATTGGCTTTCTCGTTTTTCTCTCTTTCTTGCAATTGCTTTAATTTCCTTTCTTGTTCTTTCTTTTCCCATAAATCATCTGACTCTTGTTCCTCTTCTTCTTCTAGTTGAGCAATTGCCTTTAATTTTTCAAGCTTGTTTAATATTTCTGTGTTCAGCAAGTTGTCTGTCATATTAATGTTAATTATTGAATCCCAAAAAAGTCTATAAAACCAGTTAAATATGGAGAACTGAAGAAGTGCATATAACAACAATAAAAATCATGTTATTATTTTATCGCACTAACCGCTAATGCACGTTTTTATGAAAAGTAAACAGAAATTCCCAGTAATAAAATGTTTTTTTCATGGGAAATTTACAGGGACTGCCCATAAACAACAAGTGAGTACATTCAAATGAATCCCACAAAATATGACTTGGAATGAAATATTCAATTACTGTATTCAATAATACATTAAGCATTAATAGATATTTAAATATATATACTATACATTATTAATTAAAATTTATTCCAATTGTTCTTCTTTCACTCTTCTTTGTTTAGCTAATCTCTTAGTACGTTCTTTCTCTAAATCTTTTTTAGATTTATAGTCACCAGATTCTCTATCAATAGCACTATTCAGTTCATTTTCATTTTCCTCATCCATATCCACTTCATAAGGATTATATATAATATTACCATTTTTAATAGACTTTTTTAACATATTTCTTATATCTCTTGATTTGGCCATCCAGTTACTTAATTCATTTCCTAAAACAAATCTTAAAATTTGAACACGAATATAAGCAAACCATGTATTCACAGTTATATTTTTTGTTTTTGTCACAGGTATTGCATCTAATTCAAAGTTAGCACTATTACTACTTTCATTTAAAGTATCGAAAACTTCCCTAAATATGTTTTTAGCAATTTTACCCTTCTTTCCAGCCTTTTTAGCACCTTCATTGGCTAAAATTTCAATATCTTTTTTAATTATTTCCATTTCATCATTTAAAAATGTATTATCTATTTCTTCTTGTTCTTCTTCTTTTTCATCTTCTTGATCTTCATCATTAGTCAATTCAAAACATAAACCTGCAAGAACAGCAGCTGCAATTTTAGAATTCTTCCTCTTTTTATTATTCAATGTTAATTTTATAACTTCTAAAACTTCATCTTCGATTAAATTTTTAACTTTTCTACCACTTTCCCAAGCTAAACTTAAAGTTAAGCCAATCATATATAAACAACCACTTATAATTTCATCATTTTCAGTTTTATCATTTGATAAATAATTTAAAAATAATTTGGTATGTTCTAACATACCATAATTTTCTGAATCATAAAATATAAATAAAATTAATGACATTAATGACCAAATACTTAAATCAACCATTTTAAATTCTCTATTTTCCAAATCTCCAATTTCTAATTTATTTATAATTCTAAATAATAATGGGAAAACTATTGAAACTACATCACTTGCAACTTCATCAACTCCAATACAAGCATAAGAAATAACACATTTAATCCAAATTTCCCATTCAAATCCTAAATTTTCAATTTCTAATTCAACATTATTTTCTAATCCACATAATTCTTGAAAATCTTCATCATTACAACCATTTGAACCCATATAAAGTTCTGAATTACTTGAAATTATCATTCTATACATATGTGCAAATAACATTTCACGTTCTAATTTACCAATACCATTTCTTGTAGCTGCACGTGTAGATAATCCTAAAACATGAATTAAATCAGGAATACAATACATTCTAACGATTCTTTTATTACCATTAGTACTACCATCTCTACTTGTATGATTTGAGTCATTATCATTATTATTATTATTATCTTTTTCATTCTCTTTATCATCATTAGGATCGATTATTAATGAAAGTAAAGAATTTTGACGTGATTCTTGACGTGATAATGGAGATCGAAGTGATGATGATGGTGAGCGTGCATCATTTGCAATTGCAGTTGTAATTTCATCAATACCTGTTTCATCTAATGTTAGATTTTGTAACCTATTGGTAAGCATTACTTGAAAATCATTAATATCTAAAACACGAGTTGTTTTAGCAGTTTTAATTTCTGTACTAGGTAATGGTTTAAAAATTGTTCTCTGCATGTTTGACATTTTAAATATAATTAATATCTTTTGACAATTAAAAAAAAAAGTATTCTAAAGAAATTGCCTAAAGAAACAAAGGGTCATAAGAATAAACTTGCATGTCCTTTGTTTTTCCAAGAAGAAAAAATACGTTCTTCTCAGAAAGAATGATGACTATATATATATATAGCGATTAGAAATTAACCGAGGTGCCGAAGACCGAGGATCAAAAATTTAAAAATCAGCTGGGAAGGAAAGTAAAAATTAGTTACTTTATTAGTTTACTTATTTGTTTATTTATTTATTTATTAAGAATTAAGCAGTTTATATATACTATACGTTTAAAATGTTTTATCATTTATTGTCCATGGCGTCCAGTGGTGATATACTATCACTTTTTGAACAATCTTTTTGCAATTGTTGTAATTGTTGTATTTGTGCAAGGAGCTTTTCGATGTACCTGCATCCAAGCTCCACTGTAGTTGCCTTGGATGGAACAGTAATATCTAGTTTCATTGATTCTGGGACTAACCTATCCAGTTCTTGAATCGCAATGTTCATTCGGTTACGTCGCCCTTGTTCAGCAAGTTTATGTGACATTTTTTTATCACTATGATGAGATTGGGAAACTTTAGGGGTAATATTAGAGTTGGAATTAGAATTAATATTATTAGTATTATTACTTAATGAAGTGCCCAATATATTTGTACCGATACCCACACCAACGCTAATATTTTTAGAATTTTCATTATTATTTGGTTTGAAAATAGGCGTTGAAATAGAACTAGAATAATTATTAGAATTATTATTGTTAATACTTGTTAATGCATTATTCACTATTTTAAATTCTAATCTTGGAGAATCAATTGATACTGAACTTGAAGGCAAAATAACAGGAGATGATTGTGCAGATTTATGATGATTTGGATTTAATAAAACATTATTTTTCTTTTTACATTTTATTGATGAAGAAGTAGTTGAAGAATTCGATGAAATTGATTTATTTTTTGGATAAAAAGTTGGTGTTGAATTCAATGACATTAAAGTCGCCGGAGTTACAGCTGTAGTTGATTTAGAATTAAATACAGATACAGGAATTGTAAAATCACCTGAATTTGTTGAATTTGGTGGAGGAGGTAGGGTTAAATCACCATCAAAATCATCTAAAAATGAATTTGCAGTTAATTCTGATGTTAATCTTGATTTATTTGAAATTGATAATGAATTTTCTTTCAGCGTTGAATTCAAACTAGTATTAGAATTGGAATTTGAGACAAATTGTTGTTGTTTGAAAATGAATGTCTGAAATGGAGTTGTTGAGTTAGAATTAGAATTAAAATTAGAATTTGGAATTGGATTTGGATTAGGATTTGAAGTTAAATTTAAATTTGAGTTAATATTATGGGATGACAAATTTGGTGATATTGAATTATTACTATTTTTAATTGAATCTTTTCTTGATTTATCTAATGGTTGTAATAAAGGTGTGGTAACAGGTGTTTTCGAACGTTTAAACGATCGATTATCAGAATCTTCAAAAGAATCTTCATTTGAGGGAGACAATTCATCAAAATATTTTTTTTTACTATTATTATTATTATCATTTAAAGAATCAGAATTAGAATTAGGATTAGGATTAGAATTATCCTTACGTTTTTGTCTTAAAGTTGAAGCATTATTGTATTTCTGAAATTCTAAAACAGGAGATGACAGTGGAGAAAATCCTGACTTGCCTTTATTTGAATTAACCCTTTCTAAAGATGGATTAATCATTGGTGATAAAAGTGGGGTGAATTCAACGCTATTTATTCTTGATCTTGTTGAAGTAGTTGGAACATTATGAGAATAAGAATCACGATGAATCAATAAAGGTTGTTGTACCTGTTCTTCTTCTTGTTGTTCTGGTTCTTGTTGTTCTTGTTGTTCTTGTTGTTCTTGTTGTTCTTGTTTTTCTTGTTTTTCTTGTGATGAGTGGTTGGAAATTGATGATGATAATTCATGTTCTCCCTGTTGCATCATAAAATATAATTGAGATGGGTCAATGATTGCATTTATATTTTCAATTGGTTTCCTATTATCATGATTTTCAGGGTGTTGTCGAATATTATTTATATTATTTATATTATTTATATTATCTATATCATTTATATCATTCATATCTTGTATATGTTGTATTTGATGTATATGATGTATTTGATGTATATTATTCATATCATTTAAATCATTTAAATCAGATTTCTTATCAGTTGGAGTTTCAACACCATTTGTTGAAGAAGGAGTTGCCAGATTAAGGAAAAGCATATAATCATTAGGATGAATATTTTGTTTATCATTTTCATTGTCTATATTTAAATTAGAATGAGTAGTGTGATCATTATGATGTATATTACTATTATTGACTAAGTCTTGTGACATTGAAGCATGAGCCACCTGATGAAATTGACGAACGTCTGTATTATCGGGCCCTAGCATTTTCTCAAGAGAATCATGCCAGGAAAAATCCAAAGAGTTTTCCATGGCTTTTAGTGATTGATAATTGTGTGATTGTAAAATATGAAAGGATAAAAATTGTTTGACATTAAAATGGAGAGAAGATATTAAGCAAAAGACTTAGAGAGACAATCAAAAGAAGAAACGAGAATAATTATTTTTTTTATTTTCTTTTAGACATTCCACTATAAAGAATTCAATATACTTTCTTATTTAAGTTAAAATATGCCCCCACGTGCGTGGTGAAGGTTATATATATAAAAGGGTAAAGGGTAAAAGTTAAAGGCCCTCCTTCTTGAGTGCGAAGTGCGAAGTGCGAAGCCGCATAAACTACATGGTTATATTAGCTAGCTTAATGCTTAATGACAGTTATTTATTCTCTCTCTTTTTCTGATTTTGACAGTCGAGACGTTTTGTCTTTTTTATGATGATTATTACAACATTAATATTTGTCATGATTGCAACATGAATATATGAGTTTTTTTTCAATTGTTTCCGTTTTTATTTGTTTATTTTTAATTTTAATTTTAATTTTTAATTACTGTTTTATTTACTATTGTTTCCCAGTTTTCTCTTTATTGCTCTTTATTATTATAATTATTTTATTTAATGTCTTATTCAGCACCAGTTTGCACATTTTTGTTTCTTGCTGGAATATATATTGCTGCATTATTAACACGATTCATTTATTCAATAATAAAAATTTATACTCATCCAAAATGTAAACAACGTGATCAAGAACATAATCCAACTATACAAGCATTTCATAATCCAGATATGGTTCAAAAATCAAAAGATTTAACATATTATGCACATCTTCTTGGTCTTGAACTTATTACTTATGATATAATTACAAAAGATGGATTTATACTTTCATTACAAAGATTATATAATCCTCATGTTGATATTAATGTTATTAATAATGATTTTAAACCAATATTATTTATTCATGGATTATTACAATCATCAGGATCTTTCCTTACATCAGGTTATAAATCATTAGCTTATTTATTAGTTTCAAATGGTTATGATGTTTGGTTAGGTAATAATAGATGTGGTTTTAATCCAAGACATAAAATTTATAAAAAAAATGATCATGAAATGTGGGATTGGGATTTAAATGAAATGACTAAATATGATATACCTGCAATGATTGATTATATAAAAATGATTAAAATTAATTCAAATCATAAAATATCAATTATTTCACATTCACAAGGTACAACTCAATGTGTTTATATGTTTTCAAAACAATTTAATAAAGAAATTGATAAAAAATATATTAATTTAATTGATAATTGTGTATTATTAGCACCTGCAGTTTATGGTGGTTCTTTACTTAATTCAAAAATTTTTATTAAATTCATGAGATTATTACCAAATTCAATTTATAACTTTTTCTTTGGTAAAAAATCATTTATGCCAATAATGGTACATTTAAGAAATTTAACTTATAATTTACCAGGTTTTGGATGGTCTTCATATATTGTTTTTTCATATTTATTTAATTGGAATGATCATTTATGGGATCCAAAAATTAGAGATTTACATTTTTTATTTTCACCTGTTTATGTTTCAGTTAAATTAATGAAATGGTGGTTACATAATAATAAAAGTGATAATAATAATAATAATGGATTTCAAATGAATAAACCAATAATTTCTGATCCTTTAGCTTGGTTTACCAATGATACCCCAAATTTATTACTAATTATACCAGGTAAAGATAATTTAGTTAATGGAGATTTATTTATTAATAGATTAAAAAATATTGAAACTGAAATGATTAATAAATGGAAATATTTAAAAATTGAAGAATATTCTCACTTAGATGTACTTTGGGCTGATGATGTTATTCAAACTATTGGATTTCCAATTTTAAATTTTTTACAAAGAGAGGATGTTAATGATAAAATGATAGCATAAAATATAGAATAAATATTTTATAGTATATATATAGAGAGATATATAGATATATAGATATAGATAGATAAATAGATAGATAGATCGATTGATAGATAGATATAAATAAGTAATGTTTCTTAGAATTAGAAGAAGAGAGAAAAAATTAAATAAATGATAATATAGTGAAGGTAGTAAGTAATAATAATATGGTTCTTAATATTAATTATGCATTTTCTTTCTTTGCTAAATCATAAGCTTTTTCACTTTGGAAATGAGGATGAATTGGTTTGAATATTTGATTACCATCTTTAAACACTTGTTTACCACCATCACCTGGAATAGATTTTGCTAATTTCAAACTTGTAAACACACAATCATTTAATAAAGATTCTGCCTTTCTACAATTTTTAAATTCCATATTTGAATAATTTAAACAATTATAATGTAATTCAAATTCTTTTTTACAATGTGCATTTAAATCTGATAACACACTTGCTGCACATCTAGTAACTTTTCTACCTTCTTTAAGACAATTAACAGTACCATTTGATCCATTTTCCTTTTGACATAACATATAATCATCATTAAAATCTTTACATCTATCACCAATGAAAAAACTTGCACTTAAAAGTGGACCAGTTGTTGCACCAATTTCTTTAACATGTGGAATTTCAGCTGGTAATTTATCATTTTCGAAAACATATTCAGTACCTTTCTTCTTGTCGGTAAAGTTTGAGGTAGAGATTGCATCATATGTATTGGAAGTAGACATGGTTAATCAATTAATCTAATGTTTATAATGATATTGACTTTCTTCAAATGAATCTAACAATATAATATATATATTTATTTATTTATATATAATTAATATTTCAGTTACACAATCGATCTAATACATTCATATACATAATACATGTATACATACATATACATCGCACATCAATAATTTACTCCCCGCACTTACTTAGTTAAAAATCAGATTAAATAGAAAGATACATTTTTTTCATATTTAAAACCGGGTAACTTATATCATATTTGAGCTGAGCTGAGCATTGAGCATTGAGCCTTAAAATTAAATATAAGTATTATAATAACATGAATTTTAATTCAATTTTTTTACTTTTGAAAAATATTTGATATGATTTATTTTTAAGATTGTCTGTTTTGATCAGGTACTCATAAGTTAATCATGTTTGAGTTTACGCCCATTGGAAATGGTTATACACAAGCCAAATTACTTTGTATTGACAATACAATCACAATACTTGCAGATCCTGGTTGGAATGGAATAGATTCACTTGATTTTTATAATGAGTATGTTCAATCTATTGATATGATTATTTTATCTCAAACAACAATAGAATATTTAGGTGCATATGTTCAATTATTACATACATATCCAAGATTAAGAAATATTCCAATTTACTCCACATTACCAGTTTCAAAATTAGGACGTATTGCAATTTGTGAATTATATAGATCAATTGGTTTATTAGGTCCAATTAATGGTAATTTAATTGAATTAAATCATATTTCTAAATATTTTAATTCAATTAAGTCATTTAATTATTCTCAAACTATTAATTTATCTCATATTAATAATAAATTAATCAATTTATCAATGACTGCTTATAATTCAGGATATTCAATTGGTGGTTCAATTTGGTTAATTGAAAATAATATTAATGAACGAATAGTTTATGCCCCAATTTGGAATCATGCAAAAGATTCTTTCTTAAATAATTGTAAAATGTTTCATAATTCAGATTTAATGAGACCAACAACTTTTATAACAAATTGTGAATTTACTTCAAGTGCAAAATTAAGTCATCAATTAAGAACTGAAAAATTTTTAAAATTAATTGAAGAAAATATAAATTCAAATACTTCTGTACTTTTACCAACTTCACTTTCAGGTAGATTTTTTGAATTATTATTTACAATTTTACAACATAAAAAATTAAATGCAATTAATATGTATCTTATAAATTATACAGGTTTAGAAAATTTAAAAATATCAAGCAATTTTTTAGAATGGATGAATTCAAATATTAATAAATTATTTGAAAATGAATTAGATTCTTCAAAACTGTTAAATAATAGAATTCAATCAATAAATTTTAAGGATTTAAATAAATTAATTAATAATACTTATAATATACCAAAAATTTTCTTTATTGAAGAATTAGATATGATTGATAATTCATTATTTAATAAATTTTTAATTGATATGAATTCTAAATTAAATTATTCAATAATATTAACAGAACGTCCGAATAAATCTTCAAAATTATATTCATTCTATAAAACTTGGAAACAAAATGTTGATTCAAATGAAAATAATTTAAAAGAAGGTCAATTGATTTTGTTAGAAATGCCAAATATGAAATTTAAATCTTTTGATGAAGATTTATTAAGAGGTAAAGATTTATCAAATTATGAAAAAAAGATAACTGAACGTCGTGAATTAGAAATAAAATTAGAAAAAGAAGAATTAGAACGTCAAAAATTACAAGATTTAGCAGATAAAGAAGTTATCGATATTGATACTGACACAGATACCGAATCTGAATCTGAATCTGAATCTGAATTTGGCTCTGGATTGAATCAAGATTTAAAGAAAAATGGAAGTAAAGAAAATGGAAATAATATAAACACAGAATTAAAACAACAAGAAACCAACAAGGAAGATGTTAAACAATTAGTTGAGATAACAACAAACATAATTAAAGAAGCAGAAATTAAATATCAACTAGATGAATCAAAATTTTTAAAAATAAATGAAATTTTAAATTTGCCAAGAGATTTTGATGTACAAAATATGAAGCATAAAAACAGAATGTTTCCAACTGTTAATTTTAAATTTAATAATGATGATTATGGGATCGTTATTAAACATGAAGATTTTCAAGTTTATGACGATGATAGATTTCCAATTGTAAGTAATGATAATGAAATAATTGTTGACAAAGTTAGTGGTGATTTAGAGGATAATAATGAAAATAGAGATTATAATCAAGACGGTATCAATAATGATAATTATGATGATGACGATGATAGAGAATTTGATGAACATGGTAAACGTAGAAAACGTAACAAAAGAATTACAAATGATAATAATAATAAACGACAACGCAATAATAATGTTAATACAAATAGTGTTGATATTTTAAAATTTCTTGATCCTATGATTGATCCCGTTAATAGGACAGAAAATTCTGCTACAATTAATATTCGATGTGGATTAACATTTATTGATTTATCAGGTAATCATGATTTAAGATCATTAAAATTTTCTACAAAGCAATTAAAACCTAGGAAAGTAATTTTATTACCTGAATTTAAAGGTGGTAATTTAGATGATTTAATGATTGATTTACAAAATGATACGAAACGTGATTTAAAATTATTACAAAGTAATTTAGAAATTGAATATATTAAAAGTAAATTAAATGAGAAAATTAATTTAGGTAATGTTATAACATCTTATGAAATTTTAATTGATGATCAATTAGTTTCAAATATAAATTGGCAATTATTAAATGATGAATATAATGTTGGTTATGTTTCAGGTGTTGTTGAAAAAATTAAAGATTGGGAATATAAATTAAAGCCATTAAATTTAACTGATAATTCTTTAATATCTTCTTCTTTAAAGAATTCAAGTATATCAAATATTAAAATTGGTGATATTAAACTTACACAATTAAGAAATTTTTTAAAACTAAATGATTATAGAGTAGAATTATTAGGTGATGGAAGATTAGTTATTGATGATGAATTAGTTATTGTTAAAAATAACGAAGGAAATTTAACTATTGAAGGTGGATTAGGTTCATTATTTTATTCAATTAAAAAAATAATTGAAAATATGCTTGCAACTATATAATTAGAAAAACCATCTATAAATTAATAATAAAAATATCAATATAATAATTATAATAGGTATATATTGTTTAATTAATAAATCCCAATTTATCTTTTTAGCATATTTTTTATATTTAATACTTTGCTCTCTTAAAGAAGATGATAAATCTTGTAAATTATTTAATTCTTCACCTCTATTTAATAAATCATTAATATTTTTATTCATAATATTTTTAACATCTCTTAATTGATTATTTATATCATTTAAACCATCTTTTGCCCTTGAATCTGCATAAATTTTTTTCGTTTTAGTTATAAAAGTTTCAAATGACATATATTGATAGGGTTTAATAATTTCATTTCTATTTAAACTAATTTGCATTTCCTTTAAATGAATATGTATAAATTCATCATGTAATTCACATAAATAACTTAATGCTAATTGATTTGGGAAATTTTCAGCTGTTATAACAATTATTATTATATCATTTTCTCTATCTAATTGAAAATGAATTGTATAAGGAGATGAAACAATATTACCAATATTTGGTTGATCAGGTGAATTAATTGAATAAATAATTTGTTTAATTTTACGTTTAACATCAAGTAATGATGAATTATTTACATCATCAGATGAAGCAGCTAATGGTGTGACTGTAGAAAATTGATAAATAGTAGTAGTTTCCATAATAATTGTATAATAATAATATTAATAATAAAGATATTGATAATGATATTGATAATTTAAAATTTTAAAACAAATAAATTAAGGGAAATATAATCAAATCAAATAGATAACACGACACGATCAATTGTTCGTTTTCATGATGCTTCAAATGAAAAAAAAATCAAAAGCAAAAAAAAAATAACAATTCTTTTCGTATTTTTCTTCATAAAACACATTATGATTATTTTTTGTTTTTTTAACTTTTTAATCTTCGAATTTTTTTGTATTTTGTTACATAATAAACGATAGGTGTATAGATGGCTACAAATTAGTAAATATTATAGACTTATATATATATATATATATATATATATATAATGATTAAACTATATTTGCTAAACGTTGAAGTTTAATTTCATCTTCTTCCATAAGTTCACAAAGAAATTGAATACCTTGTTGTTGTTTAGCTAAAACTTTAATTAAATTTTTAATAATTGAATTATCATCATCTTTATCATTATTAAGATTATTATTATTATTTTTATCATTAGTAGTAGTAGTAGCATTAATATTAATATTATTAAAATCATCATCAGAAATAATTAAATTATTTTGAGAATATTTATCTTTTAAAGAAGAAAGACGAGCCCAAAGTTCATTAATTCTATTTAAACCAACAGGATCATCTAATTTTAATAATAATTTATTAAAATTTTGAATTAATAAATTTTCATCATTTGTTAATGGATAACCTTTATATTTTAAAATTGATAAATTAATTGCAATTTTCAATAATTTTAAATTTAAATTTTTTTGTTTAATTTTACATTTTAATAATAAATTATTTGAATGTAAATCATGTTTTTCATTTAATTTAATTAATTTATTATTAATATCATTAAGTAAAAATCTTGTTTGTTTAACATGATTATCTTGTAATTTATTCCTTTCAAATAAATCTATAAATCCTGAACATTTAATTGGAATTGAATTATAATCTTTTGGTCTATTTTTCATTGCATTTTCCCAATCTTCAGGAGTTTCATTAATTGGTCTTGTAAAATTATTAAATGATGGATCAACTTTATTATATAAATGAGTTTTCATTTTACATTGTGTATTTGAAGCATCCCAAGCTGATTTAATTTTAATTAATTTATCATTAATTGTTGGTTGATAATCTTTAGATGAATTAGAAAAAGTATTTGTTGTTTGTGGTGTTGTTATTATCGATATTGTATTTGATGACGTTGGTAATTGTTGTTGTGATGGTTGTTGTTGTTGTTGTTGAAGAGTTAAAGATGTTGATGATTGTGAAGTTGTTTGAGGTTTTGACCATGAAAATGAGGGTTGAGAATTAAATGATAAAGCATTATTTGGATTTGGATTTGGATTTATATTCGTATTTATAGTATTATTATTGGTAAGATTTAAAAGATTATTAGGTTGATTTGTATTATTAGTATTGGCAGCTGATCCAAAAGAAAATCCTGTTGATGCAGCTGGTGTTGTTGTTGATGTTGTATTAGAACCTGATCC
This sequence comes from Pichia sp. yHKS168, assembly GCA_030571145.1. Classification (NCBI taxonomy): domain Eukaryota; kingdom Fungi; phylum Ascomycota; class Pichiomycetes; order Pichiales; family Pichiaceae; genus Pichia; species Pichia sp. yHKS168. Next base: position 49,602 of record JAJLXI010000020.1, on the reverse strand, counting down.
AAAACTAAAACCTGACGGATTAGTAGTATTATTAGTAGTATTAGTTGTTTGTTTATTACCAAAAGAGAATCCTGTTGAAGTTGTTGATGCAGGTTTTGCACCAAAAGAAAAACCAGTTGAAGAAGCAGAAGGTGCAGTTGTTAAACTTGATGTTGCAGGAGCAGTAGTTGTATTTCCAAAAGAAAATCCTGTATTCTGATGTTGTTGTTGTTGTGTATTTCCAAACATGATAAGATTTCTCTGTTTTAGTTGATCAATTGATAATAAACTAATAAAAGGATATCAAAGTAAAACTAAAATTAAAACATTAGAAAAGACATTAGAAAAAAGTAAAACGCTCAGCTGAAAGCTGAAAACTGGAAACATCAAAATTTATAAAGTAGTTTTTTTCTTCTTATTGTATTGTGTTTACAATATATTATTTATTTATTTAAGTTAATTTAATTTATTGATTCATTTATATAATATATATTATTATATATTTATCATCCTCCTCTAAGAGATAATACCAAATGTAAGTCACTGCCAGCAACAACACCACATTCTTCTAAACTCTTATCATCATCCAATTGTCTTCCCGCAAAGAGAAATCTTTGTTGTTGAGGTGGAATACCTTCTTTAACTTCAACTACTTCTTTCAAATCGGCAACTTTTTGTTTCAAATCAATTTCAACAGGTATATTTCTACCGGTTAAACTCCTAATACGAATCTCTACCATTTTATTTAATGGATAATAATTATAAATAATAGTAAATTATAAATTACTTTAAAAAGATAATAACTAACAGTAATAAAATAAAATAAAATCAAATAAAATTAATTTGCCTTTTTTTTATTTTTTCATTTTTTATTTTTTCAACTTTCCAAAACTGAACATGAATTGATTCTTATTATCATTATCATTATCATTTCTTTAAAACCTTAATTGTACATAGATACATATACATATATATATATATATATATATATATATATATATATAATGATACCCACTCCTATTACTCCTGATCTGGATATTGATCATGTTTATGAACCAGCTGAAGATACCTTTCTCTTTTTAGATCTTTTCGAAAATCTTTATACAACTAATTACTTTAAATCTATAAATTTTTCACATAAATGTCCTTTAATTTTAGAAATTGGTTCTGGTTCTGGTGTTATTTCAACTTTTATTTCATCAAATAAATTTATACCTAATGCAATTCATTTAGCTTCAGATATAAATTTATTAGCTTTAAATTCAACTTTATCAACTCATTCTTATAATAATCCTTCTTCTTTACCATTTGATGTTATACGATCAAATTTATCAGATCCAATTAGGAATAATCAAATTGATTTAATAATATTTAATCCTCCCTATGTACCTTCTGAATCTATACCCTCGATTCCAAATATTTTTGAAAATATTAATAATAATAATAATAATAATGATAATGATAATGATAATGATAGTTGTTGGTTAGATTTAGCCTTAGTTGGTGGTACTGATGGTATGTTGATAACTAATAAATTATTAATTAATTTAAATAATATTTTATCAATTAATGGACAAGCTTATATCCTTTTTTGTGCAAGAAATAATCATCCTCAAGTAATATCAAATTTTAAATCAAACTTTAGTAATTTTTCAATTGATTTAGTAATTGAAAGAAAATGTGGTTGGGAAGAATTAGTAATTTATAGATTCATTAAATTATCTTAAAATTAAAAAAAAAGAGAGAGAGAGAGAGAACAAGAAAAAACTTATATAATTGTATATTAGATTCTACTAATAATTTAATTTATTCAGTAAATAAATCATTAAAAATATCATTTTCAATACTTTCATAATCAATTTCTTTCATCTCTATTTCAGCTTCATATTTATTGATTTTTAAATTATTGAAAAAATAGCTTAATTCAGCTAAATTATTAATATTATTAATACCTTTTAATAATGGGACTTTAAATTTATCTTCTTTTTTTTTAGTAATATTTATATTACTTGAATCACCAACAGTTAAATTTTTATTTATTTTTTCAATAATTCCAACTTCTACATCATTTTTATTGCTTATTTTTAAAATTCCATCTAAAATATCACTTATAAATATCCATTCACTTAGTTGAAATTCTTCTTGATTTAAAATAACCAAAATATCTAATAATTTACATCCTTGTAAAAATACTTCATTAAATACCATTTCGTTTTCATTCTCATTCCCTTTTTCGTTTTCTTTTTCATTTTCAGCTTCAGTTGTACCATTTTTATTGATTTCATTCAATTTATTATAAACTTCATTAAATAAATAAAACATTGATTTATTAATTAATGTCCATAAATTAACTAAATGATTTTCATTAAATCTTAAAATAATACATCTTAATAATATCATAATCCATTTTTCAGTTTCACAATATTTATTCATTTGTCTAACCGTTTTAAAAAATTCATCAATTTTAAATTTTAAATTGGAAATTAAGTTAATTAATGTATCTTTTTCATTAATTATAATTAAATAAATTAATATTTTAATCATTGGTATATTTGCATTTAATATATCAACTTCATCATTCCAATTAAATATTGAAGGACCAGAATTTGTACTACTATTGGAAAATATTAATTTACTATTAACAATATCATTTAATCTATTTTCATCTTTCATAATCCAATTCTTCATAATTAAATTCCATTTACTAAATTGATTCTCATTTATTTTAAAGAAATTTGAATCATTTAACATTTCAAAACAGAAATTTTTCCAAATTTTTAATTCTTTACATGTATCATCTTCACTTAAAACTATTAATAATTTAATAATATATTTTGGTAATAAATTAAAATTAATTGATCCATTTTTATTAATATATCCATTAATTCCATTAATAATATTTGTAAATAAACTAATCAACTTATCATTATCATTAATTATTATTTTCATATATGGAATTACTTTTATTAATGCAATACATACATCTTCCCTGAAAACTGTCTTTTCTTTATAAATATTACTATTATTATTGCTGTTGTTGTTGCCATCTTCATCATTATTTTCAGTACTATTATTTTGTTTTCTATTTTCTATGTCATTCTCGATTTCTTTATCTTTTCCACTTTCAATTGAATTATTTAAAATAATATTTGAAAAACTATTAACATTTTGATTTTGTGCAATCTTGATAGTAATACATAAATTTAACATTTTAATAAATGTTTCACCTACATCTTTATTTCCTTTTTTCATTTTACCAATATTAGTATTTTGAAGTTTAATCCCAATAATACATACAAACCTTAACAAATTTGAATAAATATATTTATAATATGAAGGATTTGAAAATGAGTCTTTTAAAAAATTTTGAATATCATTCCAAACTTGTTCTAGATTCTCATCATTATTTAGTTTTTCAGTATATTCAATCAAAAATACACTTAACTTAAATTCGTCTAATTTGGAAATTAAACTGGATCTTCTATCTTCTTCAAGTGATCCATAATTAACCCTTGAAATAATACTATCTAAAATATAACTCATTATAATTTTTTGCTTACAATCATCTAATACTTGAAATAATTTAAATCCTGAATTTTTAAATTCATTTTCTTCATAGCATTCAATTAATGATTCAATTGTTTCTAACGGTTCCATAAAATAAATTTGCTCAACTATTTTTTTACATCTAAATTTAATTTTATTAAAACAAAAATTCCTCGTTTTCAAATCATTCAATTTATCACCATTATCATTAACTAGTACATTGTTATCTGTTTTAATCCACAATTGATAAATTGTGAAAATACTTCTTCTAAATGATTCTATTAAATATCTCTTTCTTTTAGTACCTTCATTCTTATCATTTGTTGTTTCAACTTGAAAAACACCCTGAATGACTGATCCAAAAAATCCAGATTCTTTATTATTTTGATTGTTTAAATTATTTAAATTAGTAAATCCAAATGTATCTGATAAAATATATCCTAAATGTTTATGACATTTCATTAAGGTTTTCTCAATGCCTAAAATTAATTCACAAACAGATTCATTAATTAAATTTATATTTGTAGAAATTTTTGATAAATATTCAGTTTCAATTTTACAACAAATACAATCAATTAAACCATTTGATATTTGAAAAATTATATCTGGATAATATTCAGATATTGACAATATTAATTCAATCCAATTATTAAATTCAATAGAAGAATCTGAACTTTTGATACCAATAGTTAAAAAATCTAATAAATTAATAGATTTTAAATCAAATATTTGGATTCCATGAGTTTTCTTGCTTGATAATTTAATTAGTTTACTGATTGTTTCTAAATAGTATGATATAATAATACTTCTTTTTGAATTTTCATAATTAATTAAACAATTTTCTTCACAATTACCAACTAATGAAATAAAGATATCATTGAAGTTGATTTCATTTTCATCAATAAGTAAATTGATTAATTTTAATGATAACCTAATACATTTAATATAATTCAAATAAACATCATTAAATTTAATTAATTCTGTAGTGGTTTCTATTTCTAAAAATTTAGTTAAAACAATTAGCATAAATGACTTATATGTTGAAATATCCCAATTTCTCGACTTAATAAAATCAATTTGTTTATTATTATCAATAACGCATAACTCTAATTTAAAACTATTCAAAATTATATCATTTAAATTTAGTAAATTGAAAATAATTTCTAAATCATATGAAATTTTATTAAAGTCAATTCTATTGATATTAATTTCATCTAAATTAAATGATTCATCAAGAAATTCATTATTAAATAATTCTAAACTGATTATTTTAAATATTTTATTCAATGTACCCGAATTATTAACTGTTAAAATCCATTTGTTGATTGATTTTAAATAGACATCATTTTTGATTTCTTCTAATATTATATATAATGGTCTATTTAAAATTGATTTAAATTCATGATAATTATCATTATTTAAATGAACCCAAAATATATTGAAATAAAATATTCTATTTTCAAAATTTGATTCTTCCAATAATAAATCACATAATGTTGCTTCTAGATATGATGATCCAACTATGACTTCTAAACTCCAAAATTTCTTAACTATTTCAACTTGATATTTACCATCCGAAAATTTCAAACAATTCCATAAGGATTCCGATGTAATTTTTAATAATTTTAAAACTTCCAATTTAGATAAATTCTTAATTAAATATTTCAAGACATGAGAAATTCCAAATGATAGTTCAATCTTAATATCATTAATCTTCAAATTTTTAATGGAATTTGTTAATGATGTTACATCTATAAATTCGTCATTTGTTGAAGTTGGAATAAGTTGAATTAAATCATCAAATATTTTTGTACAGCTTAGAAAAATTGAATCAAAATCATTAAAACTCTTAAGTAAAATTTTATAAGTAAAATTCAGGTATAATACAGGAAAATCTGTATTTGTAAAAGGTCTTCTTATTTCATTATCTATTTCATTTATCTTTGTTGACTGTGAGTAATATTTATCTAATTCAGTAATGATATTAACATTTAAATCGTCAGTGTAATAATCTATTGATTTAAATTTTTCATTGCACAAATCTAACGGCAATAAAGCTCTTGAAGGAATTATTTTCATTAAAGATTCAATTAGCATTATCCAATTATTGTCATACTTAAATAATGCAAAACTAGATAACAAAACCAATGGAATATGAGTTATCATCATATCCTCATCTTCAACATTGTAATGTTTTAAAATAAATAAAACTAAATCAATTTTATCTTTTTTTATTAATTTTAAAATATTTGACCAAATTACATTGGTTTCAATACCATCAAATAATTCATTTGAATATTTAATTACATTATCAAATTCTAATGGGTAATTATCATTTATATATTTAGAAACTTCCAAAATTGGAACAAATAAATTAGGCAAAATAGATTGACCAATTTCCCATCTATCCATGATTGAAGTTGAAATATTACAAATTTTAATATAATCATTAATTAAATCAGTTGAATTCTTAGATTCCTTGTTTTCGACTAAATTTGATAAAGAATTTAATAAATGTGAATGACCATATTTCATAAAATATTCTAATCTTGATAAATGTTTTGTATTTTCTGGATTTTCTGGACCTAATAACCAGTTCCATAACCTTCTGTTTAATGACATATCTTTTTTCAACACCGTACTTGTAACATAAAGAAATAGTAAAATTTTGTCATTTTCATCAATTAAATATTCAAAGATTAAAGAATTCAATGGCAATTTAGATAATAATAAATCAAAAAATCCTCTTTGAACAAACAAATTCTCATCGGTCATTGCTTTACAAAAAGATTTAATTAACAAACCGGAATTTGGAGTAACACATGCTACACCATCTAGTGTTAACAAAGATAATACGTTTTCCTTAGAAATTTCATGTTCATCCGCATTAATTATAAAAGATGGTAGTTTTCTAGTTAAATATTCCATTGCACCTATTCTTTTATCAGGAGATGTAATTATCGATAGAAACATAGACTGCCAAAAGTGATTTGTATCATTCAATTGATCTTTTAAGGAATCTATTAATTTTAAGCTTGAATCAAAAAATTCAGAAGTTGTATCATCTAATGCAGGAAGTAAACTTAATAAAATTGATTTAAAACAAGATTTGAGTATATTTGGTTGAATTTTACAAATATAATTATTGTAGAAATCTAATAAATCTTGCTTTATACTAATACTTGCATATGACATTAATGGTAAAATCGCAGGTAACCATAAAGAAACTGATTGACTCATATTTTCAGTTTTAAGAATATCAAATATCGTGTTAAAAATTTCAATTGTCTTTTTATGAACACCACTTGGTAATGATGGAGAGATACATTTTGATAAGGTAATAGAAACTTGAAAATCAAACGGAATCCAATTTGTAATATCTTTATTTGGGTTAGATAATAATGCCTTTTGTAATTTCACTAAAAATGCAATATAATCAGCCCATTCATCGACGGATTCAAAAGATTGTAATGCTTTTTCAACATTTGACATATATTTTTTCTCTTTAGACGATAACGCAACACTTTGTCCAAAAGCTGTTGATCGGGCAGAATTTGACCTGGAGCTTTGGAAAAGCGGGATAGGTCCCATCATACGATGCATTGTAAATCTTTAAATTCAATTGATCAATATAATTATTTAAATCAATGATTTTTAAAATGAAAAATATAAAAAAGAATCATTAAAGTAAACGATAGAGTTGGCGTTAATAATAAATAATAAGTTTAGTTCAGTTAATTTGTTATAATTACTATTATTCTTATTGCCAGTTCGCAACATGAATTGAAAACTTTGTCTTAAAAGAATTGGCCCTTTTAGGTAACTTTTCTTCCTTTTGTTGTTGTTATACGTTCTTCTTTTCTTTTTTCTGTGTTTACTAAGCCATGGAATCTTATTTTGTAATCAAATATCCGTTTCAAGTAAGAATTACCTGAAACTTTGTACCTGCTTGTTTTTGATACTAACAAAAATCCAGGGATTTATCTACTTCGTTTTCCGACCAAAATGTTGGATTTTTTTTTGGATGCATTTTAAACCATTTCTTTTAGTTGCAGTAACAGTTTATTTAGTGATGTTACCTTTACTTTTTGCTGGTTCTATAATTACTGGTGGATTTTTAATTGCTGCATTACCATCTGTGATTCAAAGTTGCAACTTTATCATTGATGTCATAAATAAAAAGATGATTTTACCACGCAATTTAATGAGATTATTTGACCATGTAATTGATACTCAGTTATCCCTGACATACAACAATTTTCCTAGAGGTGTTTTAAATTCTTATCTTCCTGGCTATTATGGTGAAACTTGGTTAGGGAGAAGTGTTCGTAATATCATTCGAATATTGTCACCTTTGATAAGGATTACAAAATTGGTTTTGTGTTTCTTTATTAACATAATACCCTTTGTTGGACCATTTTTAGTCATATTAATTAAAGCACCATTTTCTGGGTTTAGAAAACATAAAAGATATTTCCATTTAAAAGGGTTTACTAATGCCCAAATTTACTATGTTTGGATGCATCAACGGCAAAACTACTTTTATTTTGGTATGATTTCTTTACTTTTTGAAAGTATCCCAATCATAGGATATATTTTTATTTTTACCAATACTGTTGGTGCTGCTTTCTGGGCAGTAGATATTGAGAAAAATATCTATACACAATTATTGAAAGAAAGAAAAGGTAATGATTCAATTAGTTAGTTAGTTATTATATAAGTTCTAAAATACTCAATTACAACGAAAGATTTTTAGTTATAAATTCCGCAATATCAGATAACTCTTCATTACATGTAGAATGAGCCATACCTGGATATTCCTTTAAATTGTAATTACTGAATCCTAAATCTTTGAAATATTTAGCAGTAGACCTAGCATAAGCAATATTAATCATAGGATCTAAATCACCGTGACCATGTAAAATGTTTGTTTGCTTGTTAATATCCTGTAATCTAGAATTCATGCCCTGTTTCATACCAAAAAAGCCTGATAAACACAAAACACCTGCTAATCTCTTGTCATATGATGCATTGACACCCAGACTTATACTAGCACCTTGTGAAAATCCACCAACAATTATTTTAGATGGATCGATACCATTATTTACTTCGTCATCAATCAAGTTAGAAATCTTAGCAACGGAGTTCCAATAACCATCTTCATCCTGTCTAGCATTAGGGTTCCCCATTTCAAAGATGTCAAACCATTGGGAGATTGGTTGGCCTCCAGCAACAGTCAATGGCTTAATTGGAGCATTAGGAAAGATAAAATTAACGCTTTGAAATTGTTCGTATTTATGTAGCATATCACTCAAAAACTTCCATCCATCAGCAGAATCGCCCAGCCCATGCATAATTATAACTGAGGAAGTTGCCTTTGCTGGTGCCTTCACACGTAACACGTTTAAGCTCATAACTAATGCAACTTATGGATTAAGTATATAGTTTAGGAGCCGAAAATGAATATACCAAGTTCAACATGGACAGTGCAGAAGAAAACTAATAAAGAAAAAACACAACATAGATAAAGGTTGTCTTTTTTTTTTAATTATTTTTACTCTTTTCTCCTTCCTTCTTCCTTCCTAGGATATATGGGATAGGTTATATATCATTTTCAGAATACATCCCATGCAACAACCTGTACTTCCTCCGAAGCCAACAAAAAGTACTACTCATAATTTTCAACAACCAGCCCCATCAGACAGGTTGACGACAAACCCAATTCTTCCTGGTCATCAGATACCTTTGAAGAATGAAATCAAACTCCCGTTTATAACCATAGCGGGTGATCATACTATACAATTATTCAACGAGCTAACAAATCAACCATTGAACACAATACCAACCGTTCCAGTTCCTCAATATGTGCAATGGTTACCCAATTCAAAAATAAAAGAACTACTGAATGACGATACCCTTATCAATGGATACGTACAGCGTATTTATGAGGATGAATTAAAACAGATAAATGAAAAAATTGTACGAATAAAAGAATCCCAACATAAAGCTGCTTTAGAATTACAGCAAAATTATAATTGCAATGGTCTTGTGCTCAAAGCTGAACAAACAGAACGATTAAATACGGAATTACATCGACAACTGAAACAATTTGATCATACACAAATTGAAATGTATGATGCACTAGAATCACTCTCTCCTAAAACTGTTGCTCAGCATTTTAATCAGTTGGCAAAAGACAGTGAATCACAATCGGCTGAACTTATCAACAATGCATTGGCTGAGGAATCTTTGGATAGTAAACAACTTAAAAATTTATTAGATCAATATGCGATTCAAAGAAATGAATGGCATTCTAACAAAATATCTGCGGAGTATTTAAACAGAATCCTTAGATAAATAACGACTTAACTTCAATAAATACAGATACAAACACAAAGTAAATAAGTAAACTAAAACTAAAAGTAACATCAGGAGAATGACTGTAACAAACGTTGAAGCTATGCTTCATCTAACAAATAGTTACTTGCATCATCAACTCTCCATGCAAACTGTTGTAATGCACCAACTGCCTCTTCCTTACTGAATCCCATATCTGACAGTTCCTCTATCGCTAACTGATGTGCTTCACTAAATGTTGAATGGACAGCTTCGTTTGCCTTTGCAACGTCTTTAGATATATCAACGCCAGAGACAGGGTTGGCTGGTGTGGCTGCACTAAATCCAAATACGGCAGGTTGAGCGAAATTTGAATCATAACTAGTATTAACAGGGTCTTCTTCAACTGTTGCTGGTTGTAAATTTGGATCATTACCAAATCCCGCAAAAACTTGTTCCCAGTCATCACCATCTGTGGTTGTTGTCTCGGTGGCAGCTGTTAATCCATCTGTGTTGTTGGTAAATGAAAATCCAATGTTATTAAATCCAGCATCACTAGTCGCTGGATCAAATGATGCATCTTCATGTTCAACTTGAGCCGTTTCTAATCCTAAATTATCAAACATTGATGGACCAACATCTGTTGATACAGCAGGTGTCAAGTCATCAAAATTTTGTTGTGCAAATGGATTGTTGGTAGTTGTATCACCTGTATTTACAGTTTCTGACTGTTCTTTGGTGGCAGTAAAATTTTCTACAGGTTCATCTGATTTTTCCTTTTGTTCATTAGCAAAGGATGCATCTTGAAATTCTTCATCACTTGAACTACTATCATCGTCCAATGGTTCCAATTCTTGGATTGGTGGGAATTCTTCTAATTCTGGAGAAACGTCAACTTTTTGTTTTGGTGTATCAGACAAAGTCTCAACTTCTTCGGATGGATGACTTGTCGTTGCATGATCATAAATGGTTGTAACTGGTGTAACACCGGTCATAGAATCAAGAGCAGCGGATGAAACAGATTTGCCTTCATTCGGATGATTAACAAACTCAAAAGATTCATTCTTGATTAAACCTTCAACTTTATCATTAGCTTCAGCAATCGTACCCTCTGGTAAAATTTGTGAACTTAACGGACCCGAATCTTCAATAGTTGAAGTAGATGAGGCATCAAGATCACCCCTGACAGATTGTGATGGATTATTCTGTGTTGACGAAGTTTCAGAATGAGTATTATTAAATGGTAATGAAAATGCTTGTCCGGTTGAATTTTCTTGAGCTTCTTCTAATTGTGTTGGCGTTGTCGTATCGCTTAATTGTTTAGACATTGAACTATCAGTATTGGTGGTCGTAACTGAAAACTCAGAAACTTTAATCGCCTTTTTATTGTTGAAATTTTCCTCATCAAAATCATCTAAGGAAGCAGTTGGGACTTCTTCATCTGCAGTTGTTAATTCATCTAATTCATCACCTATCAAACCTTTAGAAGCAGCGGTTGCAAAAGCTTGACTATAATCGACATTTTTATTTGCTGATTCAATTGATAAATCCGTATGTTTTTCATGCAATTCCATATTTTCATCATTTAACTCACCAATTTTTTGCAATAATAATTTGTGTTTCGATTCTGTTTGGAAAATAGAATTATTAATTTCATTAACCTTTGCTCTTAATTCTTCATTTGTAGATTCTTGTGTTGCAACTTGTTGTTGTGTAACTGCCAATAAATTATTAGACTGCTTTAATTTACTTTCTAGCTCTTCAATGGTTGCATTTAAATCATTACTTTCAGCATTCAATGTACCCAACTTTTCCTTTAATAATTGATTATTCTTTTGGGAGTCATCATATTCAACTTGTAATTGATCTTTTTTGGTTTGTTGTGCATGATAATTAGCTTCCACAATGGATAAATCTTTTTGCAAGCTATCATTTTCTTCTTTTGATTTAATCATCAAATCTTGCACTTCTAAAACCTGTTGAGATTCTTTTTCATTTAAAGCCTTTAATTGATTTAACTTGGTTAAAATATCATCTTTAGCTTTCAAGATCCTATTCAAATCATTTTGGGCCCTATCCTTCTTACCGCTGATAATAGCAGTTTGTTTGGATAATGAATTAACCTGATTTGAATAATTGGCAACATCAACACTTGCCTGTGTGATATCGTCGTTTATTTTAGAATCATTAAAATTATTTGCTGAATTTGAAAATCCGCCAAGTGCTGCATTCGTGGCTGCTCCAGCGATTCCAAGTGCTGCACCTGCAACTGCACCTACTGCAGCTGCTGAAGTGTTAGTAAAACCTATAGAGGCTGCTTGTGCTGGTTGATTGGAAAACATGGATGGCTCATTAGCAACAGACTTAATAGCATCATAATTAGAGGTTGGTTGAACAGCAACTGAAACTGGTACTGTTGTTAATGTTGCTGATGTATTCTCATTAGAATCAAAATGTGGTTTGTTTGAACGTCCTGGAATTGCAGGCGGAGCACCTCTAATTCTTGGTAAATCCAAATTTTCAGGACCTTCGTCATCATCGGAAGACTCTTCCTCTTTTGTATCGAGTTGTTGAGTATTTTGTAATTCCTTGCCAAAACTTGAGGATGGAATAAAAGTAGCGTTCGTAAAAGAATTTGACAATCTTGAAGTTGGAGCTGGTGGTGATATAGTTTCATTTTGTTGTTGTGTTGATTCTGGAATTGGAGCTGGTGGTCGTGTTGCAACAGGAGGAACAGTTTGGAAAATACCTAACAAGTCATCCATATGGGAAGGAGTTCTTTGTGGGGCGGCTCTGTCTTTTGCTGCATCAAAAGATTGAAGTGGTTGAGCTGATTGATATTCTGTTTGTTGAGGTAATTGTTGGGCAGTTAGCGCAGAACTCTGAATTAGTTCAATTGGAGTTTCTTCAGGTAATTCATAGCCAGCTAATTTTTTTTGAACCAAGTACATTGCAATTGAAAATTCTTGTTTTGTGAAATTATCAGATTGATCCAAATTAGCCAGTTCCCAAATGTTAGCTAATATTTGATTTGGCAATTTTGAAGTCATTAAAAAGTTAGCAACAGCACTACTAGTTATAAAAGATTGATGTTCAATATCTAAAGTATCAAAAATAGCACCATACTGTTTCTTTTGTTGGTTCGACATAACCCAAGTGTTTAAATTGGTAGTAGGGGATGAGGCAGCTGGTGGTGGAGATGAAGCAGGTTGTGATGGGAGCTGTTGTTGTGGTGACTGTTGCTGAGTTTGAGTATGAGGTGATGGTATAGCAGGTGAAGCAGACTGCGCAACTTTCCATAATTGCTCTGATAAAACGGTTGGTAAAACTGATAATGATTTATTCATAAAACATTGAATCAAATGCATTGCAACAATAAATTGAGGTCTAGTTAATTGGCCACTTGCTTGTTGGTCGACGAGATTCCAAATTTGCTCCAAAATAGAAATTGGGAGTCTTGCCTTCAAAAAAATATTTTTTGCTTGATCACCTGGTAAAACGCCATCGGTAGCAGTTTTATCAAACATGGCGCCAAAATTAGCAGCTTGGATTGAAGAAAGTAGCGGAACAATCAAATTAGATGCAGATGCATTCGATGAATGAGAATTGAAAGAACTAATTGAATTTGAAGAAGCAATTCTTGGTTGTGGAGAATTAGCACCTGATCCTGATTGTAAATGATTCTTTAAAACACCACTGCCTGTATTATTGACCTGGATAGTTCCAAATTTTGCCAATGGAGCAGCAAAATTGGCAGTTGTAGAGACGATTTGCTCACCATTTTGAGCATGTGCAATAAGTCTCATTGCGATACAAAAGCCAAATTGATTTAAAAAACCAGTATTTTCTGAATCACTCAGATTCCAAATTTCACCAAGGACGGCCAATGGAAGTCCTGAAGCTTCTAAAAGAGGTTTTGCCGTAGCACCGGAAATTACACCAGTGGTTTTTGGATCAAGTGTCTTGAAGATAGAGCTATAGAATTTCTTCTCCTGAGGAGTAAGCGGCTCCTGTAATGTGTTACCAACTGTGTATATTTTATGTTAAAGATGTTAGTATCTGCAGAAAAAAACAAAATGAACTCCTAAGTTATATACTTACGTCCTGCCATGGTCTATTTGCAGCAATGGTTACTGTAAATATGTAAATAGATAAAAGCAATAGAAAAAATGAGTTTACCAATAGAGTCTTTTGTTGAGAGAGAAAGCGGTAGATGATCAATTGATTTGCGGATTCTCAAATTTCTCAATTTCTCATTTTCCATTTTTTTTGAATTTCATTTCATGATTCATGATTCTGAAGACGAGAATGTCAGAATGTCAGAATATACATATGGAGGCAAAATACCAAACCATTGAATTCAGGATGAAAAAAATTTCAATGCAGGAATATCATAAAAGAAATAAATACTTAAATTAAATTTTTAAATAGTTATATATTTATATATTTATATATTTTATAAAATATTGATTAACATAGGAACAACCAACCGTTTTTAAATCAAACTTACCCCTTAATCCTCTTCATCCAAAACTTCTAATAGCACCGATGCGTTTTTAAGTTGTGCTTGAGCTATAGTCTTATCCATAAAATCCATAAGATTGGTACGTTGCATCTTCAATGTAAATGGATGATCTTTAAGAGAATCAGCAAATGTAAATTTCACAAACTGAAATAGTTTCTCCACAGAATCATTAATTAAAAATTTTTTAATAACTCTGCCACCATCTATACCAGATCTAATTTGAATTCTTGTAACTAATGTTGAATCTGTATCTATTGGTGGATCAGCAAGATCAACTGCTTTTAATAATTTAATTTTATCAGCATATGAAAGTTCTTTTTGTTCAGTTTCTCCTTCATTTTCCACTTCAACATCAAAACTGTGTTCGATTTCACTTAATTCCTCTCCATTGTCATCAATTTCCTCAGCATGATTACTTATTTGATGTTTTTCATCATCTGATTCATCAATTTCAATGGCATGATCTTTATTTAAACCAGTGCTTGTAGGTATTAATGTAGTAGTAGTTGAACCATCAATATTGTATTTATTCAAGAAATCCACAACTTGTTCAATAAACTTATGTATTTCAGGATTTGTATTCCAAATTAACATTCTTTCACCTGTAATTGGATCTAAAATTGCAATATGAGGATATTCATCATTAAATGGATATAAATTTCTATAAATTTCACCACTAGGAGAATCATGTTGATATTGCAAAAATATGAAATTTTTTTCAACTAATTGTTTAATTTGATTTGATGACCAAAAATCACGATTTAAACATTGACATCTAAAATCTGTTACATCTTGAATATTTATTAAAATCCATTTATTTTCTTGTCTTGCCATTTTTTTGGCTGAATCAAAATCTACTTTACTAATTATATCCCATGGTGGTCTAAAAATTGTTGCTAATCTTTTCTGTGTACTTGTCATTTTACTTCTACTACCTATTACTGAATTTCCAAATCCTCCATATCCCTCATTGCTAAAATCATCATTATTTTCATCATTATCATCATCACTATCCAGTACAATTGTACCATTTATCGTTTGATTAAATACACTCTGTTGGGATCTACCAAACATTCCACCTTGAGAACCAACGCCGGAATGCAGGCTTCCAAATGCACCTCCAAATCCATATTCTTGTGGAACTAAGGTATCACGAGTTGGCATGATTGGTTGTCTAACTTGATCATCTTGATTTGAATCTGCATACATTTCTTGTTGTAATTTATTGGCTAACTCTGCATCTCCTTCATAATCATCGGATATATTAACTATATCACCATTTGAATTTGATGATGGTTCAGTTGATGCACCTACACCATGTTCAAAATATAAACTGACAGCCGTTTCTAAATCACCACCTGCCATTTCTAAAAAATTAGAAGCAATGTTAGCATCTGAAACGGAAGTTATATCCATAAATAATGGTATTTTTTCATCCAATTTCGACATTTTCAATCTTTTATATTAATATTAGTTATTGGGTTTAAAAAAGATTAGATTCAATGGCATATTAAAAAATAATTAGGAAAAAAAACCAAACGAATTCTTAAAAAATATAAGAGAAAAAAGTAAAATGAATTTGATTATCGAATATTTGTTTGTGAGGGCGAACCTCCAAATTTTCTCTACGTTTTTGAATTTAATTGATAAAATTATGGTAATAATTAGAAAAGAGTTACGCTTAATACATAAATAAATAACACAAGTAAAATAAAAACTATTGATTTAGCTTTTCCTCTGCCTTTTTAACCAATTTATTAGTTTCATTCCAATCCAAAATTGCAGAAATTTCAGATAAATTTTTATCACCCATTCTAACTTGTAATTCCTTATCCAATTCAGCGATTTTCCAAAGTAAATAACGTTTCATAGATTCTCTATTTTCAATAAATGAATGGATATGACGATTCATTATAATTTTTTTATTATTTTCAGATGAGGAATGATTCAAATTTAATTGGTAATTTAATTTTTTATTTTCAATGTTAACTAAATCATTAGTTTTTTTAAACTGTGGTTTAAAAATATTAGGATATAATGTAGGTTTATGATTAAATGGACTTAAATGATTAAATTTTTTAGATTTCCTTGAATGTAAAATATGATTTTTAAAATTATGATATTTTAAACTTACTGTATGTAATTCACTATCAATTGTTGATATAGTTGATTCGATTTTACGTTGCTTTTCATAAATAATCGAATTACTAAATAATTCATATTTAATTTTAATTTCATTGTTAATTTCATCAGTAAAATCATCGATTGAAAGTATTGGTAAAGGTGGAGGTGATGAAGAATCAGTACTTTCTTCTAAATTGTAAAAACTTTCATCATAATCATCAATATGATCAGTTTGAGTATTTATAGATTGTAAATCTGAATCACCTAAAACAGATAATTTCTTGTTCAAATCAAATTCAACTATACGTTTAAGGAAATTATTATCAATAAGATTAGTTTCCTTAAAATCAGATAATATTGGAACATAATTTGATGCAGTAGATATTTGTGGCACCCCTTGAGGTTTGGTGGTAATAATATTTGATGCTGTTGACTTTTCTGGTAATTGAGATTTAGATACAGATTGTCTTTGTATATTATTAGGTGTAACTGTGGTATATAATGGTATCCTTTTATTCTCATTATAGTCTATTCTTTCACGTTTACGTGTATGTCGTTGTCTTGTTGGAGCATTTGTAATTGAATCATCGATTATTTCTTCAAGATCTGAATTGTCTGATATATATAATTGTGATTTTAATCGCTGAAGTTTATCAACAACCATTTTTAATTGTTAATAGTAAATATAAGAAAATATTAGAATCATAATACTAACTGAATATGTTATTATTAAACTGATAAAAAAAAATTAATCTTAAATCTTAAATCTTAAATTTCAAATCGCGATACATGCTAGTTGATTTTGATTTTTTTAAATGTAGATTTATGTTATGTTATGTTATGTCATGTTATATATAGAATTTGTCATGTAGGTGTTTTTGCTCTTTTTATAATTTATATTATTACTCTATAAGAATACTTTCTAATAATTTTAATATCAATATAATCATATTTATTATTACTATTCTTATTATTATTTCTTTTTTTTAATCATTATTATAATTTACAACAAATATAAAATATGAGATTCTTGTTATTATTATCAAAACAGGGGAAGGTACGTCTGAGTAAATGGTATGTTTCTATGAATTCAAAGGAAAAACAAGCATTAGTAAGAGAATTAAGTGCCGTTATTCCATTAAGACGAGGTAAAATGTGCAATGTTATTGAATATAAAGATATGAAGATTGTTTACAAAAGATATGCATCATTATTTTTTATAATTGGAATTGAACATGATGATAATGAATTAATTACATTAGATTTAATTCAAAGATATGTTGAAATAATGGATAAAGCATATGGTAATGTTTGTGAATTAGATATTGTTTTTAATTTTCAACTGGCATATCATGTTTTGGATGAGCTGATTGTTGCTGGTCAATTATGTGAAACATCTGGGGTAGATGTATTAAATAAAGTTGCAGCAGCAGATGCTAGAGAAGAAGAAGAGAAACTTGTTCAACAGGTATGAATACATCTAATACATGTATATATTAAATAAAATATATTAAATATATTAAATATATTAAATAAAATAAGACAATAAAACATGATTGAAAAATGAATGAGCCTCCTTAAATATTTTCTTTTTGAGTCGATCGACTTTTGTTTTGGTGCACAGGAGTAATATAATATAAATATAAATACTTTCTCTTTCTTTAAAATTGGTTACGCAGCCCTCGTCCTTTATTCTTATTCGCTCTTTCTCTTTTTGTTTTCTAGTTTTCAAATTGAACATAATTATTGAATTAGTGAAATAGTTAAATAGATATATAAGTATAAAAATTAGTTTCATATTTTTCTTTACCCTTCTATACAACAACCAATGTTATCAAGAACTGCTATTAGATCTACTGCAAGAGCTTCTGCAAGAATTTCTTCTGTAAGAGCTTTCTCTACTCCTGTCGATCCAAAGGAAAAGGCAAATTCAATAATTGATGCTTTACCAGGTAATTCAATCTTATCAAAGACTGGTATTTTAGCAACTTCTGCAGCTGCTTCAATTTATGCAATTTCAAGTGAATTATATGTTGTTAATGATGAAACAATTCTTTTAGCAACTTTCATTGGTTTTGTTGGTTTAATCGCTAAAGTTGTTGCCCCAATGTATGGTGAATTTGCAAAAGATAGAACTGCTCATGTTACAAAATTATTAAATGATGCAAGATTAGGTCATGTTTCTGCAGTTAAAGATAGAATTGATCAAGTTTCTAATTTAAAAGATGTTGTTTCAACTACTAAAGCTTTATTTGAAATGTCAAAAGAAACTGCTGCTTTAGAAGCTGAATCTTTTGAATTAAAACAAAAAGTTAATGTTGCTTCTGAAGCAAAATCAGTTCTTGATTCTTGGGTTAGATATGAAGCTCAAGTTAGACAATTAGAACAACAACAATTATCATCTTCTGTTATCACAAAGGTTCAAGCTGAATTAAAGGATCCAAAATTCCAAGACAAGGTCTTAGCTCAAGCTGTTTCAGATGTCGAAAAATTATTCGCAAAGGAAAAATAGATATTTATTCAATATATCTATTTATTATCTATTTATTTATTTATTTATTATCTAAATTAAATTTTTATATCATGAAATAAATTCACGTTAAAATATTTACTATTTATTATTTACTTTTTTTTTTACCTAGTTATTTATTACTATATTCGGTAACTAATCCTTTAATTTTGTAAAATTGTGGTTTATCTTCCTTAGGAAACTCTATTTCTTCTTGAATATTAGTTTCAAACAAAAATTGTTTATTCTCCGTTATACTATGTTTCATGACATAATTCTTTTCAACAATTTTAGGTTGTATTCCCGCTGCATTTAATTCAGTATCAAAAAATATAGATCTCTTACCCAATTCTAATCTTCCATTTTCCAATTTCTCAGCAATATTCACTTCTTTACCAGTATTAAGCCTTTCATATTCTCTTAACAATCGAAATTGTGAATGTAATCCTTCTAATTCACGTAATTCAGCTCCATTTAATGGTTTATTTTCTAATTCATTAATTTTGTTACTTATATTATCACTTGTGCCAAACTTATCAATTAACTTCTGAATCCTTTCAGCATTCTTATTTAAATAATCAGATCTTTTTTGACTACGCTTTGACATGATGAATCATAATCATTTTCAATCAATCTATAAACATTTAAAGATTAAAAAATTAATTTCTTTTGACTTTTAAGAAATAAGAAATAAACTAATTAATTAATTTTCGCTTTACATAAAGTCCTCTTTTCTAACATGTATTTCGAATTTCTCATTTATAGAATTTCAGTGTTTTTAAGAGTAAAAGAATTCCTTTTTACATTCTTAACTATCTCATATCATTTTATTTATCAATTATTAACGATGGCACAACCTATAACTTCTCCTCCGCCCCTTAACTTTGAAGATACTCCAATAGAAGATTTAGAACAATTAAGACCAAGATTAACACAACTCACACATTCTTTACGGAAACTTGAAGAAACTTTAAGACTATTACAATTTACTAACGCCTCATCTGAACTAACAACTATTCAAAATCAATTTAATGTTATTCTACAGCAATTGGCGAGTTTAGCTAAAACCTTACAATCAAGGCGATCCAAATTAGATATAACAACTGTTTTCCCAAATAGAGAATTTGACACGATGTCACCGTTGTTATTTACTTTGCTTCGAAAAAAATTAACACCTGAAGTAGAGGATTGGATAAAATCTGCAGAACTAACTTCAGTGCCAAAATCTTTGGTTCAGCAACAACTTCCTGTCACTGCAAACTCGTTATCAACTCAAAATTCTTACAACACCGCCGCAGCAACCACAAATTCTGTACCTCCTGAATCATTAGATTTATTAGAATCATTACTATTGAAAGATGATGAACTTACAGAATCTATTATTGAACATGCACAGGAATCATTAGAAGATTATATGTTTGGTGGCTATTTAACAAAACAAGAATTAGAACAAGGCATGAAAGTCTCAGACGTACTCAAAGATATATCAAAAGAAGATCTTGAATCTCCCAGTTCAACACCACCATCGACTTCAATCACGAATTCAACTTCAACTTCAATGTCTATACCTGAATCCAATTTACTTAGATTTATATATCAAGGGCTTGATTCAAATTTAAATAATAAATAATAAATAATAAATAATCATAAACTTTTGTATTTTTTATTAAAGTTATTAAGCATAACTTCTCTCATTTTCTTAAATTGGTTTTTATAGTTAACACCCTTGTAGTGCATATCTTGTTTTAGTAAACTTTCAATGTCCTTCCATCTAATATCATCATGACTAAGCGGAAATTCATCAAATTTAATAGCAAAGGAGGTGTTAAATGAATTGTAATGTTTTTTATTCTTTATTCGATCTCCACATAAATCATCAGACATTACATGAATATGTAAATTATCCATTGATGGTACTGAATGACAACATACTAGTATTCTTATTTCATCTTCGGTATTAACAGATTTCCATCGTTTCTTAAACATTTTAAGTGCAAGCTCAGTCGCTTGTTCAATGTATGGTTTTATTGCTTCAATATTTTTTAAATCATTGAAAGCATCTTGTGGCTTTTTCTTTGTTAATTGTAAATCTCTTGGCATGACAAGCAGATGAACTTTACTTTTAGGAAAAGCATCTTTCAGGATCACTACGTTTTCATCATAAAACAGTACTAAGTCGGAATGTCGTTCAGGATGTGTAATGTACTTTGAAAGCAAATGACGAAATGACATAAGAAATCTGAATTTTTATATATTTATAGACATTTAACAAAAAATAATGAATAATAACAGTGTTTCTTTTCTCTTGTTAAAAGAATCTTTATGCAGACTTCAGAAATTGAAAAAAAAAATCACATATTCTCATGTCTCATCTTATGTAAACATTATATTTTATAATTATTAATTATATGCAGTAGTTATAAATTATGAATCAATCATAGCATTTTTATGTTTTTCATCTAGACATCAATTAGAGACTATAAAAATGATCTTAAGTTATATTACTAAAAAATATTTAGTATTATTTAAAAGATGTATTTCAGAGGAAAACTCTCATGCTTCAAAAATAACAATAGTTCTAACCTCTATGAGGAACAATAAATAGTAGAAAAAATAGTGAATTCTATTCATGAAACACACTGCATGAATACAACGTATAGTAAATTTTTCTTCGTACTTTAATACTAGTCTAACTAAAACTTGTAAACCTTTAAAAAATACCCCAATGCAAATTATCTACAACTATAAACAAGTAAAAAAATTACCCAATAATTTTATATGTATATGTATATACAGGATCATCATCACCAATGATTCAATTTATTTGTGAATCGTAAATTATAATTTACTGAATAATAATGTAAAAATTTCCCAAGTACCAAACATTATCATACTATTAGGAACTGTTCTCATTAAATGTGGTGTTAAACCACCATACATTGATGCAAAACCTTCTTCTTTGATAATTAATTTAAAACATTGTACAAGTCCTGTGTACTTTGCCTTACCATCATTACCTGTCGGTGCTTGTCTAAGTCTTGTACGTACAACTTCATGGGGATATGTAATTAAAGATGCAATCAATTTGGCAAAACCGGCAGCACCTGATCTTGCAAACCAATCAAATGCATTATCAAAGGATGTACGTATATTACCTTCTTTTTCTAATCTTTCACTTCTTTGATGAATCAGTGATTTCATTTGTTCATATAAGATCCATTGTAATGTTGATTCAGCAGATCCAAGATATGATGCACTTAAACCACGATATAATGCGAAAAATCCTTCATTCTTTATAATTTTACGAATACAGTCTAATGAATTCGTATATTGTTTAGTGCTTGCCTTATCTAATTGTAATCTAGTTTTAATAAGCCAAATTGGATTGGTTGCAGTTGATGTAACAACACCAGCATTTATACCTGCTAATAAATGTAAAAATGATGTTTCTTCTCCATTGAAATAATCTAATTGTTTAAGCAAATCTTTACTATATCCATAAGTAAAAAAATTAATTGATCTTGCAGGAATAACACCAATTAAACTTGGTCCTAAACCTTTAAATAGTGCTCTAGCACCTTCGTTTTGGTAAACACTATTTAAAATATTGCAAGTTTCTTTAAAATGTGTTAAAACTCCGCTTAACCCTTTCACTGATGAAACTTTTGTTAAATATAAATCTCTATAAACTGAACTTTGTAATCTAGTTTTAACAACATCAAACGGGCATGTAAATATGGCACCACACATACCACCTAAACCACCTGCAACAAAGTGAACCCATGGTTTGACTATTATTGATTGTTTAGATTTTTGGTCATCAGATACTGTAGGATAAGCTTCTTTTAATGTTGATGATTTTTCATCAGATGCAAGATATGGAACTGCAGTTTCAATATCATTCTCTATCGAAACGAGTTTTTCATTCAAACTCTTTTTACCTTCATTGTTATTATTCCCACCAAACATCTTATTATTTAGTAGATGTTTAAAAATGTATATTTGAAAGGCAGATAAACATATAAGATAATGATGATACTATGAAAAATTAAAGAAAAAAATTAAATTTCCATTAACCTGACAAATTCTCAATCAAATTGCAGAAGCTGGAAAAATATGAAAAATTTATACGGATTTTCTCATTTTCTGTATATTATTTTCCTCTTCATTTTTTATAGATTAAATATACATCAAATTATGATGCATCAGATCAGAAGTAACATTCTCTATGTTTTAACTTCAATCGGAAATTTGTGGTTCTGTCATATTAGTAAAACAAATACGAGAATTTTCATATTAAACTTTGTAATAATATCCTAATATACGAATGGATTACGAACACATTTAACAGAGATAAATATGCCATATTATTTTTACATATGCCGAAAAAAACTTTCATTCTGCAATTTAATAGTCTCAACATCTAATAAAGTACATCTTACATTCTACATCTTATGTACACGTAAAGCATATTTTCTTTTATCTATTAAATGAAGAAGAATTATTAACTTAACTTAAACTTAAACTTAAACTTATAAAGACACAAAAGAGAGGATATTAATTGATAGAAAAATAAACTAACTTCCTTAAATGTAAGTTTCGTAAGCAACTGGAGCTAAAGTGGTTGGGACACCTGCAACAACTCTTGAGGATCTTGGACCAGCTGGTTGTCTCTTTAATTGAACTTTTTCACCTGATTCCTTTGCTGCTGCTCTCTTTGCAGAATTTTCCTTAACTCTGTTTAAGAATTCTTCTCTACATTTGGAGTGCTTAACGTGTTCAACCTTAATGTTAAGTCTTTTTTCAATGTATCTGTGACCAACAACTTTGTTAACAATAACACCAACAGCGGATTTGGTAACGTTGAAAACAATACCGGTTCTACCGTGATAGAATTTGAATGGCATACCGTCGTGGATTGCACCATTGACCTTAATATCAACAATATCACCAACCTTGTAAGTCTTTAAGTAGGTGGACATTGCTGGAGCACCATGCTTCTTAAAGTCACGACTGAATGCGTAACGAGTTCTAGATCTTAAACCATGACTGAATTAAACAAAAGAATAAATATAATAAATATGTTGTAATGTTAGTATATATATTTAATTTTAAAATATTTCCAATATAAAAAGGTGTGAATTCAAAAATCAGAGCAATACATTCTTGGACAGAAGATAATTCTAACTTGATGGGAAAATTTTTAAAATAGCTTATTTATTGCAAAAACATAGCTTGAATAATATAGCCTTCAGTGGATTTTTTCAGTTAATTTCTATTAAAGATGTAATATTTGAATTGAAAAATAAATGAGCAGATAATAAAATTTTTCAGCATAACATTTTGATTTATTTATTTCCATTTTAAACATTATTTAAAAAATGACAAATTATGGTTGACTGAATAATCTTTCTTATTTTCTC
Source organism: Pichia sp. yHKS168 (assembly GCA_030571145.1). Taxonomy (NCBI): domain Eukaryota; kingdom Fungi; phylum Ascomycota; class Pichiomycetes; order Pichiales; family Pichiaceae; genus Pichia; species Pichia sp. yHKS168. Next base: position 25,160 of record JAJLXI010000020.1, on the reverse strand, counting down.
TTAACTTCTTTCATTTGAGGTCCTCATTATTCAAAAACTTATCTGTAAACATTAAACTGAACTATTAAATTTCAAAGGTTCAATAATTTTCATATAACTTGATTGCAATCTGACATAAATATGAATAACCTAACGTTTTATTATACTTTTTTGATTGAATACGTACCTTTTACCCATCTTGAATCAATTTAATACCTGGTTTTGGTGTTTGTTGAAAGGATATATCAATAGATTACGTTTAATATTTTGGATTCTATATATTGAAATCTCTTCAATACTATGAGACTGTACCACTCTACCGAAAGGGAATGCAAGGTGAGAAGCGAGACAGGACTAGGGAGGGAAGCGGTATGAGCAAAAATTTCATTAAGCAAAAGTGAGGTGCGCAGGTGCAAAAAGTACGAGCCCTATCTGTTTGCACGTGTCATAAAGGGTTAAAGAGGCGATATAAATTTTACCATGTAGTGAATAATAAAATGAAAATGTTTGAGACATAACAATTAGAGTTGTATATAATAAGAAATATTATAATAAAAATCGGAAGCTATGTTCATATTATTTAATTAATGTAGTTCAAAAGCAAAAAAAAGTATAGAGCAGGAAAAATTGAATTGAAAAAAAAATGCTATTTATTATTAATAAATAAATAAAAAAAATCACACAAGAATGTGAGTTTTAAATAAAGATTATTTTTGATTTATAAAATAAGGTAAATTAATATTATATTAAATCAAGACATTTATTCTTCATCTTCAGCATTTTCTTCAGAAGCAGCACCTTGAGATCTTCTCTTAACTCTACCAGCTCTACCACCACCGTATGGAGAAGTAGAAGCAAATTCAATGTGCTTTTGGGAATCTAATCTAACCATGAATGATGGAATAGAGACAATTTGTTTACCAACAGCAATATGTCTTTGAGTAATTAAAACTCTAGCATGATGAACTGATTTAGCTAAACCTAATTTGAAAACTTGGGTTTGTAATCTTCTTTCTAAGAAATCTTCAATCTTTAAAGATAAGACATAATCTAATTTCATCTTGTCTTCAGATAAGATACCAACTCTAACTAATCTTCTAATTAAAGCATTACCTTCGAATAATCTCTTTGGGTCCTTTTCATCTCTGGTTAATAAATCTCTTGCAGCTCTTCTTAACTTAGATAATTGGTAACCAATTCTGTAAATTTCTCTCTTGTTCTTTAAACCGTATTCACCAGCTAACTTTAATTCACCATCTAATCTAACGGTTTCGAAAGGTCTCTTTGGGACGGAATAGGTCTTGGAGTGGTTTCTTGGAGCTCCTATAAGAAAAAAAATTAAGAGAAATTAAAGAACAATGTTAGTTTTCATTCAAAAGGAAGAAAGAACAAAACGAACACTATGCAACTACAGGTCTGATACGCAAAAATTATATTAATGTACAATCTACGAATACTAACATTCTTTCGGAAAAAAACATTCCATCAAGACAACAGCAATAATTCCAATCTTTGTCATAAAATAACAAATTTTGTTCATATTTGTGATATATTAAAGTGTCGGGTGTTTAATATATCACATGTTCAAGTTGTCATAAACTTTATGGAAGAGTAAATGTAGTATTCGACAGATTGCAAAATTAAGAATAATTAAAGCAAATAGTCATGACCCGAAAACAGAGAATCATTGAACATAAACTGATTATAAAATGAATTTATCATCAATGATTATATAAATCTCTGTATTAGTTGCAATAGACATTGTTTAAACTAAATAAATGTTTTTTAATTAAATAAAATAAAAAAAACACTCATATAGGAATGGCTATCGGCAAATAGTGCAATGATGGTATGCATAAAACCAATCATTAGAATAAAAAACTATACGTACTTGGCATTTTAACTGACTCTAGTATGGACTACTGAAAGAATTAAATTAAAATTTCTTTATAATAGTAAGAGGAGGTTCTAAATTGTTAGAAAAAGAGAAATAGGAAGCCTTTTATCACAAAGAGATTCTCGCGGAGAAACAAGTGAAAAATTCTGATTTTTTGCGTCCTTTTTTTTAATGAAATTTCCTAATTAAGCAAAGAGGGAAAAAAGGGCTTTGAGGGTTTTGGAAAATTTTGGAAAATTCACGTGAATACATCTAAGTAAGAATAAATATTATTCAGAGAGACGTTTTTTTATATTTTTTTAATTTTCATGTGTAAAGTAAAATAGAGTAAAGTAAAGTAGAGTAAAGAGTACAAAAATACATAAAGAATATAGTAGATAAGAAGAATTGAATAAAGTTTTTTTTTAATTATGGAAAAGAAAAAGTATCTTAATTGATCCTTTGTCTTTTACCGGATGATTCTTCTACAATTTCACTTTCCTTAGCGTGGAAATCTTTAATAATTGAGTCAACATCTTCAATACCTAAAGGTCTAATATCACCCATTTTCTTAATTTGTGCTGTAACGTCTTTAATTTGATCATCTGTAAGATCAAGATTTAATTGTTCAACTCTAGCTTTAATTGCATTCCAACCGGTTAATCTATTAGCAAAATGAATATATCTTGTTAAACCAAAATCTTGAGGGTTTAAAATTTCATAAGTTGATGGATTTGCTAAAATTGCTTTTGCATGAATACCTGCTTTATGAGTAAAAGCACAAAATCCTGTAATTGGGTTATTAAATGGTATATTAACTTGAACAATTTCTGCAATTAAATTTTCTAAATCTCTAATTTTTGATAATTTATATTTTGATTTAACATAATCAGGTGCAGAAACAACCATTCTAGCCATAAATCCACCTAATGGCACAATACCATTTCTTTCGCCAATACCTAAAACACAGGTATCAATAAATTTTGCACCTGCTTCTAAAGCAGTATAAGCATTTGCAATTGCACAACCAGTATCATTATGAAAATGAGTTTCAATTTCACATTTAATACTTGATTTAATTGTTCTAATTAATTCATAAACTTGTCTTGGATTTGCACCACCAACAGTATCTGCAATACCAATTCTATTAACACCAATTTTATCCACAGTTGTATAGATATTAAGTAAATCAACTATATCAGATCTAAAAGAATCTTCAGTTGAAAATCTAATTTCTAAACCTTTTGATTTAACAAATTCAATAACTTCAATTGCAGATTTAGTAATAAATGACATATCTTTACCATGAGAATGTTGTCTTAAAAAATTAGAAGTTCCAATAAAAACATTAACACCATCAACACCAGTTTCAACAGCAATTTTTGCATCATGCATATGACATCTAATATGAGTTAAAATTTTTGAATTTTTTAAACCTAATTTACAAATTTTTTCAACTTCTTCTCTTGCTTGTTCAGATGCAACAGGTGAAGTTAATTCAATATAATCAACACCAAAATCATCTAATGCTTTAGCAATTTTAATTTTATTTTCAAGTGTAAAAAAAGCATTTGCAAATTGTTCACCTTCTCTTAATGTTGAATCAATAATTTCAAATCTCGGCACATTAGATATAAAATCACTTGGATTTGGTGCATATGGGTTAGTAGCAGACATTATTTATTGATGGATTATTATATTAATTAAAAGATATTATTAATTAAGGAAAATGAATAATGGAAAACTGAGATAAATTAAATAAGTAATTAAAAATGAGAAAAGTAGAAAAAAGAAGTGATATAAAGTATGGGGTGAAAAAGTTGAATTAATTTGTGCAAAATCAAAATCAAGATCTGAAAGACAAAAGAGAGAAAAAAAGAGTCAGAATTAATACAGAATACAGAATACAGAATACAGAATACAAATTTCACAATACAAATTTAATAGTAAATTAGAATAATTGATTGATTAGTCACGTATTATTTTATTTTAAATTTTTTTCTCTCCTTTGTCGGTGCGCCTACCACAAATTACCATTTTAGGAAGGTGTTGGCGGCTTATTCTTGTTTCCTCCTTTTTATTTATTCATTTTTGAATTACGATTGACTTATTAACAGTATCAGCAGCAATTTGTTGACCCTTTATCTAGGAGAGACTCTAGAGTAATCTCTTGTAATCAAAAGAAGGTAATCCAAAACCAAAAATAGGAATTTTTGGCGGAAAGGAAGTAATAAAGGCCATCGAATCCAATGTCGGATGCAGTTGTAATTTGAGAGACTTTTTTTTTTCGTATCTATTGTAAAATGTTTAACCAAACCAAAACCATGGAAAGTTATTATTATGGTAAGAAAGGTATTGCATTAGGATAATCAACGACAGAAGCGAACTTCATCAAAACATTTTTTGGAAAAACCAATGAAAATAGGCTCACAGTCTGTTATAATGCATTAAGTCTAGTTACAATATGTATCATTTAATGGAAAGTAGATAATTAAAGAATTATACAATAAACTATATAAAACTAAATACAAAACATCTCCTTATTCCTTACACAAAAAAAAATGAAAAATTGAATGTCTAATTTTAGAGCATTAACTACAAGTATAATAAAACAACTTTACTTTTTGGTAACTAAGATCTTCTGACAATCTTTTTACAGAATAGATCATTATTTGAGGTTAATTCGGCTGAAGAATTATTCTAAAATAACGTATTTAAGAAGAGGCAAGATAGTATTCACTGTGACACTTTTTTTTTCTTAATAATTCCTTCATATTTATTTTCAACTTAATTGTACTTAATTATACTTAATTATGATATACAGCCATATTTGTTGTTTTTAGTGCCATTGTTCTCCTTTTTCTAGCAAGAAAGCAACTCCAAAGAAAATTGAGTGCTAATGTAGAAAAGGTTATTACACAATATTTAGAAGAACATGTTCAAACAAAATAATATATACATTAAAACTGAATTTATAAATATATGCAACATCAAAATTGTTTATTTTATTTTAATTTAGATTTTTACAAAATTGCATAAAACTGAATGGAACTAAATGAAACTTAAATTATTCTTCATTAAATAAATATTCACTAGATGTTAGATCATTTTCTGATGTTTGGTTTCTCTTTCCAACTTTCCTGTCTATGTAATAAATTATTGGTAATGGCATTGATCCCTACAGTACATTTTTATTACTCGAATACCAAGAGGTAAATTCAACTAATCAAGTATCTTTTTAAAATGGTTCAAATAAGTACTTTTAGGAATTTATTGGCTCAGTATATTTATCTTATTCTTAGGTTTTGCTAAAGATTTTTGGTATATTGGCAATGCTGGTTTGCAACTTCACTACAAAGCAATCAAAGTCATAATATAGATTGTTTCGAGATCAAATAATCTAGAGCTAAGTGAGAAATTTTTCTATATAAAACTTCGATCTATCGATGATAAAGGAACAATAAACTTATTCGGCTGAATTAAAGCAGTCTGATACCTTCCAGTAGAATTTTCGAAACAGTGTAAGAAGAATAAAAGTATATCAAACAAATTAAAAAGAGAATAAAGCTTATTTATAAATTGTTGAACTTGCCAATTTGTCCTTTAGTAGTTTTACACATCCAGGATGTTACAGTGTACTAATCCTGACTTGATAGCACATTGTTATTTGATGAGTGCTTATCTAAATGAACACATGAATACTAAATAACTTGTAAAACAAGCAGGGAGAAAGTTATATAGACAAGCAACTTTTAAATAGTAAGTGAGTTTTACTGTTAAGATTAAAGAATCTACAATTGTTGAAGTTTATTAATGCTGATTTGAACGTCCATTCTATTGTGTGATAAGTGATTGGTTAAATAAACATATAAAGTACTAAATAAATTGTAAAAAAGAGGATGACGGAAATATCCCTCTTTTATAAACAAAGACCATATAAAAAAATAACTTGAGTGTTATTATTAGAATAAATGAATCTAGTAAATCGTACCGTTGATGACAACTCAATGGCTTAATGAAGTCCGGTAATTAATAACCTAGCAATGGCTCTTTAGCTAAGGTCACGTGAGAGATGACAAGTCAGAGGCTTAGCATAGTCATGCTATCACTAGAAGATTCTTTTCAACAATAATGTGGTAAATGGATCAAATTAATTGTTTTGCTATGAGAAATTGGCATTAATTACGACACTAAATCATCTGTCAATAAAACTGACTAAAATTTGCTTATTAAATAATGTATTTATTCATTTTAATGGAAATGGTTATGCTCGTTAGTGTCACAAATGATAGATTAATTATTGTAACTTGGTAAAAATAAACTAAGCTTAGCATTTTTAGGTATTATAATTTAAAAATCACGTGATATGCAGCAATCAGATAAATAGTGCCTCTCTTAAAAACTATAACTGGCAATTTGTCCGAGTGGTTAAGGAGAAAGATTAGAAATCTTTTGGGCTTTGCCCGCGCAGGTTCGAATCCTGCAGTTGTCGATTAACTTGAATTTTTTCGTTTATGAACTTTGTTAAATATCTTTTTTGTTTATTTTAAACTTAAGTAATAAACTGGTTAATAATTTTATAAAATTTATACATCCTTTTTTTAATTTATATCCCGTTCCGTAAAATAAATCTTGGTTGGTCGTATTCAATAAATGGATTGGTTGGTAATTTTGGATTAATAATATATTCACCGCTATCTAGTTCTGGGAATCTAATTTTGACTTTGCCAAGTTTTTCATCAGTGCTAGCTCCATCTTTGTCCTTTGCAATCCACCATCTTGAAACTTTACTAGACGGTGCAGGTAACCTCTTTTTCAAAACTTTATTGAATCTTGATTCGTCAAGCAATAAATTTAAAACGCCAGGTGTTAAAATGCCACCAGTATCATTTGCATAAAGTTGTTGTTTTGTAATATCATATAATTCTTTCTCAATTTTAGATTTAATAGAATCATTAACAATTTCTAGTTTGGCAAGGAAAATACCATAAACCGGTTTATGGTCACTAAATTTATATTTCGGTATACTATTATATCTTAGTTGTTCTAAATAAGTAGCTTTTTTATTTTTAACATATGTTAAAATTCTGTCAGTCCATGAAGGAACCCTTTGTTTTTCTGAAGTGTCATAATAATCTGTACCTTTGTCAAATTTATACGTTGGCTTAAAATGAATTTCCATTTCATCAAAAAAAGGAAATGTTTGGCCTCTGGACATTTGATAATTTAATTGATCATACTCAAATAATTGTTCAATTGTCCTATCCTCTTCACCGATACTCAGTTGAGTGCTAGAAGTGTTGTTCAATTTTTCTTGGCTTGTGCCATAAATCTTATTTTTATTTTCAGTTTTTAATTTATTTTCGTTATCATTTTGCTTTCTAGCTAAGTTAACAGAGGAGGAGGATAGAATTTGATTCTTTTTTAATGTTTTATCATCTGTTAAGTTAACTGAATCCAAAGAACCGGAATTATTAACGAAAAGTGATGGATTAGATAAATTTTTAGCAGTGACAGTTAAATTACCCATATCTTCAATATTTGATTGAAGTTTGTGTTCTATTTGAATTTTTTCCTGTAACTCATGTTCGTTTTCACTTTCAAATTCTCTTTCTTGCTCTAAAATAGATTTTGCCCTATCTCCTCCATTTGCTTCCATTTCCTCTAACAAACTACCATTTTCAAGATCAGATGAAGATATATATCCATCTCCACTAATAAAACTTTCGGTACTCAAGTTATTGCTGGCCGTGTTTAAAACATATGGCGGCTTATAATGCAACATCTTTCTAACTGTTTTATTAGGTAAACTAATTCTATAATTCAAATCGCCCATCCATATGAGAATATCTGAATCTTTAATATTTTTGCATTTTTTAAATGTTAAACCATTAACTATAGTTTTATAATTTTGATGCCTTTCTTCACTATTACTTTGACCGGCTGCTAGATGCGATGCAACAAAGCAAATCCTTGAATGTGTTGAAAATGTGAATGTGATTGCAACACCACCTTTGTTTGCACTCATACCTTTAAAACCCGTCTTTTTAACACTCGTTTCTACATGTTTAATGTTATCAATTGTTTTTGTGCTAGCATAAACCAAAAGTAATACTCCTCCTAATTGTTCACCTCTCAAAAGAGTATATTTCTTGGAATGTTCTGCATTTAAAGTTTCTTTGAATTTTCTTTCCCAAAAATTTCTCGTTCTTAAATCAATTGACATGGTTTTACTCGGTGTTAATTCAATAACTTCCTCTAAGGCAATTGCAATTAAATCATAAGCGGAAAAACTTTCTTCAGGAAATAATAAATCTTTCAAATTACCATCATATAAAATTGCATTAACATTGTAAGTAATTGCATAAATTTGTAAGTTTTTCAGACTTGTAAATTCATCTCTTCTATTATTTAAACCTTGCAAAACATGATCATGAATTGGATCAATCAATTCAACCTGAACTTCTTTGTTTTTTCTACCCAATAGTTTGTCAAATTGCGTCTGTCTACCCGTACTCGAAGTAGCTGATATGTTATTTGTACCAACCACGTATTTTCTGCTTTGTCCTGCATATTTTTTCCCTTGTTCTGCAACTTTCCCTATCAATCCACCTGTTTTATTTTTAGTTTTAATGGATGCATTATAAGTATCTGACAATCTACCTAATGCAGTTCCATTCGAATACCATAGAATATTATGTTTTGACCAAATTTCAGAATTAAAGTTTGAACCAAATAAATTTTCAAGAACCATTTCACTAATTTTACATTCTAAATGATTAGCCCTGTCATTTGAATCTAAGGTATTCACCATAAAACTACCTGTTTGTCTCGAAACATGTTTTTCTTGGGTAAAATCAAATTGGTTGGCTGAATAATTAGACAATGCAGTAAGAATATTTTCGTCTTGTAACAGCAAACTAATATAATCATTTTTTCCCTTCAATTTATTACTCAAGCCAAAAGAACCAGGTTGCGTCAGCCTTTTATATGCAACACACAATTCCTTTCTATCACGTTGCAATTCCATAATTGCATTTGCATATCTTTCGCTCAACTCAGGTTGATTACCTTTCAGACTTAGTGCATCAAGAACAAAGATCATTTTATACTCTATGCATAATGTTTCAAAAAATCTATTAAATGCATGTTTGGAGGCATCTAAGCTTCTAGGGAATTCAATCTTAGTTGACAGTAAATGACTATCTAATTTCCAAAATAATGGAACATTACCTTTAATTAATGTAAAACTTACTAAACTCTGACCTGTATAAACCAAAATCTCTGTTTCAACAAAATTCGCAACATTACCTTCATCATCCATACAAGCGGGTCCAAATAAAGAACCAATTTTCCTAGAATCTTGTCTCGAAATAATTGTTATCCAGTTTGTTCCATTACTATTAATGGATTCTCTTCGAACAAATCCCCTTATTAAAGTTATATAAAATTTACCCTGATCAAAATTTTTCTTTTCTTCATTGCATAATCTATTACGAAATGTTGACAGCTCGTTTAATAAATTAACATTCCATACAAATCTACCTGCATAATCATCTTGTAAATTTTCAACCGTAGTATAAGAATATTCATTTTTATTGGTAAGATCCCAATCCTGAGATTTTACAGCTAAATCAGTGTTATATGAATAATAAAAAGTACCAGTTTCTAATAATTTCATAATTGATGTGATTTTTGATGTTGATGATGAAGCTTCCAAATTCTCATAAGAATCTTCAAATTGTTGTAAATGTTGTAATGGTTGATTTAGTTGAGAAGGACCGAAATTAAGTTGATTTGCTAAAGAAAAGACCTCACCTGAAAAATTGACAAAAATAGTATTTATAAGTTGACAGACATTAACATTTGGAATCAAAGGTCCAACGTTAGATTTACCGTTAATAAAGCCAACATAAATAGTACCTTTGATAGCTATCAAACCTAGAAATCCATGTAATTCTGTCAGAATACGTCGAAATTTATTTAGTTGAACCATATTTTGTGGTAAAAATTCAATAAAACATTTTGGTGGTGAAGTAGAGTCTTGATTTGGTGCATTGTTGTAATGATGGTGATGATAATTTACATTATTATTTGAAACATCCTGATCACGACAGTTGGATTTATCCATTAAAACAAGAGCATAATTGTTGGAACAAATAGCCAATGTTTGTGTGGATTCATTAAAGTAAAGCTGCATTCTCCTTTGCACAATCACTAATTAAAAAAGAGAGTTTATAGTATCCTGTTAAATTGAAAAGGTTTGGATATGAATAAACAAAAAAAAAGTATGGAGTATGGAGATAATATTTCTTATTATGTGCGAGTTATATATTTAGAATTTAGAATTTAGAATTTAGATAGGATCTTTTTTTTACTCTAATTTACCAGTTTTGAAGTAGCGGCTCAGCGTTGAGTTCAGCAGCGCTAAACGTTAAACTTGGGCTCTTGAGCTATTAGAAAAACTTTCATCAAATTCTAGTTTCTAATCATTCTTTAATAACATTCTTTAAAAATGTATCTAATGCGTTTGCTATTAATTTTATGAAGTTTTTTTAAAACACAAAAAAAAAAAATTTAAACAAAATTTTAAATAAATAAATAATTATTAATAATCAAATTTAATAATTTTATCTCTAATACAAGCATTTAAAGTATTAACTAAAGCAGATAAACCAGCTTCCGTTACATCTTCATTAATTCCAACACCCCAAATAATTTTATCATGATTACCGATTCTTAAACCAATGTAACCAACAGCTTTAGAATTAGAATCTTTACCTAATGTATGTTCATTATAATGAACAACATCAAAATTAATTCCAAATTTAGTTGAAAATGCATTTGCGAGAGCAGAAATTGGACCATTACCAATACCATTTAATTCAAAATCTTTACTCTTTGAATGTAATGAGGAAACAATTTTTTTTAAACCTTCATCATTTAAAATTTTATAATTTGATAATTTAAATAAATTTAATAATAAAACAGTTTCATTATCATTTTCATCATTATCATCATATAAGAAATATTTATCTTTAAATAAATCAATAATTTCTTTTGTTTTTAATTCTCTACCTTTCCATTCACTCTCTAATTGAACATGTTTTGAAAAATCTATTTGTAAACCTCTTGGTAAATCTAATTCTAAATTTCTTAAAATAATCCATGATGCACCACCTTTACCAGATTGTGAATTAACCCTAATAATTGCTTCATAAGTACGTCCAATATCTTTTGGATCTAATGGTAAATAAGGCATTGACCAAGTAATATCACCAGTTTTATTAACTTTATCTTCATATTTTTTAAAACCTTTTTTAATTGCATCTTGATGAGAACCAGAAAATGCACAGACAACCAATTGACCACCATAAGGAGCTCTTGGATGAACAGGTATTTTATTACATTTTTCAACAATTTCAATAATACTTGACATATCAGAAAAATCTAAATTTGGATAAATACCTTGAGTATATAAATTTAAAGCTAAAGTAACTAAATCAACATTACCAGTTCTTTCACCATTACCAAATAAGCAACCTTCAACTCTATCAGCACCAGCTAATTGAGCTAATTCAGCAGCTGCAACTGCACAACCTCTATCATTATGAGGATGTAAAGAAATACAAACAGTTTCTCTTTGTGAAATTTTACGTGAAAAATATTCAATTTGATCAGCATAAATATTTGGAGTTGACATTTCAACAGTTGCAGGTAAATTAAAAATAATTGGATTTTCAATTGTTGGTTCCCAAGCATTTTTAACAGATTCACAAACTTTTAATGCAAAATTTGGTGAAGTATCAGAAAAAGTTTCTGGTGAAAATTCAAATGACCAATAAGTTTGATTTTGTAATGGATCATCTTTTGTTAAAGATTTAACTAATAAAGTACATTCAGTTGCCTTTTCAATTGTTTCTTCAGGTGTCATACCAAAAACAACATTTCTAAAACAATCTGAAGTTGCTAAATAAATATGAATAGTTGCACGTTTTGCACCTTTTAAAGATTCTATTGTTCTTTTAATTAAATCAGGTCTACAAGGTGATAAAACTTGAATTGAAACATCAGATGGTGCATTTTCTACACACCATCTTGTAAAATCAAAATCAATTTGTGAAGCACTTGGAAATGCAACTTCAATTTCTTTAAAACCAATTTCTACTAATTTTTTAAAATATATTTTCTTTTCAGGTATTGTCATTGGATCAGGTAATGATTGATTACCATCTCTTAAATCTGTTGATAACCATCTTGGAGGTGATATAAGATTTTTTGATGGCCATTGACGATCATTAAGAGTGATTTGAGGGTCAAATGGTTTATATTTAACCGAAGGATCTTTAAGCATCGGCATGATGTGATATTAAAGTTGAAAATAGAAAAAATTAAAAGAATTAAATATGTTAAACGTTTATAAATTGTTAAAAAAATCAAATGATGAAAAAAAAAAAGCAACAAAAGGAAAAGAAGCACTTATAACTTATAACTTATAACTTATTACTTACAATAATGAAATAAAGATGACTGATTTTAAAAGAGTGAATGATAATTAATACGGTATTTCTTTTTTTTTTTTTTTTTTTT